>JAVJGJ010000057.1:4376418-4450677 GCA_035590215.1 Microhierax caerulescens | reverse complement strand
GTGCAGCAGAGGTGGGTGCCAGCAAACACACATGCATCCCTGGGAGCGTGGGGGGGGTGCGAGGGAGGCTCTGCCCGAGAACCTGGCATCCTTTCCCAACACCAGCCACTCCAGGCAGCCGGAACAGCCCTACACTTCAGTGTTTCTATCATGTTTGCACACACAGGTCTCACAGGACCTCACAGGAGAGGGAACCGTTGTTATCTCAGTTCACCCAACGAGAAAGCCTGCAACAAGCAACTGACCTCCAGCATCACCCAGCAGTTTAGGCAGGCAGAGGATCATAGTCACGGGAGGCCAGGAGCTCAGAGCGTTAACTGCTTCACCAGATTGCCTCATTTTTGGAAAAAAAAAAAAAAAAAAAAAAAAAAGGTGAAGATGAAACCTCACAGCTCATCAAAAAGCCCAGAGATGAATGTGAACCCATGCAAAATACCAGCAACTCTACAGATTCAGAGAAGAGCAGTAAACGTGATTAAAGGGCTGGGGAAATTGATTCCTGGGGAGGGAAAGAGAGCTAAATATGTATAGCTGCCCAGCTATACCCAGAGGAGCATATTTAACCTGCTACAAGTATTTGATGGAAGAATAATTGTCCTAGGAGGAATAAAGGTCTTACAGCTATGAAGAATAGGGTGAAATTAAAAGGATGGAGATTTAGCCTCTGATGGGCACACTCGATAATGGAGATGCTGACCTGTCTCCCTGAGGAAAGCCTGTTGCTTCGCTCATGTGGAGCTGTCTGGGAGACAATCATTCTCCGGTACGGCAGTGGGCTCTGGAGGTTTTCCCAGCCCTATTTACTGGGTTTCTGTGGACTAACAGAGGTTTCCTGTCTCAGTAGCCTGTCACCAGGGGTCAGGTGGGTTTTTGTTTTATAAATTCCGATGACAGCTAAGGGACACCTGGCAAATCTCTATCACTGGAGAGTCTAACCAAACATCCACCTCCAGAAACACGAAGCTACGGTGATAATACACAACGCCTCCAGCCCTTCGCTCTAGAGGAAGAGGTGTTGTTATCCTTGTCAGAAAACCGAGGGACTGAAATCCAGCTTTTCTTATCATTAAGGAAATAGTTCAGATGGGTGTTTGCTGTAAAACATCACGATGGCAGAGCACAGAATCACGCTATCTGCAGGATAAATATAAGGATAAATATAAAGCAGGAAAAAATAACAGCAGTTGTGAGAAGAGGCTGTTGAAGAGTGGAAAGGAGGCTTCACTACACAGAGGTGGTGAGCAAAGGTTCAGCCCACCCCAGTGCCTCGCACGCCACTGCCTGCTGCTGAAGGCAATGAGACCAAATGGTCCGGGCTTGGCGCCTAAGGGAACCAAGGGCACTGCGTTCACCTCCCTCAGGCAGCGGACGATGCCCCATCCTTTGAACATTCATTGATTTATGCAGTAAGGACGCAGAGTGTTGGGCAAAACTTGCTTGTCTACAATGTGAAAGGAAGCGTCTGTAGGGAACAGGCAGAGAGCAGAAGGCAAAGGCATCACTGAGACCACCTTTGTGCAGGGCTTTCTTCATAGATCTCCAGTCCTCAGAGTATCTTGCGCCCCACACTTGCGGGATGGGGTCTGTACCTTTTCCCATCTCCCCAAATCCAGAGTATTTTCTGCATGCATTGGCAAGGGTTTGTCATTATAACCTGCTGTCTCCTTGGAACTGCTCACTGTCTTCTACTGGGAGAAACTATTTTCCCACCTGTTTCTAACCTTCAGTCTCCTCTGCCTAGCACCAAGGCAAAGGAACACGATGGTTTTGGGAGAACGTTACCCATTTTCTACACCTGCTTTCCTCGCCTTTCGGGCTTGTTCTCATACTCAGAGGAAACCTACCCTAAGGCTGTATCTGTTATTCATTTGCTTTAGCTAAAATATCCTGACCTGAAGCGCATGCCTGCTAACCTGCAAGCATTTTAAGGGAATACACCATGGTACAAGATTCTGCTTTGCTCTGCTCTGCGCTCCTGGGTCTAATATATACTGTTTCACATCAGGCAACACAAGAAATGTGGGACTGGAGCAGGGATTGAACTAAAAATCTTCCAGTTGTCATCTCTATGACATGATGAATGTGTCCAGCACCATTTCCAAAACATTGTTTGATAAAATAGAGGTCACGCAGGTAGATGCTGTGATCAGAAGAGGCAAAATATGGCTGTGATGGCACAAAAGTATGAGAAACCACGAAGCGAGAAGATGTGGATTTAGGTTTTCATTAGGTTTTTGATACCACAGCAGCATGAGTGAGAAGCAGGACTTACCACTTGCTTCTGCTAGACACTAACTGGGATCAGCTTTGCTTGGCAGAACGCTGCCTGGAGTTACTTACAATAGTATAAAGCCTCATAGCTCACTCTGTGTGGCTTTGGTGACATACCCACAGTCACAAATCAGACAGGATGCCACGTCCTCTTCCAGCTGGAGCCGAGAAGACATCATTGCTTAGTCAGTGTGCTGACCAAGATGCTCCTGTAAGCAATCTCATCCCCATTTCAGGCAGAAGGAGCTGGCTTAGCTTTATTAACAGGTCGTTGCTAACCTAGTTCAGATGGCTAAAACACCTTGTTGTGGGATCCTGATAAAAAACCCCAAAACCTAAACAAATCCCAGGAGGTAGGTATGAAAAGAAACTTACCCAGGCAGAGGGTCAATGGCAGAAAGCTGGAGTCAGTGCACCCTTTGCCCAGCACAGCAGCAGCTGGGAAAGTTTGTGTGATCTGTGCCTCAGCATGATAAGTTCTGGAAATGGAAGCTCGTGATTTCAGGAACGTTGGGAACAGCAGCTGGTCTGTCGTAACAAGCTCCAGCAAACTACTTGCTTTCGTCTTTCCCTCTTTTCCCATTCTTCCTTGGAGTGCAGGAAAGCCAGCCCACCTGGTTTGCAGAGCCTGTCACCCGGCCTTCAGCCTGGAAGAACAAGCGTTTCCTTGTAGGATGTCAGCAGCACATGTTTCTTGGAGACTGAAGGGCAGGTGGTACTGCCTTATAAATCATCTAAACATGCCCAGTGTGATAAATGCCTGCTGTATTTTGCATAACATCTGGGACAGCACGGGAGAGACCTTAGGGGCTGGGAGGGAGCAGAATGTGAATGTTTTCCAAACGTTATGAATAGACAAAGACAGAGATGGTGTCACCATATGGTCAAAGAAACAGTCAGAGATGCCCAGTCCACCTCCTCTGAGGGGAAAGGCAACGGCTGGGGCAGGGATGCACAGCAACCAGAGAGTATTTATCCTCTTTGGTTTTGTCAGTATTTGACAGCGTTAAGAATTGTGTGGTCTCCGTGTGGCTGGCTGAAAGGACAGAGGGCAGGTGAAAGAGGAGGAGGAATCGTGTGGCTTTCAGATGGACTAGTAGGTTAATTCCTCTGGGGTTAAAAGGAGGAAGAGGAGGAACAGCAGAAACTGGCATGGGCAAAAGAGCTTCCGGGAATTACTACAACAGCAACAGGGATCGGGACAAAGAGGGTTTAAACAATGAATCTGAAAAAGAGTTTGAAGCCTGAGCATTGATTGTAACACCTTAGTTTGACCAAACTATCTTGAACCCTCTCCCTCTATTCCTGCAAATTAAACACGATAGGACATCTCTTGTCACAGAGGACACCTCCTGTTTCAACCCTCCACGCTTCCAGTCCTCCCCCTCACCCCCAGCTCCCACCACAACTGGAAGAGAACCCATCCGAGTGTATTTCCAGCGGGCATTTGCAGGCATTGCTTAGCACAGCCTCGGGGAGCGGTGAATCAATCTCCCTTATCACACCCCGTGTGATGGCATCACCATTCTTGCCTGTGACACCAGTGCCCCAGCCCATGTGTAGAGCTGACTGAATCCCAGGCACGTCTGAACCACAAAGGAAAAAGGCATGGAGAAACCTCAGGAAACCATCTAGCTTATCCCTTACCATGAGGTAAGATGAACTAGAAGTAAGCCATGCCTGGATAATGACCACCTAATCTGCCTTTAAAAAACTTTCCAGTGGAGCCTCCACACTCTCCCCAGGCAACCCATTTTGGCCTTTCACTACTACAGCCATATGATTTCTAGCCTGAATCTTCCTTGCTGCAGTTTAAGCCCATCATTTTTTGCCCTGTCCACCATGGATGAGAAGAACACTTCATTGTCTTTTTCCTTGCAGCAGTTTTATACTGGAAGACTGTTACCACCTTCCCCCTTCAGCCTTCTCTTCTGTAGGCTAATAAACCCAAATCCACTCAATCTTTTTTTCATGGGTCATATTTGCCAGAACAGTGATTATTCTCATTACTACCCCCTGGACTCTCTACTCAGGCTCCTGCTTTCCTTAAGAGTAGCGGTGGGGGAAAAAGAAAATTAACAAGGCATGCCCACATACTTCTGCAAATGGGTATTTGGGTTCACTGCATTTCTACTGATCCTAAGTCAGCACCATGTTTTCATTGGATCATTTTCTCTTATTTTCTCTTCTGTTATTCTTTTGTTGCTTCCCAAAGACATTCATGACAGTTCCTGCCTCTTCCCAACACGGCAGCCTGCACTGCCTGCCTAGGCCTGGCTCCTCGTAGCACAAAAGTGGACTTCCCCATGACCTTGCAGTGCCGCACACCGGGCAGCAGATGAAACAAAGGTTTGTCAGCCCAAGCTCAAATAATAGCAAAGCAGCCCTAAAAGATTGCCGTGTCTAAATTTGGGTCCCATTATTCGGAAATTTGCTTTGTCACCAGGTGAGATTTAAGGATAAAAGAATATGCTCACTTACACGCAAGGATTTGCAATAATGAAAGCGAGTAGTAAAAAGATAGAACAATGGTATTAAGATCACATTTAACTTTAGAATTCTCCATTGTGATTTCAGAATAGTTTTCTCCAGTCCCTATCTCTCCAGATGAGTCAGAATTAGAAGCAAAAGGTTTGCAAGATAGGCACTTCTAGGAAAGTTGTTTTGCCATGCATTGTTTGTACCAAAATAGGGTACTATCATTGCTCTAAGTTCTCTCTTTTTTAACATCTGAAACATGCCACAAAATTAACACAATTCACCAGTAATTATATAAAGTCCAATGCTTTGTGATGCTCTAAAATCTTTACGCATTTGGAAATGTCTTCGTTGTCCAATCTGGGCCATTTATTTCCTGAAACATCAACGTTACTAAAAACAAGCATGACCAAGAGTACGAGCCAATGCACCTTTGCTCTTGCTGTCTCTGGTTTTATTTCTGCTGCTATTATAAACAAGTCTGCTGTGGAACGTGCTGGATTCGTTAACCCCCGCACGAAGCTGGCACCTGGTGCTGGCCAGGGAGGAGAGATGGCAAGTGAGCCGTAGGAGGTAGATGAAGGGGTGGAAGGGCGAGCAGGGAGCAGTCACAGAACTGGGACATGGAGACAACCGTGGCCAATGAGTGTAAGGGGAGGAAGGCTGAGCTCCATCTTTGACAATATTGTGAGAAAGAGAGGAGCAGCACAAACCAGTAGCCAATGCTGTTTGCTCCCTGTAGACACTTGTAATGAGATGCCACATCATATTTGTTATTAACCTCCACGGCACTCCCAGGCAAGCTGCTCCTGCAGAGCTTTCCTTCTCACCATGACCGCGTGCAGCACGTCTCCTCCCAGCTGGACTCAGCTCAGAAGCTTTCAATGCGTTTGGGGAAAAAGAGCAAGAGCAGGGTGGGCTTTGCAAAAAGCCCGTCATTGCCCCACCTCAAGGTTCCTGCAGAAGTGCTGTCCAGGGCTTCCAGCGCAGAACAGGAACAATTTCAGTTTCATTCTTGGTCATCATTTTTTTTAATTACCTTGGATTCAGCGTTGGCTCCTTTCCTTGGATTCGGTGTCAGATGAGCTTCGGAAGTCAGCTCCGCTTCCAGCTTTGCCAAAGCAAAGCCAGTTCCTGCTGCTGCAAAGAAGTGGTACGGAGCAGCTTCTGCTGCCTGTGTCAAGTAGAAGCCCTGAGCTGCTCTCTGCATGCTGCTCACCGGGGAAAACAGGCACCCGGGGCGGCTCACAGGCATTTGGGTAGATGGGTAGGAGCCCCCCAGAAGGTCCCTGCAGCAGGACAAGGTATGCACAGAAGGGGCAAGCTGGTCTTGAAATGGGGCAAAGCAGTCTAGACCAGCATCTAGATGACCACCAAACAGGGGATAGTTAGCAACAGCTCCACATGAACCTGAAAGCATATTCACTCAAGGTGTAGTTACTGTTTTCCCAGGACTTGTTAGTATTAGCACCATGTAAAACGCTATGGAATAAAGGCATAAAGGCATGCTGTGCCTAGCTGCGAGCCGCTTCCAGGCAGGTGAACATTTAGCACCTCGAATATATAAATACCCTTGTTATATAACAAGGTTTGAGTTATGTTTCTTGCAGCCTTGGTGAAAATCGATCACAGCTCAGTCTCTCCGTGGACATCGTTGCAGAAGTGCAACGACTCTCTCAAACGGCTGCCAAACCTTCCCGTGCACAAGCCCTAGTGTCACCCCTCTTGCCCTCGGTCTCTGCAGTCCTCAAGGATGGTGGATCTCAAGCCTTTACTTCTGCTTTGCAGAGCCCAGGAGCACTGCTGGCATCCAGCAGTCCTTTCCCAAGCACAAGCCCTTTGCCAGGCTCCCTCTGCGGCAGGTGACAATAACGCTTCTCCATACGGTTGTTCGGAAAGGGATGTTTTTTCACAGACTATTCATTGACATATAGCTCCCACAGCTAATCCTAAAGTGCTTTCTAACACCATAAAGTATACACGTTACAGAGATTAGAGCTGAACAAATATTTCACTGTAAATCATTTATTCAATAAGTTTCATATGTTGGCTTTTTTTTTTTTTTCCCCTTCTTTGGGAACTGTCTGCAAACTGAAAGCCAAATTCCCAAATTCATTCATTAGTCAGAATTGCCCATGAATTTCTCCTGCAGATAGTTTTTGCCCTGCAGGCCATTCATGGACAGTTTGTTATGAATAGCCTCAATTCAATGCTTGGTTGGTTTAGCTGCTGCAGTCATGTGGATGTGTCTCTGTTCTGAATGAAAATTCACTTTCAAATATGAACCAATATTCACAGTGAATTTCCCCCTCTGGTCACTCAGCCCTGGTAGGAATCAACCTATTCAATCTAACTGGGTGGGTTAAGCTGTCCCCCTCAGCACAACGGGCTGGAAAAGGAACAGAGCGATGTCCAGTTGAAATTGGTCTGTATAAAGGTGGGATGGGAATGCCATGAAGTGTCGGGGCTGGTGTCCTCACTCTTCCCTGAAGGGCGACCACCAGAAATGACTGGGATGATGGCTGCATCTACAGTGCAGCATCTCCTTGCGTAGCACAAGGATATATATTCTATCCCAAGAAAGATGGATGCTTTCTCCTTACTTAATATTCTCATAAAGAAGAAACATGGGTGAATTTTGAGTCACAGCCAGACCTAGCTCCCTCTTGCCAACCGCTTTCCAGTGGGTTAATCCATTCAACATGTTTCCAGGGTGTTTGTAAGCATCCTTCGTCTCTCTAGAGAAGAAAGTAGATGAAGTAGAACATAATGTGTTGCAAACACTAGTCTGAAGTTTGAGTTACCATTCAACAAGTCTGCAGGCTTCTCTCGCCCCGTTATCTGTCTCCAGCAGATGTTCTTCACATCAGATCACTGTGTTACTGACTGCTGCTGCCAGCACTGCCGAATCCAGCTGCTCCTCACACGGGGGCTCTGAACAGCCACCCAGCTGCACCTGCTGGTCCTGCTTCTCCATCAGCAGCATGCCAGGGCAGCAACACCCTAAAACATCTCAGGCGGGTAACAACAGGGACTATGCGTGTGTCTCAGCACCACTGGTGTGCCCTTAGGAAGGGATTTCACAGGCTGATGCACCATTGCTAATTGTAAGGTTTCTTTTCTTATTTCTGAAGTTTGGATTGTTCCGTGTCACTATTTCATGGCAGAGAAGCAAATCCGAAGCCCTTCTCAGTTGGGATTTCAGATAAATACATCGGCAGCTAGGAGAGAATAGTAAATGACTCCAGCTGGAGAAAATGTTGATTTTATATTGAAAAAACTCAAAGCCAGAAGTTGGTGGTGGGTAGAGGGAGGAAAAAGAAAAAAATACCCAAAGCCAGTAAACAACTGCCAAACCTCACCATTTCATAATGAAAAATATTTCTGTTCCTTCCCATGAAAAGCTTATATTTACTATGAAAGTATTGCATGGAAATTTCATGTGAAATTTTTACTGTCTTCCTTTTTTTTGCCAGAGTTTTGAAGGAGGTCCAGTACAGGCTGAATAACCGCTCCAAGCTGCCATTTGAAAGGTATTTGTATTCTTTGTACCGTTACAGAACCTTGGGAATGTACAGCAAATAACAAAACCTTCTCCAGACCTGCATTACCTTGAGCTTTGACCACAAAACGCGTTGAGCCTCAAGATTCAAGACACTGCTGCCATTACCCTCTCCAACACCTTTTGCTCAAACACCTCCAAGCCCTCTCTTGGCCAGTTCTCTTTCCCCTTTGCAGTCCACTTGAAGCGTTTTGCCCTCACCTTGAGAGCTCATCCTCCACCCACCTGTTTCTTCCATCAGCTTTCTAGCAGCACCTTGGCTGAATCTTGAGCAGTCGCCCTTTCACCTCTCCCCAAAGGGTCCTGTGGCCAAAGATGCGCCCCCAGCCCCTTCTGCAAAGCCGTTTTTGCCATTCTCCACACCTCTCCCTCCATGAGATTTGGATTTCCAAGGTTTTCTTTCAAATGCCTGCGAGCAAATCCAGCGTTCCTTTGCTCCCCCAACCACACAGACATTGCTGAGTAGGAAACTACAAAGGCACATGTGAAGCGTGCCCGCTCATTCATCTTGCTGTCAGTCTTCTTGCATCCTTCAGGAGAGCAGACTTCAAACTCCTTGGAACAACTGCCATGGCCTTTTTCTATCTTTAAAAGTTCCTAGCACTTTTATCATGATAACAAATAAACAAACAAACAAACAAAAAAGAAAGAAAAGAAAAGAAAAAAAAAAAAAAAGCAGCACTTTACCTAGGACGGAGATGAAACCTGCTTCTGGTTCGCAGCAGCAGCTGTTAAACAGCGAACAGCAAAGCTGCATCGCAGCAGGGAAGAATGAGAGGGAAAAGCCTGTAGCTGCTTAAAAATACTTTGGTAGGAATTTATGGAGGTGAAATAATTTACCTATCTAACTGTAAAATTTAATCAAATGTCATGGTTTTTACTTGTGGGGCACCTTGGGGGTGTGGTAGGGTGTCATAGCTGTGAGTCTTGAAAAAAAAAAAAACAACAAACCAAACCGAACTAATCTGCAAACAAACCACAGGATATTTTTTACTAATTTGCAAGAAATTGGGCATTTAAAATCCGACTGCTTCCCACTGTGTGTTGCCTGCTGCCGCCCCAGCCTCGGAGCATCTCAGTGCAGCCCCTCACCCAGGCAGCCCCTTCTCCCTACGAAAGCGGGAGGGTGACAGATCCCAGCTAGAAATGCCGCTGTCTCCTCACCCCTTCCCAGGAAACGTAGAGGATTTTTCCTCTCGGACACGAAGGTTGCGCCCAAGGTGACATGAGTGAAGGGTGCCAGCTCCTGCCCCGCGCAGCAGATCGATTACAGAGCTATTGGGCTAGAAGGGGAGAAACTGGAAGCAAAGGAGCACTGCGGGCAGCTCTCGATGTTCACTTTCCACCCCTCATCCCCCCACCCCCCTTTTGCCTTTGGAGCTTTATCAACCGAGAGGAGATTTCGCTGCAGAGAGCTTTACAAGCAGCCCAGCGAGCGGGGAAAGGGGATGCGTGTGCCGGGTGTTACAGTGCCACGGCCGCGCAGCCCGGTGCGACCGGGATTTGGAAAGGAGCCGGGTCCTGCCGCTGAGCTGCAAAGTCCCGGCGGCCGGGAACGAGCCGGGAGGGATGCTGGAGCGCGGGATGCTGGAGCGCGGGATGCTGGAGCGCGGGATCCGAAGCGCTGGATGCTGCTGCCCCCCGACGGTCCCTCCCCGCCAGCCGCCGGCGGCCCCGGCTCGGCGCGGGGCGGGGGGGGCTCAGCCCAGCGCCGGGGGCCGGGGGTGACAGCAGCCGGGCCAGGGCGGGGGGGTCTTGCAGAGGTGACCCTGAAAGAAAGTGTCATTTTCAAAGGGTTTAATGCAGTCATGGTCTGGAGGAAAAATGTCTATTACAAATGACAACTCGGTGCTCTCTATTTTATTCCCTGTCACTGAGATTTATTTGCTGTCCAGTCTTCCTTTTTTTCCTTTTTTCCTTTTTCCTCTTTGTTCCTTTTTTCGGTTTTCCTTTTTTTCCCCTTTTTTCTTTCCTATTTTTTTTTCCTTTTCCTTTTTTTTTTTCCTTTTTTCCTTTTTTCCTTTTTTCTTTCTTTTTCTTTCTTTTTCCTTTTTTCCCTTCTTTCTTTCTTTTCCCTTTTTTCTTTCTTTTTCCTTTTTTCCCCTTCTTTCTTTTTCCTTTTTTCCTTTTTCTTTCTTTTTTCCTTTTTTCTTTCTTTCTTTCTTTTTCCTTGTTTCTTTTTTTTTTCTTTTTTCTTTCTCTTTCCTTTTTTCCCTTTTTTCTTTTTCCTTTTTTTTTTCCTTTTTTCTTCCTTTTTCCTTTTTTTTTTTCCTTTTTTCTTCCTTTTTCCTTTTTTTTCCTTTCCCTCCCTTCTATTTCTTTTCTTTTTTTTTTTCCTTTTTTCTCCAAACGACAGGCTCCTTCTGGCAACTGAACATCCAGCTCTGGTTCTGACACCTTGCCGTAAGGGTACACGTTGATAGCTGAGGCTGCTACCTTGGCATCCCCCCAGACCAAAGCCCATGAGATACCCACACAGGACAATCTGCCCACATGTATCGGGTCAAGCTTCTTCCAAGCATTGGCTCCTGCCCGCTCAGCCCACGCTTTGCCCAGCCACAACTCACCCCCGTGGCCTGCCTGACCTCCTTGCTAAGCCTTGCTGGCAGCAGAGCTCCGGAGCAGGGCTCGCTGTTTTCATGGCACATTTTATTTGCTGTCCTTGATGAGTGACAGGTGACGTGACCGCTGCTTTGTATCTCCGTGTACACCTCTCTTAGAGGAGGGGTGAGGAGATGTGGATCTGGATTCTCTCATCCTTTGGGACGCCAGGGGTTGTTACCTGCATTCCCACAGAAGCTCTGCGCCTCGGAGGCAGGGCAAGCACCGAGATACGCAGCTGCCCTTGCACGGGGACGCTTTTCATGGCGAGGTGTGCGGCCGCACCACGGAGTTACGGAGGAGTGGGCAGGACTAAGATTTCTCTTAAGAGGTGGTAGAACAAAGTCTTCGGGGACTGGTGGAATGACGGCACGCACTGAACAGCCAGGCTCCTGAGTTCCCCCAGAGACCCACACTAGGGCTAATTGGCCCTCACCACAAAACTGGCAAAATTGGGAGAGATGAAGGCATTTGGGAGGAGGCAGAAGATGGATGAGCAGAGGAAGGAAGGATGAGGGAAAGCCCTTAGACCTGAAAGCCAGAGAGTGAAGGGAACTGGAGGAGAGGCTTCAGCCTCATGGACTGGGGGACCAGGATTGAAGAGGGTAGGGGACAGGGAAAAGACAGGGAGAGGGACTGGAAGAGAAGGAATGGCAGAGTCCACAAAGAGGGAACAGACTTGTCAGCAGTAGGAGAGGCAAAGCAGAGGTGGGTGACAAGAGATAAGTCCTCTCTGAGGCAAACACCAAGGAAGGGAATAGCTTGGAGAGGATATATGGACAGAAGAGAGGAAAGATGGAGAAAGCCAGAGGGGCCTATGTCTGAGAGCAGGAGGCTGAGGGAACAGGACACTGTGCCTTTGGGACTTGGCTTGGAAGAACAGCTGCCTGGGGGATGAGGTGGATGAGGAGGGACAGCACAAAGGAAGATGCAGCTGCCCCTGTCTACGGTGGCTGTCGCTGTGCAAAGGAACTGTATTGACTGTGAAGGTTCTCAACAGCTTCTCAACAACCGGCTGTTTTCACCAGCTCACCTCTGAGCGCGCTCCCTGACTGCCAGGAACCAGCATGCTGGGAAGCTGTCAATGCTGCAGCAGCCATCCTGTGGGGAGCAGCCCTGCCAACAGAGCCAGTGCTTCTACCTGGTGCCCTGACAGCAAGCTGAACCACACAGAGCGGCACTGGCCAAGTCCTGACACCAGTTCACGGAGCAGACCGGCTTTTGTGCCACTCCGCAGCGCAGCGATGCTCCTCCAGTCAGTGCAGCAAGTCTTAAACCCACCTGCTGCTCCCCAAACCCAAACTGGTCCCTGCTTCAAGGCCACGCGACACAACAAGCAAAGCTCTCCATTTTCCTACAAGAAGCACCAGAAAGATGAAACCCATCGCTCCCTCATTTTCTACAAGTAGCAAAACATTTGTCTTTCCATCCAGGTCTCTGGAGGGCTCGGGGGTTAGCTGGGTGCCCACAGCTCCCAGCCATAGCTGGGGGATGGGACTGCCAGCACAGCTCTGCCTGTGGAGGTCATACATGGCTCTCCTGTGCTTAGGGAACACTCCCAGCATTGAGTTGGCTTGATGCTAGCTAAACCCAGCCCCTCCATGGCTTTCTTGTCCACAGGGTGAAGCCACCGGGCTTGCCAAAGGTGACTGGAACTGAATTAAATCCCTTCTTGCATTTCGTAAGAGCTAGTCTGAGTGTGGCTGGTCACCTAGTGTGAGCAGCTGCAGCCCCGACAGAGGAGGGTGAAGGAACGAGGCAGTCCTGAGGACAGCTGAGCACTAAGGAAAACCCTAGTCTCCGGTTGCAAGTAAATTAATGATAAGTACAGAGGTCTGTGTATTCCTAGCATACCCCCTCTGCAGCATCTGGCACAGTTAACACCCAGGGCTGGCAATGCATACATGAAGAAATATGTAGATTATCTTTAAAAAAATAAAACTTTTATAAGGCAGGCAGGCAGAACCAATATTGGAAGCATTCCCTTTTATCCCTGTGCCTGGTAAAACTGTGGACTCTCTGAGCAGAGATCTTTAAGGGCAGGTTAAGCATCTATCAGCAAGCAATTAAATATAGTTCAGCCTCCTAGGCTGGACCCCGTGGGGGTTGCCTGGGCATGTGCGCACGTGCAGGTGCGTGTAGGTTAGATGATATTTCTGAAGGCATTCTCAAGCTTGTTCTTTATGATTATATCAGTTCTCCAGGTGGGGAACAAAAGTTTCAGAGAGACTAAAGCTAACATTTTCAGGCTCAGGCTCCGATGTTTGGATTAACCAAGAGGTCTGTCTCCCACACGCGCTCCAACATCCAGCTGTGGCCCCCCAGGATGGGTGTCTGTGCATTCCTACATCCCTCAGGTCATGCAGCAAGTCACTAACACGCTGAGAGCGAAACACAGGTCGGACTAGTTCCTCAGCAGCCTGTTTGCTGGACCACAAGTGCCCCATGTATTTGTCTTCATTTGACATGCTTTTTTTTTTCTAGCCTCTTGAGGAATTTCCTTCCCTTAAAGGATATAAATCACACACCTACAAAGTAAAGAATTATTCAAAGAACATTTATATTTAAGCTCAGAAAGGAGTTTGAATTTAACTCCCTAGTGGCTGAGATTTGGCTGGCTGGTGAATATAACTTGGCTTCACTGTATGAAGATGTTTTATGGCTTCGATACCCGCTGGCCTGCAAACCAGTGTTCAGTACGCTGGGGTGCTACTGTGGGTGAATACCTTTGCCTCGAGTTAACTTAACACTGCCTGCATCCATTTCACCTAAATCAAACTACAAACTGTGCTGCTCTCAGCCCCCAATGCACACATGCACACATGCACACATCAGGCTTTGCCCCAAGTTAACTCCTTCAGTTTAACAGCTTCATTTCATTGCATGCCACTCAGATGGAGACAAGGGAACAGAGGTTTCTCTTCTCTAAGTCACACCACAATTTCATTTTGTCCCTGATCCTACTGCTGATAAAGAGTGGGGAGGAAATGCAGGAGTGGAGCCATCCCCAGTGACTTCAATAGCATTGATAGTAGCAAGTGTTAAAGGTGACCTGTTGGTATGAAACGGAATACTCTTCCTGTCTGTTAAATATAGCTTTGCAGCAGAATCATCACCAGAAGCTTTAAATGAGCAGCAAAAAAGACCTAAAAGAAATTAATACATTGGGAAGAATCATAGTGACCATGCTCTCAACAGCCTCGCACCTAGTGTCTGTTGTCTCCCACTACTACCCTGTGTAGCTGTTGCACTTATGTGAGGGCTGTTCCCTCTGTGCTTCGCCCTAACAAGCAGCGGATTTGCAACAGCTCTGAGTAACACACGTCTAATGCTGCGACTTACGCTTACGAGAACTGAAATACAATGCAAAGATGCATGGCCGTTCCATCCTCAAAATGGACAGTCACCGATAACTTCCCAAAAATCTTTGTAAAAGAAAGCAAAACAAAAATCTACAGCCCAAGAATCCTTTATGGCCAAAAATAATAACTTAAAAAAAATATTTAAAACTTTCAGAGACTGATTTGATCAATTATAATGCAGACCTTGGACTCCATGATAGAAATAGGACACGGGCATCAGGCACCGCAGCTTTCTCCCAGGCAGCGGACAAGGAACTTCAGTTGAATGAAAGGTTCGATGTACCGGGTATCTGGTGTGTGCTGGGGAGAGATGGGGCACAATGTTTATATGGAAGCCCAGCTGAAAGGCTACCAGAAAAGCCCCGTGGGCTGTAAGTTCTTGACTTGACTGACAAAAATAGAAATGAGGGCACGACACAGAAATCCTGATTATAAGCTGTATTTGAAAGGCAAACACTATTTGTCGAATAGCTGGGCTTAACACCACAGTTGGTTTTGACATTTCACAGACCAGCTTTCGGTAAACACAGATATGGAACCAAGCTCTGATTTCTAATAACTCAGGAGCCCACTGCCTGGGGCTGGGGAGGGTTCTCTGCAAAGCAAAAAGCTTTGGAGTCCTGGTCACATCCAAAATCTATTAAGGTCATGTCTCCTATTTCCCACCCCACATGTAACTGAAAAGAAAATCAAACTTGGGAGGTTTGCATAGAATGAATAAAAAAATCAGCTTGCCCTTTGAACCAGTGCCCCACCAGACGCGTGCTTGAGCAAGTACTTTCATATCTGAACACGAACTCTGGATGTCCTTGATGTTGCAACTAACCTGGGCCCATTACGAGCACGGACGTGGGCACTGGTTTTACGAGGTCACTGGAGCCTTGGAACCCCGGAGCTGCTTGGTGGGCACCTAAGACCTCGTTTGCTGCGGCTCTCACCCGGGGAGCTCCCCAAGCTCTGAAGCATTGCCTCGGCACGGAGAAGCCAACTTAGCCAGGCAACTCCTCCCAACCTCAACAGCAAGGCAGGACAAATTTAAGTCATCTGTGGGCCCGTCAGAAGTCGGTTGCTCTGGTGGATAGAGTTTGATAAAGCAGCAGCAGCTCTTTACACCGTTTGTGTCCCATCTCCTCCCTGATGGAGGAAATCCTGATTATAACCTAGCGTGGCACATGCGCCAGCCCATGCCCCACGCCTCTGAATCCCGGACCATCGCTGCGGGAGGAGGAGTGGGAAGGCAGGTGAAAACCATTTGCTTGTGGGACTCGCCCAAAGCACTCAAACCTTCCTACCACGGCACAGCACACACCGCAGCTGTGAGGGCAGACCCTCAGCAACAATCTTAGGGAGAAAAAAAAAACACCAAAAAACCCAAAAAAAACAAAAGGAAGAGGCGTTCATACCCAGGGCGCAGAGCACTGAATTCTTTGCAGGACCACCAGGAAAACCAACCTACGAGAGCTGAACAGCTGATGTGGTTCTTCATCCCTCCGGAGGATGTCACCGTAGAGCCACCAAACAGAGCCGAGCTTGGTGACCCAAATGCGGAGCGAGCGAGTAAGCCCAGTGCTCAGCTGCTCTGAGGGCAGGAGCCCCCGACCCCCTCTGTTTACCTCCCCAGAAGGAACCAACTTCCCCCAGACCAGCGTGGAACTTGTGGAAGGACACGAGGAGCAGCAAAACCCACCGTGACCTGAAGAGATGTGCAACAGGTTAGCCTGGAAAACAGCTGGGATGGGCTCTCTGGGTGGCTGGGGGGGCGAAGGCACGGGGTGTTGGCACCCTTTACGTGCCTGCCTTCAACCTCTTTTGGTGGCCCTGAGCATGGATGGGTGCGTGGAGGATGCACCCACCCACCAGACGAGCAAAGAGAACTGTGGCTGTGGAGATGGTGTTCACAGACGGCAGGAACACGCTGCCTTCTGCGGCCACGGAGCCAGCGCACCCAGGGAAGAGCTGCTGGGAGGTCTGCGGTGCTTGTTCACCCTCTTCACCCATTTCTGTGGTTTGTGTCACGGAGAGGTGGTAGTCCTTGGGTTTATGCGTATTTGTCCCAGCACCAAACCACAGCCAAAAGGAAGAAGCACCGATGGGTGTTCAGGGCACGTTTCTGCGATAGTTTCTATCCCTTATGGTGTGTCTTAACTTCTAAGAGTTTAAAGCCACACTGGCTTTTCTGCTTTTTCTAATTTTAGCCTCTGCTGCTGCCCTTGGTCCTTTGTGTGGGACACAGGGGCACACGTGCCTTCTCCACAAGCCTCAGTTCAAGAAGACAGAAGAGGATCACGAGTGGAAATGCTGTACCAGTGATGTAGAGCATTAAAAAAAGTCTCTAGGCTACTGTGCAGCCTTAGAAACTTCACAGCTTAAAAGTACTGTTGCTGTAACCTATGTCACGCCCCTCTCCATCTCAAATATCCACATGGACAATGACCTGGTGATTGCCATACATAGCTTGCCAAAGTGTCCTGAGATCCTTCAAAAAAGAAAAAAACAACCGCCTGAGAGAAATTCTGCGCTTATTAATAGTACCCAGGAAGCTGGAAGGCAGGCCGTGGGGCTCAGCCCCCCAAACACCGTGGGTTTCAATGCAAGAAGCTAAACTGCAGAGCCTCTGGGCTTTACTCTCTCAGGTCCCTTAGCCAACGCTCCTCTGTGCGCATGCACCACGTCGGTTTTCCCATTAAAGCGTATCAGCTGGAAGCAAGTCATCATCCCTTCCCAAGTATGATTTAATAAGTGAAAATCCAGGAGCTGACCCAGACTACATCCAGCGCTAAAGAATCACTTGCCAGCCAGCCATGCGTCTTAATCTCCTCTCTTTGCTGCTATTTGTTTCTGGGGGTTGGTATTGTTTGTTGATTTTTTTTTTTTTTTTTTTTTTTACATGGATAGATTAACTTCCCTGCCAACCCATTTTCTCATTCAAACATGTTACAGAGGAAGTGGGGGGAAGGGGGGAATCAGGGAAAAAACAAGCAGCAGAAAATGGCATTAGAAGGCTTAGTGAAAGGTCTGATCTTTAGCCACGCACACTGTCCCGTTCCTACACATCAGCTGTGCTTTTAAAAGCAGGGCAGACCGGTCCGCAGGGGAAGGAATAGTGGGTTTTAGCTGTCGTTTCCTATGGAAACTCATCAGAGAAAATACGCCAGAGCCCTAGAGTCGGGAAGGATCAAGGCTACCACGTTTCTCCTCCCCCCAAAAATACATTCACCAACCCGTGCCCAAAGCCCTTGTCACATATTACTTCCCCACTCCCCCTCCGCACTCTGTAGGTGACCTGATGAAACTTTCTGCACTGCTCACCAGTGGCAACAGGAGCTCTGGGCCAGTGCCAGGCTCAGGAAATGCCTTGCATGGGCTCTCCCTTGCTCAGGAGGTCACAGACCTCCCAGTAACATTGTCCCAGCACTTGCAATGTGCAGAGGCAGACACAAAAGAAAATAATCTGAGAAAAAAGAGCCATAGCCTTTCACTGTCCCGGCTTTCAAGGCTTGCTTTGTCCCTGATGTTCATCTGCTCCCCATGTGAGGAGAGATGTAGCTCAGTGATGCTGAATTCCCTTTCTCAGCACCCATGTTCCTGACCCTCATCAGCACATCTGTAACAAGGGCAGATGTGTAGAGCAGTGTTACAGCAGAGCTGCAGCAAGGGCACTGTGGGGAAGCCCTGCTTTGCTGGCATCAGGAGAACAAGCCGCCGGCAGGACAACCAGCAGCACTTGGAAAAAGCACAGAGAGAAGGGCAACTCAGTCATCAATACTCACACCAGCTCGGCCCCAGGCGTCCCTTTAGCAGAGGCCGTATGAATAACAAGGACCTGTTGGGTTTGCTCTGCAGTGGCCACGGGAAAGGGATCTGCTTCCTCTGTTTCCCCTGCCCTCTGCCTTAGAAATGTTCAAGACCCTCTTCAGACAAGCTGCTGGACCATTTTGGGTGCACTTGCTGGCACACACATGCCCAGACCCATCCACATGCTCGTGAACCAGCAGCGCCACAGATGCAAGAAGCCCGGTTAGCGAGCAGACACACAAAGGCACTTGCACGCCTAAAGTAGATGAAGCCAGGACGCAAAATGTCGCTTCCCAGAAAAATCCAGTAACCTGCAAAAATTTACCAATGTGTTCGATGAAACCAGAAATTTATTATGAAAATTCCCCCCATATTTTCCCTTTTTGAAAGGGGGAGAGGATAAAAAAAACTCAGTTACATTTCTTCCGCCCAGTACCAAACTGATCTCCCAGTTACCTCAGTCCTGGTGCCATCCGAGGCTACCCTGATTTGAGATATTCTTCATGAGGACCTAAACCATGATATATGGAGGGTTGATCTCCTGAGCATCCCAGGTCCTCATGGGGAAGACAAGCAGCCTTGGACGGGACACTATCTGTTAGACTGGCTTCTGCTGGGAACTCATCTGTGTTCTGGCAAGAGTTTGTTGAAGTGCATGTGTCTGGGTAATTTTATTTTTTTTTTAGTTCAGATGAATCAGCAGATTCCAGTCCAAAAGCTGTGCAAGTTGAAAAAACTTCTGGCGGTCTACAGACCAGATTTCCTGAATGTTTTAAATCAAGCTCTCATCTACACCAGCCTCTAAAAAGATGTCCAATTCTAAAGTGTGAAGCATCTTCTCATAGATATTTCTCTGTCTCGGCACTCAAATATAGAGTTAATACCTGTGCTAGAGCAAGTTTCCTTCTGATATTCTTTGGTGGAAGGTAATAAACCCGATAGGTGCTGGCATTTAAAATAACATCCGTGGCACTCACCACGGTGGGCAACCTCTACTACACAGCTGAGGTTGAAGGCTGTCAGCAAACTCGGGCATTTCAGTAGTGACTTTCGCTTGCAATTAAATTGGCCTGAACCTTTGTTTGCTTTTTCATGATAAAACAGTCGCTCAGGAGCACTATCAGCCAGGCAGCTGGCAGTGCCTTTGGCTGGGTGTCTGTATGGCAGCAATGCCTCACTAGGTACAAGTTACAGGCGACAACTCCAGCGTACCAGGAGGTGCACAAACCCAGCACACTACCCTGCACCTTGGGAATTTCTGCTCTAGATCAAGAGAGATGTGCAGGATAACATAAGGGGCAAGCCAGTGGCAAGGAATGGATACTGGCGCAGAATACTGACGGGGCCTTCATGAGAATAAAATGCAAAGATGCTATTAATGTCACATCAAGGTCACACAATCAAAAAATGAAAAATGCAAACATCAAGATTCCTACGACAACTTTCTGAAAATGGCAATGCAGTCATCTCATTTACCGTAAGGCCTATAGCTGAAAACACATTTACAGGAGTATTTTAAACTAGGTGTTGAAAAATACCAAGGAATGAGAACATGATGCATATGCAGCAGGGCTGAATTACGACTGCTGTTGGATCAGTAGGTTTCTGGGTTTAATAATCACTCTCAGAATATCCGGGGGATTTTAAAGAAGCAGGGAAAATGAAGCACAGAGAGAAAAATGCAAAATTTTTGGCAAAACATCAGGTTGCCCTAACTAATAACAACCTTCTGCTAGCAGCTGTTGATAGAAGCTAAGCAGCATGTACCTCCCAGTCCCCTTACGCCCTGGGAGCATGAATGCTCAGACACTGGAATTTCCCATGCTCTGTCTATGGGGATCCACACTTTTGTTACCTTCCTGACAGTTTCCCCCACCAAACCTCTTGAAAAGCCCCAGAAAGTCAGCGAGGACCTTCCTGGTGACTGCCTCAGATACTGAATCTGGGCTGAACATGCCACGTTTCAGATTGCAAAACCGACACATGAGCAAAGTTAGGCAATTTTAAAAAACATTTTCATTTTCCCACATCACTAAAAGCAGCAAAAGATCTCCCCAGCCAAAGGACAGAAAATAAAACTCACCTTTGTCTAGAGAAGTAGAGACCTTGCAAGCCTGGGAAATTGGACCTTCAAGGGCAATGTGTCAGGCTATTACAAATGAGAAAACCAAGGCTGTAGTACCAGGGCTCGCTACCAAACTGGCTGATGCGATGACGCACAGGTCTTGGTCGCATGGTCGCTGCTCACTGCCAGTCATATCAAGGATGAGGATTAACAGCCAAATTCATTGTAGCCACAGAACTGGGGAGGGGGGGGAGCAGGCAGTAAGAAGTCCTTTTTTTATATATGAATAAAGTTTTATTGAATTTTAGACAATTAGAAAGAACAAAGAAAGAGGAGCAAACAGTCTCATGGAGGGTAGGACCCAGAAGAGCTTTCCCAGTAGAGGAGGGGGCTGGCTGAGGGCAGTGCTCCTGTAAATGTCACACAGGGGTTGTTACAAAAGCAGAGAGAACGTGTCTGGGCTTTCCTTTGATTGTTTTTCTTTTGTTCCTCCCACGTTAGGGTTTCTAAAGCCACCCTTCTTCCCCCATCAATCCTACCACCCAGCAAAGTGAGCAGCCAGGCAGGAAAGGGGACTGCTCCAGGGAAACGCGTGTACACACACAGGGAGCAACCACCCACCTGCACCACACCAGGGTTTGCACCCATTCTGGATGGAGTCAGGTAGAGGGGGAAGGATGGAAGGTTGGATTTTTTCTCTCCTTTTCTTTTCTTTTTTTGTTTTAAGCAAAGAAGGCACAAAATCTCAGCCAAGCTTCAAACCTAGTGCTGCGTGGGAGCCCCAATCTCCCCAAAAAAGACAGTGTGTTCGTGTGGGAACCCAGCCCTCACCTCTCCCTCCTCTTCCTCAGAGTCTGTGCTTGCATCTGAACGGTAGCGCTCAGGCAGGAGGCCCTGCCCTAGGTTTGTGCACTGCTAGGGAAAGTAAAGCCGTGCCGGGACAAGGAAAGTGGGGATGAGGAAGAGTCTGTTGGCTTAAACAGACCCTTTTTTCCCCCATGTGAGAGCCATGGAAAGTCACCTGTGACTCTCCACATTGCTCTTCCAAGAGCAGACCTGGGAGGGCTCTGGTGCTTTTGGAGGTGACCGCTGCCTTTACATGTGCAAGGGCTGCTGTTACGCAGGAGAGCTGAGACACCCACCCAGGTACGACCCCCTTGAGCCAGTGCTCCCTAGGAGGGCAAGTCCCAGCCCTCAGTTCAGCCCTCCAAATGGCACCAGGTTCCTTCAGCAGCTTCAACCCTTGGCTTTGATTAAGGCTATGTAGTTGCAATAGAAAAAGGATAGGTGCCAGCCACAACCACCCCCCTGGCTGTAAGGAGATGGCAGAGCCACTGGAAGATGCCACCAGTACCCAACCCTGTGACACTGAGGGAAGTAGGGGAGGCAGAGACATAGCACGTGGGCTTCCACAGGGTCACCCCCTCCATCAAGCTGCTACTTTCACTCTAAGGAAAGGGATTTGGAAATGAACCCTGCCAGCCCCAGCATCTGGGAATTCTGTGCGCATGGGAGAGCAGGAACGAAAACCGTGATACCTCTGTGTGAGGGCCTCAAGCACAACACGTGCCCTGCCATACCGGTCAGCCCTGGATAGCCCGATAAGGAAAACCCACCATGCAAACACCAAAGCTGTGAGGGTTTGACACCACTTGCCCCAAATCAGAGCAGCCCAGGGGCAGCAGGTACCTCTGGATATGCCTATTGCTCTGCCACACCACCCTGCTCCTCTCTGCCTCCTGAATAACCCCAGCAACACACAGACCCCAATAAAAAAAAAAAAAAAAAAGACACGAGCCCTACAGCAGCAGCGACACAGCCTCTCCCCCTGCACAGTGACTCAGGGAAGGATGCTCAGACAGCTGCGTCCTCCACAGCCGTGAGCAGGGCTCTGGTGGCACCCCAAGCTGGGGCAGGAAAAACACCCTGTCTGAGGAGGTCCTGTGTGTGTCTGCATTTGTGTGTGTGTGTCCATGTCGGAGTGGGGGAAGAACTGCAAAAAATAAAGACAAAAGCTCCCCAGTCTGCATCCTTGCCCAGCCATCCCCTTGGCCGGGCTGGTGGCTCTGCCTTCATCTCGCCCCTCCAGCCTGGCCCGTGCCCCCTCACGCCCGGCCTCAGAGCGCTGCCCTCCCTTGTCTGGCTGCCGGGCTAGGGCTGTGGGGAGGGGGCTGGGGCCGCCACGTTGAGGCATACCCTGCCTCAGCACACCTCCCTGCTCAGCCCTCCCTGCCCCGACACTGGCTGTCATCCTCTTGGAAATAAAACAGCAACAACAACAGAAAAAAATAATATATATATATATCTCCCCAAACCTCCCTGAAAGACCCAAATGGATGGAATCAATCCCCAACAAAACCAACGGGAAATAAAAGAAATTTCCCCCCTCCCCGAGGTCAGGGCTGGGTGCACGTCTTGGCTGGGGCTCAGCGGCCGGGGAGCACGTCCCGACCTCCCTGCTCCTCCAGCCTTGGCACATCTGCGGCGCCCACCGACGCGAGAAGCTCCGGCAGCCAAGGGGGATGTGGCACGGCCAGGGCTGTCCCACCGGCCGGCGGCGGCCTGGGGAGGGGAGGGCAGGGGGGGAGAGGCAAGTGTGTGTCCCCCCTGTTGCCCCACCACCATTCAGGAAGGAACAGGGTCTCTTTGTCCCACTGGGTGGGAGAGGCCCCTTGCTTGGCTCGCAGCCACCGGCGTGGCCCTACACAAGGGAGCCAGCTCGGCTCTGGGCGGGCACCATGACGGGGACAGCCCCGATCCGCTCCAGCGTGGCCTGGCTGACGGCGTAGGAGCGGGTGTGCGGCAGCCGTGGCTTCCTGCTGACCGAGCCGTTGCTCCGGATCACCTCCTGAGGGGACGGCGCCGTGCTGGCCGTCACCACCAGCGTCTTAGTGGGAGCCGGGGATGGGTGGCCACCATTGGCATAGACGGGACGGGTGCTTGTGCTCCCCGAGCGGGAGAAGGGGGGCTGGTGGGCATCGTTGCTGTTGCTGAAGCGGGTGAAGGAGTCTGTGGCATGGTTGGCTTTGGGGTCGTTCCAGTAGCGGCTGTTGTAGGTGTTGGAGGAGGTGAGGGTGTCGTTCTCTGATGAGGATGCATCGGCATGGAATGTCTTTGCGGTGGAGGAGCATTTGGGCGGCAGGTCGTCCTCCCTGGGAAGGAGAGGGTGTGAAGGCACAGAGAGGATGCTGCCCACAACACACCACCACCCTCCCCCCCGTGGGGGTCAACACCATGAACTCAAAGTGAAGGTCAGCACCAACAAGAACCAGCTTTGCTCATGGGCTTATTTGCTCACCCCTCTTTGCAGGACCCACCTCTGTGCACATTAACTGCTCCACGTGCCTATCAGTGAGGCCGGTGACCCAATGCTCATGTGTCTAGGGAGGTAAAACCAGTGGCTGTGACAGCCACTGGTACTTCGCAGTCAGTCAGTGTGACTGTACAACCAACGAGGCTGATCCTCAGGGGAGCTGCAGGAAGCTACCAGAGGGAGACTGTGGCTGTAACACCAGAGAAGGTGACAGCTGTACCTCAACAGCTTCTCAGCTATCACTGTCTGGTATTGTGGGTCAGGATCCCCGCCACATCACTCTCATATGGAGCTAGCAACATGAGGTCAAAGCACTCAATAAAAGCAATACAGGAAGCAAAATCTGTCTTTACCCTTCTTCATTGATCCCTCCATTTTCTGGATGTATATGGACATCTTCCCTGGCCCAGTGTAAAACACCCGGCATTAGCAAGAGTGAGATTTCTGATTGCCTTCCTGCCAGCTGCTGCTTTGGCTGGGCAGTCAGAGGTCCCCTTGACACCAGCTTTCCATGATTCTTACCTTATCTCATTGGGAATTTCCTCCTCTTCTTCTTCTTTGTGTTTATTTTTCCAGTAAAACAGTGCTATGGCCACCAACACAATGCAAACAACGAGCACAACAGCACCTGTGGCCACCGCTCCTGCAATCAGGCCGATACTCCGGGGGTGGGCTGTGGGGATGATTGAACAGAGAACAGAGAAGAAATCAGGGCTGGGCTGTGGCTGTCCGTGAGCATTTGAAGCTGCCGTGGCTTGGGAGCGGGGAAAGGCAATGTCCCCATTCCAAGGCACAAGGATCTTCCGATAGAGAGGCACGTGGTGGCTCACAGCACACACAGGGACACACTTCACTGTCACAAGACAGAAGCAGGTGGCCAAGCCTCCCGTGGCAAAATACTTACGTGCAATGACTTGCAGGTCCAGAAGGCAAGTGCTGGTTCCAATGGCATTCGAAGCCACGCACTGGTAAAGACCTGAGGACACAGTGCTGATATTTCGGAGAGTGACAGTGCCCTGGACTTGGTCTAGTCAGAGAGAAAAGAAGGATTTAAATCTCTCCTCCCGCTTGAGGAAAATCGTGCAAAGGCAAAGCCAGCAAATAGAGAATTTTGGTGTGAGACTCTTAAGAGAGAAATAAATTAGGAAATAACCTTGAGATGGAAGCACTGAGCACGTGCGTACACACCCCCAAGATTAGATCTTAAGGAGCTTACACTAGATGGGTCTTTTTCTTCTTACAGATTAATTTCTGCAAATGAAAGCTTGGGACTCTCAGCATCGTGTGAGAAAAGGGAGGAAAGAAGAGAGGTGCAATCACCTATACCCAGATCTACTTGTTAAATTCAGTCCTGCCCTGCAGAACCCCTGCTCCCCCATCCCACCTCCTGCTCTGTCAATTTTCCTCATTCCTGAATTATGTACGACTGAAATGCTTGCATATTCTTAAAATACAGCAGGATAAAGGGCAAAAGTATAGCTATCATTACTTGGTCAGGACACCTAGGCTAAGAAATCTTATGGATGGGCCTTGGGGCTGGGCAATACCCAGTCTGGTCAGAGCCTTGCTTTTACACACGTCTGAAAGGCAGCTCTAGCAGTAACTTCCAGGAGAACAGTGACCTCAGTGTGAGAAGCTGGCAGTATTTCCCCGGGGTGATTCTGCCTCCCTTCTCCCAGTTTCCAATCTATGAGCCTTTCATTTGGTTTAAAATGCAGGTCAATTGGCAGCTGAAATGTCCAGCCACATGCCACCATCTGGCAACCATGTTCTCTCTCCCCCATTCAACCAGACCCTTGTTCCTCAATGGGGAATATGTTCCTGCACCAAAAAAACCCTGAAAATTTAAGTGGCCACTGGAGGGTACCTAGTCCACCACGGGCTCTAGGAATCTTCGTTCCAATAAAGTGACCATGCAAGTGAGGGCAGACACTCAAGGAGCCATGCCACTTCTGGCAGCTCAGAGAAAGGAAAGCCCAGGCTGTCACCTGGGAAACAAATAAGTGGATAATCAACATAACGAGCACCTTGTGTGGCAGTTGGGGGCAACTTGGGAACATTGTCCAGTTTCTCCCAGAGGTATGTTGGTCGGGGGATGCCTTCTTCCGAGCTGCAGGTCAGTGTGATATCGCTGCCCACGTCCAGGGACCCCTGGATTCTGCAAAGCGGGGCAGAAGGAGGAACTGCGAGAGAAGAGGGGAAGGTGACAGCAGATCAGGAAATATGACCAAACAGTGGAGTGCAGGCTCTTTCTGGACACGCACTGCTGGGGAAAGCAAGGACACCGGCATGACCTGACAAGGGGACAAGAGGGAAGCAGCAGACAAGAAACCATTAAGGTTTGCGGGGTGACAATTCACAAAGATTCCTGGCCCACCAGACCATCAAGGTTACAGACTACTGCTGACTTTCACAGGACCCAGTTCTCTTAGATACCTCCCTGGAGAAAAAGAAGGTGAGCATTTCTGTCTTTGAGACAGCAAGGGTGGTGAGAGCTATCAGAGCTGTAGACAGAATTTTCGGTGGTTGGGTTTTGCTTTTGTACCCCTATAATGGTGCACACTGGCATATCTGACATCCTAGGGGGCATCCAGGACCAATTGCTTGCATCAAAAGGAAGCAAAAAACTAAACTAATTTTCTTCTCCTGTTGCTATGCACAAAACTCTTTATGGTCCTCCCAGCTCTTCAGGATGCCCTCATACTTTATTCATGCTTCTTTGCAACTTCACTTCACAATGCTGCCACAGAAGCTTTGTCTCCACTATATTTTAAACCTCCATTATATGCTACCTGCATATGAAAGCTATGTGCCCTACGAACTCCCACAATACCCCCAAGGCAGCCCATCCCTCACCACACGATGTCCACGGGCTCCAATGCACACACTACCATATTACTTTGCTGTGATGCACTGTCATGCACAGAGGAGCCCCTTGCTCCTGTTCCTCCCCTCTCCCCCATAATACCAATAAACACACCCAAGACAGTAAGTCCAATGACTCCAATATTCCTGACGCCTCGGTCGGGAAGATTGTTGACCAGGCACTGGTATGTGCCAGTATCCGATAGCTGAGTGTTGTTGATGAAGATGGAGGCACTGGTGGTTGGCATTGTCACAGCAAACCCCACTCGCCCATAGAACTGGGGTGCACCACCAAAGATCTGACCCCCTTGGTAGAGAATAACCTGGAAAAGAAAGGAAGGCTCAAATAACACTCTGCCGAGCAGGAGCTGAGCAAGGAGGAAGAACAGCAAGCAAAACATGGGCTTCCAAAGCCAAAAGGATCAGTTCCTAGAGCATCACTAAATAACCAGACCTCAATATACAGTTGTCCCAGGCAGACCCATCCTAGCAAAGGTGTTTAAAAGAGGTACACGCTTTGTAGCCTGTTTCATTTTAATAAAAATATTCACAAAGGTAACAGACCAGATAGATACCCAAGTCTTATGGCACAGCTGGACTGGCAATACCACCCTGCTTCATAGAATAGTTATTAGCCATCTGGGCAGGATCAATGTAAAAAAGCAGAGACTCTGTGAGGGTCAGTGAGAACTCTGCTGGAAAGCATCTGCCCGGTAGACAGTACCAGTCTGAGTCTCAACCAGTAAGATCCCGCTGTGATTTGATGCTGCTTACTGAAGATCATTGAGATGCACTGAATGACAGGCAATGCAACCCTTGGACCTGCACAACCTCCACCAGTCAGGTGGCTTCTATAGCCACCTGTACTCAGACCAAGCCCCTGAGGAGCAAGTACCCTTCAGTGCAGGTTCTTACAACTGAATACCAAATGTGATGGGGACACCAAATGTGACGGGGGCAGTGTGACCCAAGACAGATGCATTTCAGTGCAATGGCGTTCTTCTGCTGTCAGAGTATGTGGGCAAAAACCAGCCCAGCAGATCTCTGGTGCCCACCACGACAGACTCTCATTTGCTAATGCTCACAAGAATGGACTTGCATAAGCAACAGTGAAAAAGTAAGGGGAAAAAAGGGGAGATGAGTCTATGACAGACCACGTGTTATGGCCCCGATTACACGGATTTCACAGGTTTATGCCTGCAGATGCTCCCAGGACCTCCAAATCCCATATCCAGCGCATCAAAACCTGGATTACACCTCTTGTGCTCTTTTGAACACACAAACCAGCAGAGGTCCAGGGCAGCAACACAGTAACACATACACCTGCCCCACCATCCAGCCAAGGCAGCCAAGGACACGATGTGCATCGGTTAACAAAGCATTGAAGAAATCAGCTTCATGTAAGATCCAGAGGCATGTTCAACAATGAAGGGGCAATGAAGTTCTGGGACAACCAGAGATTCATCATTTTAAAGGGTCTACATCCAGATGAACGTGAAAAGGAGGAGGAAAAGCAAAATAGATGCTCCAGTAAGAAAGGACTTACCTGTTGAGGCTGGTTGGCGTTAGAAAGAGGAATGACCATCCAGATGACATTAAGGTTAGTGAGAGCAGCGTTAGTGGTGAAGGTGCAGGGCAGTACTGCTGTCTGGCCTCGGGCAACCTGGATACTCCCTGAACTGACTGACACCTCCAGAGGACACACCAGACCTGGAAAGAGAAGGACACCCAGTTCAAGCATTTCAGGAGAAGGACACCCAGTTCAAGCACTGCAGGTGGCCCCACACACTTGCAGGTCACGACAGCAACCTCCTGTTGTTACACAACTGTACCTTACGAATTACTTCAGGCTAAAAGAGAATTACATTCCTCCCTCAACAGATCAGGCTGCTCTCATGCAGACTATTTGAACAAGCGGACTTTTTGCACAAGCAGATGCAGATCGGTGGCCCTTTTTGAGTGAGAGCAGTCTAGTTGCAAAGTCTTTGAAAACAACAGGTTTTGGTTCGGTGTCAGGGAAAGAGCCATAAGAGCAGCCGAGCTGTGTCTGAGGAATAATGAAATGTGTTTCCAAACCCATCAGTCTCAATGATACCCAACTTCCTTGAAACAGAAAAGGAAACTGTATTCGGAAAGTCTTCACCAAGGGGTAAGCAGAGAGGAACACAGCTCTCCCCCTACTTCTATGACTCATAAAGTCCAGCATGAGCAGAAACATTTTAGTGCTACTTTTAATTTAAAGGGTTAAAAATCTAAATCTTATCTAGTCCAGGCATTACTATCTAGCTGGTAAAAACTGAGTACTGATAATAGAGGATCTTATAAAATCTCAATTATTTTCTAGCATTTCCACCACTCACCTCTTTGCATTACGCACAGGCTGCACAGGGCTCAAAGCCTGAGAAGCCCCAGCTTCCCAGTGCAGCAGCTCTGCAGTTTTTAGACTCAAGTCATACAGGGAAATATCTCCACCCCTACTGCCAAAATCTTGTCAAATGAAACTAACCAAGGAGTCATCACCACCAATTTGAGTAGCACTAAAATTCTTTAGACCATTTCCCCCCACAAAATCAAAATATGGACTACAAAAAATATCTATATGACAACTCACTATCTTCTTGTTCAAAAGCACGTGGAAGGCTCCTGGAGGAGAAGGCAAGGCATTTTCAAGCTCCAAGGCAGTATCAGAACATTGCTGGCTCCCACGTGTAATCTGTGGGCCACCCCATTCTCTTGCTGACTCCAGGAAGGGCTGCCAGCAAAGTTTCTATTTTCTGCCAAGAGACGCTGGTTTGCTAAAGGTGAAATGCTTCATGTGAGAACAGGTTCCTATCTGAACTACGAAAAAACTGAACAGGCTAATTTCTGAGAAAAAGGTGAGTGGTCTCCCACACGCTTGTCTGCTGGGATCCTTCCCAGTCTACCTAATGGAGAGATGGGGCACTGAGCCTGGAAGTGCTGAGCTTCAGGTACTACAGATACAAAGATTTTAGCGCTTGAAGAGCTTGTGATGACATCCTGGGTTTGGACTGACCACTCTGGAGCTGCAATACCCCAGCACCTTGCAAATCCTCAGCAACCTTCCCCAGACTTCCATTCCCTCCTCCATATCTCCCACCTCCAAAGCCCCAGGGAGTTCAGGGAGGCTCAGAAGTGCTTCAGAACAGAGCCAGACAAAATGCCATTTTAATCTCTCCAAGTGAAATTCATTAGTTTCTTACTTTGCAGGAAAAAAAATCCAAGTCTGACTTCCCTCACAGCTTGGAACATATTTTAAAATATTGAACATTTGAGAAATTCCCAGGGAAACAGTTCATCTCTGGTGCTAACATCTCAGAGAATTAGGTGCCTGGATGAGGAACAGCTGGTGAAAGCTCAATCCATCAATCTCCTATGCAGGGCTGTCAACAGCAAGTGGAAGTAAATAATCTGAAGAACCAGTAATGAGCATCACCTTTATTACAAGGCATCTGCCTTCCAGTTGCATCTGTGGTCAACAGACTGGGAATGTTTTTGGACTCCTCACTTGCTTATGGCTGGCCAGGCTGTGGCAACAGCCCCAAACCCAGAAGTGATCCATGTCAACTTTGGAGATGGCTCTTACCGAACATAACCCTGACAAGGGGTTGTCTCTTCTGCAGGTCTGAATTTGAAGGCTGCTTTGCCATGAGTACTGATCCAGTCCTGCATCATCCATGTGCTGAACAGTGTGCAGGGAGTCCCAATAATTTGGACAATTATTGGATGAACTTCCCTCTCCGACACAGCGCAGAAAGCTCTTCTGCCATGTTCAGCGCAGATTTAATGAGATGCTTTCCATGAGAAGAAAACCAACTACTCATCTGATTTGGAACAGCAACATGTGTTCTTCAGCCCCATCCCTTATCCCCAACTTTCCCCTCCAAGAAAAACCCATCCACACATTCAAATTCTTCTCATTCAGAAGAAGTAACGTTTAAGTGTGAGTATTCAGTAATAGCAAATTTACTGGAAAAGTTAAGAGTTTACAGTTTGCCTTGCAGGGTTAGTTACATCAATCACTCAATCATCAAGGTGATGTGATTTCATACCACCCTCTTGCTACTCCTAATATTTACTATTAGTTGATTATAAACATCCTGCAGAATAATTAAAACACTAAAATAGAACATGCGTACATTCTTCACCGTAAGAATAATTTACATTTGAAAACTTCCCAATCTACTTATGAACAATTTAAAAAACAGGAAATAAAACACGTAATAATCCCTTTGCTCTGCCAGTACCCCACTCTCACCCTGCAGCACCCCACAGCCCCTGGAATCTCCTCCCCCTTTCAAGGCACCACAGCATCCCTTTAATGGGAATGCCATGGAGTGGTTTCTGGGGGTCTGGGGTGGGGTGGGGGGGAGGGGAGGGAAAAGAGCTGAGGTCCCCATCTATTTCTCTTGCCAAGGGGAGCTGCTTTGAACCTGGCATGCAAGATGAGCACCCTCCCCCCTCCACGCTGTCCTGTCTCTGTCCAGTTAAAGCACCAGGCAAGCCAGCTCCTCAGGTTTGCCTTTGCCTCGTGCGTCCCAGGGCCTGCCAGGTGCTCTTTGGCCGGGGATGCATACAAGGCAGGTGGCACTTAAAGACAAGGACTCATTTTATGAAGTGGCACCTGCAGGGCTACAGCGGGGGAAAACACACACAACTGCTTCTGACAAGCAAGCTTAAACAAGGCTCCAGAAGAGTCAGGAGACCAGACGCAGGCAAAGTCGTCTTCCACCAGCATAAACAGGGAGATAGGCTGGTATGTTACCACAGCACTGGGGCAGCATTACCACAACGTGCCTGCTCTCCCAAGGAGACAGCTGAAAGAGCAAAGATCAAATCCTCTCCGGAAGCTACAGCATCTCTCTTTGTGTCTCAGACTACTAGAAAATGTAGCACACTTGCCTGCGTGCTTGCCCATGTATGCAAGTATCTATGTGACTGCATCCTTCCACAGCAACACTCATAACCCAAAACACAGGTGGATGAGCACAAAGACACGTACACTTATAAATCTGTATACCCAGGAAGAAACCTAGTAAGAAAACTCAACCAAACGATACATGTTTAAACATTTCAAAATTAGGAGTTGCAAAAATGTGGCTTTGCATTAATGCAAAAGGAAGGAGACAGGGGAGAGAGGGAGGAAGAGATTTCAAATTTAGCATATCTATTGGGATAAGGATTTTTCAATGCAGCCTAAGGAACGAGGACTTGAATTCCCTTGGGTAGATATAAATGCAAATATAGATATATGCACACACATACAGCCCAGCCTAAGTCAAATTACACATAAGAGGTCAGAAAAATCAAGCAAAAGATGTTGTAACGGGTCTTCTTTTGCGAAGGTACACAATCCAGATCTTTTCTAAGCATTCAAAGAAGTTTAATGACTTGTGAGAGACAAGAAGAATCGATCACCACCAAATCGTCTCTTAGAATTGGATTACAAGGGCCATTACACCCTCTCTTGTACGTGCAGTCTTCTCCTTACTTAGTAATTAAGCATCCCTGTAAGCAGCGTGCCTGGAGGAAGAGCAGGGTACACCACTGTCAGCAGAAAGAGGAATGGGTCCTTCCTGTACGCAGGACACTTTGATCTTAGCTTGATTCAGCAAACAGCTTTCTCCTTTGATCCCCATGCAGCAAGCTCCCATCGCTAATTAGAATGGATGCTCCATTTTTTTGTCCCCTGTCAGGGAACCAGCCAGCAGAACAACGTTTTGGCTACAGAGGCTCTTTTAGAGTTTCCTCATATTTCCAGGACCAAGTATTTATTCTGGCAACAGATCACGGTGACTTCACTTTTGACGGCTCACTGCTGCTTTTCCCAGTAGCGCACCCAGCTCCCCCCCACTGGCTCCATGAGAGAGCCCATGTAGACAGCTCATACCACACCAGTCCCACAACCAGCATCTGCATCCCTGCTGGGTAGAAGGAGGAGGCAGACGCTGCCACATGTTTGCTAGCTGCCTTACCAAGCTTGCAAGACTGTGAGGCTTCAGAACATACCAGATGCGGTGAAACTGAAAGACACGGGCACATCTTAACACTCTGGCTCATACTAAGTTGACTGAAAACGTTCCCAGCTCACGCTCATTGCCACACCTCTCTGCCAGAGACCACCAGCAAGAGCAGCAAATTACCTTGGCTGACAGCCCCCCTGGTGAAAGGAGGACATCCACCACCATCACTTCACATCAACAGGCCAGATGATAACATGAACCGCCGATGCACAGTCACCAGTCCATGCTACCATGATGACAGATGGTCACAGACCACAGGGGCCTCAGAGGCTGTGCTTTCAGGAAGCGCTGTGGTCACGCTGTTGAAGTTGTACTAAGGACACGTCCTCCTCCACTGCTGGGTCATCCCCAGCACCTGGTTATCAGAGGCAGCCATGCTCAGCCAGGTAGCTGGGCATCACGGGCTGGGCAGCAGTACAGCGCCCAGGGAGGGTCTTCCCCCACTGTATGTAGCTTAGGAGCACTGCTCCCCCAGGACGACAGGAAAATAGATGTTTCTTTGCAGGGTCATTCCTACCATGGAACTCAGGTTCCTGCCCTGCCTTGCCTTCTGGATGACACTTTCTACTTTGCAAGTACCCCCAAGAACTGTTGGCAAGTCAGAAGTATTTGGCACCTGCTAGCAGGAACCTTCTGATACCCACCAGCACAGGAGGCTGGGCTAGCGTGACCGTGCCTACGCAGATGCCAGGGTACAGGTTCACTCTGCGGTGCTGGCAAGCCAGGGAAGCAAATGGCCAAGGGAGAAAGGAGGGAGGTAGGTGTGAAAAGCATGAAAAGACACTCAGCTGCGTGTGTTCTGCATCTCCAGACCTCAAGGGAAAATATGCAGAAATATGTGTGGCTGGGGGGAAAAAAAAAGGAGAACAAAGCTTCAAGCTGTATCAGCTTGCATCCAAAACCTAGGGAACGGCTCCCCCCGTCTCAGCGCAATTAGCAATCCTGTTGCCACGTGCTGAGGAAGATGCCTTTGGCAGTATGACATTTTGGGTCCCTCGTTAGAGAGGCAAAGATGAGGTAATTCAAAAGTTTCAAGAACAGGGTAGGAACACAGTGTTCGACCTGACAACTGCAGGCAACGGAGGGAGAAACTACAGAGCAGCATTTTTCCTGAGGTGAAAGGAAAACATGAGTCTCTGAGCTTTTGGCCTGCCTTACATCTCTGAGTCTGGGACCAAAGCTGCCTTCTGTGCTAAAGAAATGTCTCCCACTCCAGATGAGCTGAGGTACATTGCCAACTCGACAGCATCAAAACCTACAGCCTGGGAAGGAGCGACTCACAGCTGGAGGAGGCAGCAACAGATGCAGGGAGTACTTCTGCCACAGGACCTGCTAGTGAAGCCATCATTCAAAAGCCCCTGAAGGAGCCTGACTTGCAGTTGCAAGCGCTGATAATGTTGAAGTTATTCAGCATGATATGACATCCAAACACGCTGCTCAACAAGCTGCCTGAATACTGGTCTTGCCCATTCTCCCCAGGGACTGAGTATCCTCCTGGCACTCTACATGTGCTACTCTTGCTAGTTCAAACTCAACCAGAAGCAGGATTCACCCAGCTTACTAACTGGAGGCAGCTTGCTCTAGACTCCACCCTGCTTGTGGAACCAGCATCACCAAGCTCTCCAATGGAGCACAGAACTGAATTAATGCCCAGCTAGGCTGAATTATTTCCAGTTCACTAAGGAAATTCTTCCATGGAAAAACTTCCAGCCTCCAAAGTCATTCTGCAGGGCAGGCTTCTGAGACAGATGCAACACTGTCATAGACTGTGCCCTGGAGGCAATGTGCCCTGGCACAAACTTTCCTGGAGAGGATGCTTGGTAGAGACCTCCTTGGAACAATTATACTGGGAGCTGGGATCAATGGTGAGAAGAGGGGAGGGCTCAAGCACACTATAGCCCTTTTGCCAGCTCATGGCAAGGAGAAGGCAAACGCTGGTCCAGGGGCATCCATAGGGTGATTGCCTCCGTGCCCCAGTTTGTGGGCACATGTTATACAGGTGCTTCAGGAGCCTTCCCAGTGAGCCTGTGAGGCATACCGAGGACACCCAAAAACTGTTAGACTTCTGTCAGAAAAGAGATCCAGAGACTTTCTAGCATAGCTCCTCATCAAGACACAGTAACGCTGCCTAAGCTGCTCCCAACTGAAGTTTGTCTAATTTAAGTCTTTAAAGCCCCAGACCACGTCTGGACTATGCAGCACAGCTTAGCAGCCCGGCCCAGTACCCAGCAGCTCCTGCTTTCTTCTCATTCCCAGAGCTCTCACCAGTGGTGCCTCTGGGCTCTCTGCAGCCCAGCCATGCAAGTCACACTTGCCAACCTGGTCCCTTCCTCTCGCCCTGCCCAGCTCTTTCTGCCCTATCCCCATCGCAATGACGGGCAAGTACATAGCTCAGAGCTAAAAAGAGACGTTGCAACTGGACAGAGTTTGGACATTTCATTCTCTGAAACAGCTGCATCAAACTTGGAATATCTCAGACACCAGACTGAGAATTTATTGGGAGTAAGCCTATTCCCTTTATTTGAATAGGGACAACATGGCAAAATAAGGCACGTGCTGGCTCTTCCTGGCTCACAGATCCAGGAATGAGATAGTAACCTGACAGTGTGTAAGGCAAAAAAAAATTTCCCAACTCTTTCCTTCTTATCTTTGCTGGCTCTGCAGGACAGACTGGAACAAACAGCAGGAAAACTATCGCATCTAGCATGGTTTTAGAGCAAGATCTCCGTAATGCAGATGTTAAACCTACACTGACCCTAACTTTTCCTCTGAGGTGTATACAGTGCTACTCTGTTAAATGCATGTTGAAAGCCAAGTTAACCTCTTAGCATGCTTAGCCCTGAAGAAATCATCAGATGCAACTGGTGGTATCTAGTCATCCCTCCGGCACAGAGCTTCCCAATTAAATAGATCCATTTTACCACAGTATAAGCAATCTCAGGATTGCTGCCCACCCTACAAGATATGTGGGCTAGCAGACACTAATCCAGGGAGAAAACACAATATCAGGGTCTTGAACTTGAGCTCTGTAGCGTTTCTTGCCAAGAGCTACACCAGCTGATCAGGGACATTGGCTACCTGTAAATCTGTGCTTGATAACACCGACCCTCCTCCCTTACCATTTATAACCTCGTCTGGACTAGACCGAAAGCTGACAGTGAAACTTCTTGCCATCCCACTCTGCTCTGGCTTCAGCTGTTGGTCTGGTGAGTAGTGGTCACTACTACCCCTGCCACCCTCCCTTTTAGAAATAGGTCTTTCTCTGCGGGCCAACTGGGAGGGGGATTTCAAACAACCCTCTGATTGAGATGACATGGAGCATATCTCCCTGCCCCTGACCTCCCCAACCTGCAGCCGTATGCGGGAGGAGAAGTGGACCTTAAAACCAAAAAAAGGCAGGAAAGCTTTCAGCTATAGGTACTTGAAGAGTGGTGTCAGTTCCCTCCCATGTCCTTGTCAGAGGAGCTGGACTAGCTCTTGCAGGGGTAGAAAAGGGGGCTCCCCTAACACACTGAGGAATGTGATTCCTTCCCCACTTCTGGCACAGATTCCCTGAGTGTCTGACTTGCTGAGCAAATCAGTCAGCTCCAGGCACCCCCAGAGGGTCCCTATTAGTGCGAGATCCTCATTTGCTCAGGTTTAGACCTCCAGGGTTTGATTTGCTGAACTGCGGAGCATTCAAACCTGCTAAAGAAATGAAGAGGGGCTGTGCTCTCTGTGGAGCGGGGTTCACATGTTAAGCTCTCTTGTGTCACCTTAAGGGTGCTCTTCCAACAGCTCTTAATGCTTGTGCTTAATTAGTCAGTCTTGAAATGCAAGAGATTTTTGAACTGCGAGAAGAGCACAGTGTTAGAGCAGCTTGCTCTTGTACAAAGTGGGAACAAGAACCCAAATCTGGTTTACAGATGCCCTAGCGGTCAGGGTCAGGGGCCCAATGACCCAAACGGTCCGTTCCAGTTCTGGACTCCCACCGTGCTCCCAGTACTTGTTTCTATTCTGTTCTTGCCTGGCTGGAGCTGCCAGGCGAGCCGTCTCCTTCGCAGCTCCTGCTGGCTAGGCTGGCTGCTTTGCAGCTCTGCTGCCTCGGATGCAGTATGCGTGTGAGTTATGAGACAAAAAAACAACTGCATTGTATTATAGCAAGATTACAAAAATAGGAAGGGCCATTGATAGGAACAAAAATAGCATCTACAATGACATTAGCTAGGATAAAACTAATCAATCGCTGTTCTCTGGGGCATGCGTTAATCCCCTCACCATGGTATAGTGTTGCACAATTAGGCACATTATGGAAAGTTTAACACTTCCCTCCAATGCATGCGGCATTGGCTGGAAACAGCGACTGCTGCGACCTGAGCTGGCAGTCCTTGAATTCACAGCATTCACAGAGGACTCAAGGAGCAGCTGCACTACTGAGGTTGAGGAATTTTTTGCTTTAGCAGATGAGCAAGACCAGAGGGGACCCAGAGGGGATCAGGAACTCATGCAAGTGCTCACTCGTTTCTCCCCTGAGCTGGAAGAGGGGAGGGCTGGGCAAGCCTCATTCGGCCCACTCTGTGGGACTACGTGGTGTGAACTTTGCCCATTCCTGGCTGTGCCCAGCATCAGAGTCATCAATGACTCATCCCCCCAGGACTCAGGTGGGAAAAATCAGGAGCATTCCATCTGTCCACAGAAGATGGCTGAAGGCCACAATCAGGCAGCATACTCAAGGTATAAACAGGGTGGTGTGTCCTTGCTAGAGGGTGCCAGACATTTCTTTTCCTCCTAAGATCCTCCAGAGATGCCTGAAGCACCATTTTCCAAATCACAGGCAGAGGTGCAGGCAAGGAGGAAAGTTAAAAGTTTAGCTGGGGACAGAAAGTTATCTCCCTGTTCTTTGCCTTCTACAAAGCTGAGACTGGAAAACAGAGTCCCTCCTCCTCCTTCACCCCTAGTCCTGTGGTGGATCAGCTCTGGGGAATCATGCTGCAGTGACTTAAGATGTTGTCACACTCTGCCGTTTGCCTTGTCACTCATCACAAGGTTATTGTCCCAAAACCAGCAAAAACAGAAAGGAAGCTGTGCCTCCACCTCACAGCCAGGCATTAATTAGCATAACCTGCTGAGGAAGGTGTCAGGACAAGCTAACTCGCTTTGCTGTGAGAGGGGAAAGCTGCATTGCAGACATGCTGTCCTGTTCTGCTCACTGCTACAGCAGAGGCATCATCCTACAGTAATGGATGTCTAGGAATGGGAACATTTTAAATGACCACAGCCAGTTACTTTAGCTGAAGTGGCTTGGGAATGAAAGCTTATCAGATGTTCATGCAAGCAGATTTAAGGTGGGAAGCTCAGCCTGAGTTTGCAAAGAGCCTGCAACACCAGCTCGCAGCTGCAGACTTGCCACTCATCTAGCTCAGATGCCAAAGTAAACCTCCCACATCCCTCCTCTTAATTATTTCACTCCTTATCACAGCACATCAGAAAGGAAAAAGTATAATTTACAGCAAACACGCATCTAAGTTTCCTGAAAGAGAGAAAAGGCACAGAGTTGACTGAGGGCAGTGATGGCATACATTGGCTTCATTTTCCTGAAGCAGGTTGTAAAACCTCACAGGAGCCAAGTTTTAACATTTGGGAAGCACCACCATGGCCAGTCACGCTCTCTGAAAGCATCTTCGAGCATCCCCATGGATATCTGTAACCACACCTGAGGCCAGCTGAGCCCACCACATGCAAAGTACAGGATGAGGCTGCATGGGATGAGACGAGACCTGCATGTAACTCGCTTACCCCAGAGCAGGAGTCGAATTAGAGCTCTTCCCAGGATCTAAAAGCAAAAATAAGCTCAAGCCGTCATCCCCCCCCCCACATCCCACCCCATCCATCTCATTTCTTTGCTAATATCCTCCCAGTACAGCCAAGTCAGCAGAGATGTGTCACACTGTGGATGAGTGCCAAGTGCTGGCAACAGCATGTGACATTGCTGACACCGCAAAGTTGCCCCCTTTGGGAGAAGGTATCCACCAGTGCCTCTGCAAAAGAAATGTAACTGCTCCCAAGACTGGGCAACAGAGAGTCAGGCTCAGGAAGCTGGAATTAAAACAGGCTGGCAAAGATCTACTAAGACACACACTCCTATTTTCTGTTTGCTGAGCCATAAAAAATGCATTAACGGCCCAGCAGCTTTGTAAATGATTTATACTCAAAAGAATATTTTTTTTTTCCTTCTTTCCCGGCTAAAACAAAAAAAAAAGTGCAACATAGCGATAAACCGCTTAATAAGGGAAAACAACTCAAAATTTAAATATGTTCAATGGTATATTGAGTGGGAAGGACAGAGCCCATAAGGAACATGGGTGGGCAGGCTGGAACACACAGCTTGTGTGTGGTGGGAGAGGCAGGAGCACTGGGGTGCAGCTGCATGAGAAAAGAGGTGGGGATGGGGAAAGGACAACCGGCCTGTCAGCAACTTATAGCACTTTTAACACAGAATGCACAGAGAGATGCGTTCTGGATATCCCTCCACCTCCTGCCCCCGTTACAGGAAAATGCCATTAAAACACAGACTGCAAACTCACACCTGAGTGGCTTTCTCACCTACCCTGGCACAACTTTAGGTCTTTAGGTCTAACTCCAGTACAAATAGTCCCAACGTACAGTTCAAATACATTTCAACTGCTTTTACCCAAAGCACCAAGAGTTATGTCCACCTTCCCCCAAAAGGAGGAAGAGCAGAGGGTGACGGAAGGAAAAGGGACAGTGCCCTACTATGCACAGGCTGGGTGAAGATGCAGGGACACGCTGCTGCATGGCTCCCTCCCTGCAGACATCACCGACATCATCTGGGAGTCCTCCAGAAACCTTGGGTGGCCACCTGAAACCCAGGCCTTGCTGCTGCTGCATCTTCCAGGAAAGACAAGGCAGCAAGACAACAGGAACATCGCCCACCCGCCCAGATGTTGATGGGTTCCACCACAAACAGGAGCACGCCCAAGCCTGCAGGGGAGCACGTATGACACACAGCCACTGAGGCCACAGCGGGGCTTGGGTCACCAATGAGGACACCAAGGAGCTGAGACTTCCTATGTGAGAAAGCTTCCCTGCAAGGTGGGGAGCGGAGGCTGGGGCAGATGTACATCAGGCTGGAGAAGGGGTGAGGGCAGCACGAGGAAGGAGAGGGTGGGGGAGGGGAACGTGGGGCTGCGGTTGCAGCCTGGGAGCTGGGATCGGGGTTAAGGAAGCGCAGAGGACCATGAAGAGTGGAGCCCGGGGGTAGGAGATAAATCCCCAAGAAATGGCCCCACGTCTCCAAGGCAAATGCGGGGGAGCTCCCCCAGTGCTTCTGGGGTACCTACCTTACCTGCCTTCCCCCATTACCAGGATATTCCAGCACCATCATCACCCCCTGGTTGGTTATGATGGCCTGTGGGGTGTGACGATGGGCTGCTCCCTCAACAAAGGGGTGTTTAAGATAAAATAAAATTAAGTAATTTAAAATAAAAGCAACCCTGAGGAGACAGAAAGTAGCCATTTCTGCAAAGAAAAGTTTTAATTTATAGACTGATGCCATTCTCTTTGAAGTCAGGAAGGGCTGACACCAGGAAGAGAATCAGATTCTTAAAGGATCTGCTCCAGCAACCCACAACTTTTGGCTGAGGCATCGCCAACAAGTTGGCTATCAGCTCTCCCCCCCAGTTTGTCCTGCGTATGAAATGCTCTCATCTCTACAATGGAATAGGCAAGCTTTGCAAGTGAAAGGATATTTGGCAGATGTTCTTTGGTGTTCACCGTACCTTTGAGCTCCCCTAAAACTTCTGCTCTGTGACTCAGCTGCAAGCCCTACTGCACCCACGTTGCCGCCTGCGTGGCCAGGGGAGCGCCCACGCGGACCCGGGGTCCCTCGGCCAGACGCTGATGCACAAGTTGCTTTGATATGTCCTACCAGCTCCACTGAAGGCAGTTAAATCACTGGAAATACAGCCAATGTTTAAAAATCAAGCACACGTCTAAGTACCTTGCCAAATTATGGCTCAAAGGTCTGATCACATGTGCACCCATTTTGGTAGCCACCTTCTTGTGGCCCTCTGGTACGAGAGAGAGCCTTTAAGAGAGAACATGCACAATCACAGCGGAACTTCCCCGTCTTGTACGTGATGTTCAAAACAAGCCTGATAAAAGCAGTCAAAGTCTCCAGAACCAGTCAGATCGAAACTAGCTTTCATGGGGATGTTCAAAGACGTTAGACTTCTGTAGTTTGAACTGTGTTAATCCCAAACTACTTTGGATGTAAAATTATTAAACTTCTTAAAAACAAACAAACAAAAAAGAAAACAAAAAAGGGTGGCTCTTTTTCATTTAAATTGAAGAGAAAGGAAAACTCAAATTTGTCTTCTTGATCTGGCAAATGTCAGGTCAGTAATTGAATGTTTCTGATTATGAGTTGAGATGCCTAGAAGAGGCTGTAAAAGGACAATTTTCCACTGGGAGAAAAAGAGTTTTCATTAAAATCAAAATAGGTTGTAAGAATATCAACTTTGATGACATTTTCAGCGAGTGAAGACAAAATGAATTGCTTCGACTTTCCCATTTAATTATGGTAGTATTGGCACACTTCAGTTCAATAAGGTAAAAACACTTGATTTCAATCCATTTAAACTTTGGTCATATATTTAGATATTACATAAATTTTGACTTTGCACAATTCTATTCAGTAACAGTCCAGTGTTATACACACACTTAATACACTATGGCCTTTCAACACCACATGAACAGTATCTTTTCCCAAGGGAAATTTCCCCAGATTTTCACTCCATCCACTAAAAAATCTGGACTCTCACTGTGACATGAGACAAAACAAGAGTGGATACATTGGGACTCCCTGGAATAGATGACTGGTTTGTTACCAGCTTTAGCTACCAGCAACCCCAGCCCAGTCTTCCCATGGGAACACCCAGCATCCAGGAGATGCAGGGTATCTCCATGTGAAGTTTGGGGCTGATGTTGCTCAGGCAGCCAGTGTGAGGCACAGCCACTTCAGGAACACATCGCTCTAAGCGCTTCGCAGTCCTTGCGCTGATGAAGACTCACTCCCTGCTCCCAATCCCAAAGGAATGCTGCTGCCTTCCCCACCTCCCTGCCCCGAATCCCAAAGCTTTGGTGCGAGGGTTGCTGGCTATAAATCGATTCCCCATTCTCTAACCATTTGGGCTAATCATTCCCAACGTTGCAGGGTGGAAGCAGGACCAAGAAATAAAATGCGCCCAGGCAGATTAATGCAAATGTGCCGCGGCAGCGTGCCCTTTTGACATGTGGGCATGTGCCAGCACAGGGCACAAAGGGGAACAGGTCCCAGTGCTGGAAGGTCCTCCCTGCTCACAGAGCAGCCAGGGCTGAGGCATCTGCAGCTCTAAGCATCCCAGCTAAGATCATCAAACCTGTTTGTTTGGTTTTTTTATAAATGCTGAGCATCCTCTTCTCCAGCTGGCACCAGCCAGCCCTCGGGTACTCTTAACTGGGTATCCAGCATCATGCTGAAAAAACTCAGGTGCAGAAAGCTCTACTGGTAGCTCTAAAACATGCTAGCCCGAGAGTCTCCATTTTGCAGTGAGGAAAACCAAGATGGAGAGAGGGTGTAACTCATCTAATGCAGCAGGTCAGTGGCGAGACAAGAACAGGACTTCGGCACCTGATTCATGGGCCTTGCTCTGCCTATTAATCACACTCTCCATCACTGTGCCAAGTATTAGTATTGATTTCAAATTAACACACACATTTCTTATCAAGGAGAAAAAAAAATAACCAAGAAGGTTCACTATGTTCAGCTCTGTTGGAGACCAACATGATTGCAAGAGCAAATGCTTTCTGCAAGACACCCTGCCCCAAAGCACTCCAGGCTGGGAGGGACACAGCACCACCCTCAAGGGAGTGTCAGATGCTCACAAAATGCTCCAAACCACTTAAGGAGCTTTTCAAAGAAACCACGGAAGTCATCATAACATGCTTGAAATGCAGGAAAGAGGCTTTGTGAATGCAGATGCTGCTGTTATTGTACATGGACAATGTGTGTCCCTCCTTACCACCATCTTTTGTGATGCCGAGTCCTGAGCGTCAGCCCTGGGTGACCAAGCCTCACAGTGCTGTCCAGTTTCACACTTGCCCTCTCTTCTTCCCTCCCCCTGAGGCCCTAAATTCCCTTTGACAAGAGCTACTAACTTTCGCAAGCATAAAGCTGCTACAGGCTTCCCTTGTCTTTTAAAGAGTCTCAGGAAAATGCGTTGCAAATTTTCTCCCCGTAACAGATGCAAGAAGCTGCTTCTGCCCAAGCAGCGAAGTTCGCAGCCGCTCTGAACTAAGACAGACTTTGTTTCTGCACAACTGGCTCAGTTTTTCACACAAATGTTGTTGCTTCTGCCAAGTCGAAGAGCACACAGAGCAGCATTAATATGGAAGAGCCCAATCGGACACTGGTTTAACAACAAGTTGTAAACTCCCCAAACGCAGCCCATATGCTGGGTTTTCCCTTTCTTTTTTTTTTTTTTTTTTTTTTTGTTTTTTGTACCCCGGGCGGAGCGGGGCACCAAAATAGAACAAAACCATAAGAAGCCACTGAAGGAAGTCTTAGCCTTTCAGGGGTAAATTTCCATCCTGAAATTCAAAACACACATGTTAATCTTTAATATTAAACCCTGGATTAAAAATTCATTCAAAAATCTCACAGTTTGGAACACTTACAAGTCCATTGCATTATTAAACGCTCAGAGCCGTGCTACTCTGCATAAAGAAGTCTCTCCAAACTCTTTGCTTTATCTCAAAGCCAAGAGCAGGTACTCATTGCTCTCCCCAGTTATTCTTAAAGCTCAGAGAAGCCGTTGCTGTGCTCCCAAGAGCTGGGAAAGGCTCACACCAGGGTTCCCCAGGTTCTGCTTCAGAGGTTTCAGCCCACTCAGTGGTCCTGGGGAGCACACCCAGAGCTGGTGGGAACAAGTGGGACACCTCCAAACAGCAGTGCCCTGTTCAGCAGGGGTTAGCAGCGGTGCCAGGACACAGCTTGGCTCAACCTGCCCACTTGTGCCTTTTTGAAACCTATCCTATCCACAGACACCCAAACCATCACTGGCCTCAGCCTTCAGCCAAGTGCCTCGGCAATACTGGGGAGGACTTGCACCAAATTCTACAGGTCAGCCCCAGCACTGAGCTTGCTGGTGCCCACAAATACCCTCCCTTTTAACAAAGTGATGTGGGATGCACAGCCCCGAGGACAGAAGAGTCTGTGCCCGTTGTGGTCCAGGCTGCCACAGTGAGCTGTGGCAGACCTTTTACAAAGGACTCACCAAAATACTTGGCATCATGGAACGAAGAATTGTTCCCAAAATTCCCTGTGCCACTTTGCCACAAAAGTTCTCAATTAGAAACACGGAGCATGAGGCTGAGCCCTCAGTTGTCCTTACTTTTTTGTACTCTCTTTTTGTTTGCCTGGGGAGCGGGGACCAGGGGACCAGGCAGCACATGCAGAGCTGTTGCATTTTTTACAAATATTTTTGGAGTCTTTTGGTCTCTTACCAGCTGCAGTCTTACAATGCTGCAGCAGGCTGAGCAGGACATTTCCATCTCTAGGGTTTGTGGTACCACATCGTTTACTGTAAGGGGTAAAACTTCCTTTTTAAACGTCAATGTTATTAACAGCCACCTCAGCGCAGTTGCTCTAGCGGTTACCATCACAAAGCCGCTTCTCTCCTACCCCCTTTCCTGCACTCACAGGCTGGTTTCCTTCCAAATCCTCCACCTGAGACCGTCCCCAGCAGGCTGCCCTCACCTGCAGCCAGCTGGGTCCACGCCAGATGAACCACTGCGGCAGCCGAGGTGAGCGCTGCCCACGCACCTCCTGGGTGAGGAAGGCAGCTCAACTCTTGGAGGGGGTGTTCCCCTCAGGGAGGTGCTGGTGCCTCTCTGACCCCCCCAGATGCCATCGGAGGAGAGGGCCTCTCCACTGCAGTCAACACTGTAACCTGCTGTGCAAAAGGTACAGAGTGAGACCGAACACACTGTGCTGCACCATGCAATGGGCAACCCCAATGTCCCCGGACCCCAGGTGAAAACGATGCAATCTGTCCCTAGCTTTAAACAGTACTTACCATACGGCAGGAAAAGAAAGAGAAGAAAAACCACAGAGAATAAACTACACACATACAAAACGCACTTTCCCTTGTTTACCGTAACTTTTCCTGCCATATTTGCTAATAGCAATAATAATAGTCACTGTAGTAGAATCACACTTTGGCTTCTTTCCCGGGTTTTCCTCTTGTTCACCAGGCAGTGAAGTCATATCACCAAAACTTCACAGAGACCTGGTTTTGCAGGAGGGGCCCCAACAAGAAAGATTTTGACAGCTTCCCATGGAAGCTGAGAAAAGAGAGAGGAGTGGGGAGAGTTCTCATCTCAGGGACAGGGGAGTGATAGGATGGAGGGGAAAAAAGGTGGCAAATCTCCACCATATTTGCCAAGAGTGGAAAGTAAGGAAAGCAACAATTATGAATGAACACACAATCCAGCACACAAACAGCTCTGCTCAGGATGCAGATGTGTTCCCTGAGTGAGATCTGAGCACCCCTGGGACGCATGGGAGGCAAGGAGCAATAAGCCCAGGTGACGTGCCCATTCTTATGCAGAGCTGGAAGTGAACCCTCACTCTGCAGAGCCCAGCTTGATAGTTCATCTTCCAGATCTCTCTTCTTCCATAAATTCAGTCTTCTACTTTTAAACTTATGTGCCCATCAAGTTAGATTACAATTAAGACTCTGCAACTATGGCAAAATGTATTCATGAACATCTGTTTGAATAATAAGCCTGAATTTGCTTCAACAGTATTCACCCGACCTGGTTTCCTTGCCTTCCGCAAGTGCTCACACCAGCTCTCCCCTGTTTGAAAATGATGACAGGAGGGGGAGGCTGCTGCACACACTGATGTAAACATGAAGGTGGTTTCAGTTTGTGGAGGAGGGTTTTCCAGCCTCTGGTGCACAGCCCTTGCAGGGACTGGAGGCTACTTCTCAGACTCCATAAAAACCAGCTAAGGTAAAAAAGCCTCAAGTCAGAAGGCTAAAACTTACCGTACCAAGGTCTGGTCTGCCACTGAAAAATCTGTATGTGGGTTTGAATCCTGGCCTCTGTGGTTTGAACTTGCTGGGAGAAGACAGGTAGTCACTTATGCCGAGGCCATACCTGCTCCTCTGGCTGGTTGCTCCCAGGGGTGCAGGTAAGCATCCGTCATGCTCCCCATCCCATGGCTCTCCCCCTAGACCTGCCAGCACAACCGCTGGTGTAACAGCTCTCCCACATGGCTGTGGCAAAAAATATCTTTCTTAGTGGGTAAACCCAATTTTTTTTCTACCATAGGTCGTGCTGAGAGGATCAGGTTGAAGAGCAAGAATGCAGGCAGCCATGCTGGCAACCTGATGGCATCTTCTGGCAGGGGAAGGGGAGCAGGGACAGTCTCTGACCTCTCCAGCCACCTCAGCAGCAGTCAGGGCAGGACATCTGATGGCAGCCTTGCTCCCCGCCTCCATTTGCATGGCTGTGAACTGGGGCAGCGTCCCCTCACCCCATCAGCACTTTGTGCTGCTTGGGCACATGGTATTGAGGGCAGATGGGTGAGCAAACAGAGAGGCTGATGGAAGGAGCAGAAACCATATCCTGAGCTCTATATGCAGGTTTAGAGTAATAAATATTCAAAGCAATAGATTTCTAGGAAGATCTGACCCTGGGAAAAACATTTCCTGAAAAGCAGTGAGGAATATATTCAATGGCATACACTTGATGGCCAGAGAGAGAGCACGGAGTTAAATCAGCATAGCTTCAAACACACACCCCTAGAGACAGACGGACAGACTGCCCACTGGATGCCTCTGCAAGAGCCCCTTACCTCCACAGGTACTTCTTCTGTCTGTAAGCAGGACTGAGGAACACCACATCAGGACAAGAACAGCCTCTGAGCAGGAGGAACCAAGAGTTTGAGAAAGACCAGCACTACACCCCTGCAACAACAGAATCCCAGAAGGAATTGTCTTTTAAGGCTGCCACAGGGATGCTATTTATGTTCACAGTAAACACAGGCCACGGGGAAGGAATTAATGACGAGGTGGTATTGTGGGAGGCTGGGCTGTACTGAGACTGGCACGAGGCTGCTGCCCATCCAGAGAGTACTTTCATCAAAGGAACGACTTTTTCTAAATGCTTGCCCAGCCCTCATTATAGTAGGACCTACTGATCTGTATTTCTACACTCAAGTCACAAAATGTTAAAGACTTTTGCACGCTCTAGGAAGTGATACAGCAGTGGAGGAAAGCACTTCTGCTAGGCTGGAAGACAGCATTGCTGCAGACAGCACATGCAGCAATAATCCATAACAGCTACCTTTGGAGGGTAGAAGTCTAACAAATGAAAACAAGCTTCCATTAGTTTTCTGGCATGAACATCCCTGGCTCAACATAATTAAATGGGTTTAGTTCTTAGTTTTTCTTTGAATTGATGAAGAGGAATGGTGATGCTGCCTCCACACCCCCATTGCATCTAAAATGATGACGAGCAGCTCAGCACTTCCCTAGCAGAGAGAGAAGAGCCTTGGGCATCTGTTCACCCACCCTCTTTCCAGCAGCCCTGCCAGTGACCCTCACAAATCTCTCCAATGCCAATATTGCCCCCCACCACTGAGGCCCAAGAGGACGTGGTTCGAAGCAGTGTGGTTGTGCCCACCACGGCAGCAGCACGGCGAGGGGCTGAGGGGAAAAATCACGCCCCAGAGTTGAAGGGCATCATACGGATCCTCATTCCCTGGGACCTGTGCTCACTCTGCAGACTATACCTCCAGCCCTGCGCTGACAAGACACCAGACATGGGGGGGTGGGATGGGGGTTGGCAGCACACAAGCTCCCTGCCATGACAGCACCTTTCTCCCCAGGGCAGTGGAGTCCGGGTGCTCGCTGGAGCTGACAAGGCTATGCAGCACCAATTCAGTGTTGTGCATCCTCCAAGAAGCGAAAAACAGGAGGTGGCAGGGTGGTTTCCCCCCTGCTTTCTGGATGCTTGGGTTTCTGACAGATTTCTCTGCGAGGGGCTACCCAAAAGCTCCGTGGAGCTGGAGTGTCAAACGTTAACACTCAGCACTTAATTTGTGGTGCAAATCCTGTCAAATCCGATTGTGTCTCTTCGCCCCTCTGAGGCATCCCAGGCCCTCTCCGCTTCTGCAGGGGGCTGAGGCTTTAAGGAATGACCAACTGTTAAAGCGAGCCTGTGATGCACAGCGTATGCTCCAGCACCAGGCATGCCCTCTCCCCTCTCCCCCAGCTCCATGTACACACACTGAGTGGTCAGCGGGGTATACACCCCAGGAGGCTTAATTAATGAACATATTTGAAAGCTCCGGGCATCATCACGCTAGAAGAAATGAGTGATAACATTAGCATCTGAGCATGAGCTGTTTGGGTTAAGAGAGGAGGGAGATGGGGCTGGAGGCACTGGCTGGCTGGCTGGGAAGCATCCCAAAAGCACAGAACCCTCTGCAGGGATCTGCCATACTCATCTGTACCAGACACAGAGGTACCAGAGGGGAAGGAGCCTTCTGACAATGGGGGATCGGGCAGAATTAAGTGAGAACCCATAAAACATGGCAGATGCTTCTTTCTGCCCCCTGTGAAAGGAGAAAGTGATCACCGTGGAGGAAGGAAGGTAGGAAATGAGATAGAGATAGGAAGATACATCAAAGGGACAGAAAAGAAACAGAAGAAAAATAGATAGGAAAATGCTAAAAGATAAATGTAGTATGTTTTTAATTTGCATGAGAAAAATAGTTCTCTTTTCCCCACCGATTATCTTTATTAGCAACAAAATTTGCAGCGAGATCTCAGACTAGCTATCTAGCTATGACAACAGCAAAGCTCTGAAACAAACTGCTCTGGGGAGGCTGTGAAAACTCACTCCACCTCGGGCAGTTTCTAAAGGCAGGGTGTAGGGCTGACTGAGACTTAGCCAGGTACCTTGCCCGAGCAGCACACAGATCGGATCAGTGATGCCTGAACTATCCGCTATCTGATTTTTGGAGAGCAGCTTCATGAAATCACTGAGTTGCTATAAGCTACTGTTTAATACAGCGTACCTACACAGCAACGCTCACCTCAGCCTCCCAGACCACAGTCCACACACCACTGGCCTAAAAAGGCACCCCAAGATCTTCTCCAGCTTCTGCAGCTCTACCTTTGCACGTGCTTCACTGTAAGGACAGGCTCCAGGAGATGTGAAAGAGGCCACAGGAAAAAAAAGGATGTGTAGGAAGCCTACTTCACCCCAGGGATGCCCAGCTTGCTCAGCAATAGTGCGTGTGCTGTATGTACCCACACTAGGAGGAGCAATCTCGCTCTTCCAACCCTCCTTCTTGGTCCACTAACCCACTGTCCTCCATCCACACCAACATACAACACTGAGCCCGGAGCTGAAGCACATCAGGCTTGAATTGTGTCATTTTAAGTCTTGGCTATGAGGAAGGAAGCCAATGGCAACACCCTGGGCAGGGGAAGAGGTTGGTGGCAAGCAACTATTCCTTCATTCCTCTCTTCATGACACTGCAGGGAGAAGGTACATTGGAAAACACCTTCCTGAACATCTTTCCCTGAGTATGTGCCACAATCCAAATTGTAACCAGTAGCCCAGTTATGGGGCTAGAGGGGCCTGAGGTAAGACCCAGCAAAGTCACTGCTATTAAGAGAATGGAAAAAGTAGTGGTTGATCTCAGGCAGAGAAGAATCATGGCTAAGAAACCTCCCGCCGGGAGCACTGGAGCGTGACAAGAGGTCTTAAATTTCCCTGCTTGGCATCATTCCCATTTAAAATCATCCTTACTTCTCAAGCCAACAGACCTGATAAAGAGAAGACCATCTTCCTCCACATGCAGCAAGGAAAAGAAAGGAGGAAATCCCCTGCTTCTCCTGGAGAGGAAGGGCAGCTCTCCTCGCTCAAGCTTGCCCACACCAGATGAAGGTGTGAGCAGCTGGGGGGTGATGCTCTCTCTGGCTTTGTCTTACCAGGCTGACACCGACACGAAGCCCATGCACCAGCTCTTGGCTCAGCAGCTCGCCAGACTGGTCACCACCTTCAGTGCTCAAGAGATCACCAGCTGAGCTTGCAGGGCTGACACTAAGGCACGTTGCTACCTGAGTCACTGCATTTTCCTGCAGGTTTCCTCTCCTACCTTCCACGCACACATCAGCACTTGCAGCTATTTATGTTCTCAGGGAAGGGCCTGTCTGTGATGAGGGAAACTATGAGAAAGGAACACAAGAAATAAAGGGATGAAGAAGAAAACAAGCAGGCAAGAGTTTTCCGGCACCAAACCTGGACAAAAAAGCAACAAAAAGCGTTTCCTTTCCTCTCTTCCCCTGACTTCTTTCCAGTCCTCTTTTCCCTCCCTTTTCCCCACAGTGAAAATTGAAAGCAGTGTTAGGAAAGATTGAAAACCACCTGTCACACTTCCTCCTCCTACCCTGACCATTTTTCATAGAAAAAAAAAATAAAAATTAAGAAGAGAATGTAATGGAAGCTTCTGTGAAAACCAGTCTTTGATTAAAAAAGCCATATTTCATCAACATACACAGCTGAAGAAAAAACCTGGACCAGCTCCACACAACATTTTTAAGATACAGGCTAGCCCCAACTCACAAGTATTTGTTCTCAGCAAAATTCAGACGCAGCATGAGTACATGTGTCTACACCAGGTTTAATCCAGCTAGCATGCTAAAACCAGCAGGGATGCCATGCTGGAAAGGACACTGTGTACTTTCCTGATAGCAGCTCACAGTAAGATCTGTGCTACCACATCCTCCCTCTGACTCTTACTTATGCTGAACAGAACGGCTCCAGCGATGCCATCACACCCTCCTTTGCCCAGGCAGACAAAATCGCCAAATGTGCTGATTCAGTAACACCTCGTCCAGCAGGTACCAGAGCCCCAGCTCCAGGCCAGGAGCAACAGAGCAGCTCGTGTACATGGCGCTGCTGTCAAAGGCACAGGTCTCCGTGAGGTTTACTGGCTCTCTACCTCCCGTTTGCTGGGAGGAAGCCAAGATGCAGGAATTTGCGACCTTGCTAACTCAGCATTTCTGCCTTGCTGGCACAACGTCTGGACACGGCCTTCTGGAAGGTCTTGTGATCACTTGTTGGTTGCAGGGCCAAGTCTTTGGAAACTGTTGCCCTAGAGCCTCACGGCTTCACAGGATAGTACGGGTCACAAGATCAGCGCTACAAATCCATGAGGGGAAGGAGGCCTGCGAAGGACCCGCAGGGCACAGCCCCCACACTTAGACACCAGGCAGCTGGGTGCACCACAGCGGCTGTGGGAATACAGCAGGCGTGCCAAGCAGAGACGGGGTGCACCAACATTAGAAGGGTCCACATGTCCTCAAACAGCTGACTGCACGCGCTCACATATATGCATAAATGGGGGAACGGCACTGTTTCCTCTGGATTGTCCTCTAAAGCAGATGGAGGAGAACCAGATGTGGGTTCTCATTTTTTCCTTGGTGCAGTGGTCCAGCAGGAGGGAGCAGAGGCAGGGAATTCACAAGGACACATCTTCCTGTGGAAGGGATGATAAAGCACTCAGTTGTTCCCCTTTGGGGCAAGTACTGCTGCACCCTCAGGCAGCAGCCTTGTCTTCCCCCCATGCCTCCTAACCCTCACCAAAAAAAATCCTCCTGTAAAAACATTTACCCACCTCAACTTCTTTCTGGTCCGGCCCTCACTTCACCCATGAAAGCACAAAAAGAACCTGAGCTCTGACATACCACTGCATCCTTCCCTTTATCCCCATCCTTACCACAGCACAATTTGAAGCGTCATGACCTGAACCAACCCCAGCTTAAGACAATGGGTGTCTGTGTGTACTGACTTCAATGGAATTTGGATTAACATGGGATTGCAAAATCTCCAAAATTAATGCAACTGTAATGTTGTCAAAACAATGGCTCAAAGGTCAGGAGATCGCTTGAAGTTAAAGGTTTCCCTTGCAATTAAGTAAGCCACACCGCACATCCTGCCCTGCCCATGATGGTATCTCCACACAGAGAATGAACCCAAGTGCTGCACATCTGAGAACAAAACTCAGGAATACAAAGCACCCTGCGTGCAAAGCAAACAGTAAGAGTAGATTGCAGTAGCTCTCTACCTTTCTTTATCCCCCAGTTGGTACTGATACAGTGTTCACCACAATGCTTCTTTGTTCTTGTGCTTTTCTTGAAAAATTAATAAAAGAAAAATGTTAGAAGACGACAGTGTGTGTAGAACAAATACTCCTCTGACAACAATTATTCTACAGCAGAAGCAAGCTCAGCTTCAGCCTCAGCCTCACATAGCCATGGGATGCCACCTCTGAGCCTCCTTTCCGATTCACCAGCGGCCAGAGAGGAAAGCAACAAGGTGTTGAGGAACACGCCACTAACAGGGACACCTTCTGTCAGGGCTTCTCTCCCCACGCAGGTAACGTCCTTGTGGGCATTATTATCCCAGCTGCACGAAAGAGCCACTGAAGTGCCCGGCTCCAGTTTTAATCAGCACGCCCACTGAACTGTGACTGCTGACAATTAGGGGTGCCCGTCTTTGGACAAGAGATGTTCACCAGACGCCAAGTACCTGCAGTCCCTGCTGAAGGCAACGAGGGCTGGCGGTTTGGAGTGGTCCTTTCTCCAGACGCTGTGATAATGCCATGATAACACCATGCCTCAGTGTGGCCCCACAGCTTCTCCTGCAGGCTCCAGTGGAAGCAGGGGGAGATGGATGGAGTCAGGGAGGGGGGGATCAGGCAATCACTATTTCCTCTATCTGCTCATCTTTTGGGACCTGCCTACTTTCCCCAGAAATTTCCAGGGAAACCCTGGCTGCATTCAGTCTGGCTGGGGTACAAGGTTATTTTTAGGAAAACAAACAGCTGAAGATCCATTTTTAATTTTCATTTAGATCTAGGATTTATATTTTATTTGTTAATTTTGCTTTAATCTCCGTGTCCTTCATTACTCCCTGACTTCCACAGAGGGGGAGAGAAGGGTGTAGGGTAGGTCCCAGTGGGAGCAGTGATGAGCAAGGTACTGAAAGAGGGAAGAGAGGGGGAAAGAGTATTGTTGACAGCATCTGATCCTCTGATTAATGTATTTCTAAGCAGATTAACTGAATCCCAACAACTGCTCTGTGCCAGGTTTCTTCTCTAAGCTTCTCTCTCCCCCATGTAAACAAAAAGACATTTCCTCTGAGCAACAGCCAACACACTGACCAGGGCTCTGGCCAACTCCCTGTCCTCATGTAGCACAACTCTATGGGGCATGGGAGAAGGGGGGAAGTATGGGTCTATGGAGGTAACCTCTATTTTTAAGTATATTTTGTGCTCTTTCTTTCACCTCCTCAGGACTGTGCGTGACTCCTCACTTGTCCATCTTTGGACAGTGCGGAAGGATGCCGAGAGTGATGTGGGAAGATGAAGAAGCAATGGCTGGTACTATTCTGGTCATGGAGGCACATGAGAACTCGTGATCTTGTTACACTTTGCTTATCCGTAGCTGCTTTCCATGGGCACCCACACAGTGAAGAAGGGAGGGAGGGAGGAAGGTGGGTAAGAGCATCCCCAAAAGAGGTGGTGGTAGCCACTAAACACAACCCACTTCTTCCTGCCCTGCCCCACCAACACCTTCACTCTGACTCCCTACAAGAAAGAAACATCGCCATTTCATGCCAGGTTCTTGGAGCACCTTGCAGTCTGTAGTTGGTCAAATGACCACAACCCTGTATCACTTGTCCCCATGTCATAGATGGGGAAACTGGACACGGAAGAGGTCACTGGGCAGGTCAGTAGCACAGCCCCATCCAAATGGGCTGAGTTACAGGCATTTTTCCAGGTCGTGATATCAGCCGTGGCTGAACAGGTCTTTAATAAGCCTTCAAATTTAGCTTCCAAGTTTCCAGACCTCATGAAGCAACTCGTCCACCAGACAGTCTCCATCCTTGCTTCCCAAAGGCAGGTTTGCCATCTCTGCAACAGCTATGGTGGTCACGGGAGATGTCTGCCTACCTAACACACTGATGGAGCTCAAAGACCATGTCTGCTGGCATCATTGCCAATCCATTTTGAAGTGGAGCTCGGAAGGATGGAAAGACCTCAGCTCTTATAGCCGCTCATTTTTTAAGTCCAGGTTTCCTCATGGTGTTCTTGCCTTCACCTGAGACACAAGTGACTGAAACACTCATAGACATGCCCCCCACCCTCTCTGGGTTAGAATTCCCCTTAAAAAGGGAGGGGTTTCTGTATCTCCTACCAGGGAAGGAGAGCAGCTCTCGTAATGAACCGCTAGCGCAGCGCAGTAGATGAAGCCACTCAGGAAGAGGAGGAATTCCCACTCCCTCAGCTGCCCACCTTGCCCTGCGCAAGTCACTGTCAGAGTTTTAAAAACTAAGCCAAAGACATGCCAAAACTAAAACACCGGCTTTGCCACACAGTGGCTGTTCCCAGTATAAATTGTCCCTGAGAAAGCTCCACCACACACAACTTTTACATGAAACACTTCAGATCTTACCGCACTGTACAGCATGGTGTTTTCCTACTGATGCCTTTTCATTAAGAAAATCGCAAGAAAAGTCCTGTGCTGAAAATGGAAGCGGAGATTGTGACTAAACAAGAATATACAGAGTCAGTTAAGGCTGTAGGGAAAAGATAAGGGCAAGAGTAAAAAAGCAAATGAATTTATATTGCCTAAGGCACTGAAGGGAATAAGAAGGGATTTACAAATTCATCAGGAGGAGAAGAAAGACCAGAAAGAAGGTAGGTTCATTAATAAATGAGGATGAGGATGAAATTAATGGTCCAGAAATGGCTGAGCAGCTTTTTTAAATCTGTCCTTAGCCAGAAGAATAAAGAGAGGAAGTTTGGACTAGAACAGAGGGAAAAAAAAAATGTTTAAAAAAAGCAGAAGCAAAAAGAATTTGAAGGATGGTATGTCCACAAAACAAATAAAGCAAATGACATCCTAGAACTTAATCCAGAAAAGACAGAGATATTTTTAAAAAGCATTTTTCACTTCAACAGAATTAATACCGGGCTGAACATTAAGCAATCTATACATATAAGCACCTGAATAAATGTATGCAGGATCAGGAGCCTAATTTGTTATGGCAAGGCATTGACAAACGTATTATCCCAGTGACAAATAATCTGACAATTTACATTGAGCTAGGAAGGCTCCACAAAACCAACCAAAAAGCAAACATAATAAAGATTTTCAATAAGGAACAGAGCTGGCAATGTTTAATTTCAAGTCGATATCTATCCCTAGTGAAATAATGAAACAAATATGAAGGGTCATTAAGAATCTAAAGAATAAAATCACATGCAGTACAGTGAGTCTTTTGCTTTTTAATACATGTGCGCAACCAGCACCCAGAGGAAAGGTAGCAAAGGGAATTTGAAGCTTTAGGAATTTGAAGGATTTGACATTGCCCTGCTGCATCACTTTGACTAGAAACAACAGCCTATGGATCAAAAAACTGGCCACAGGTACCAAAAGAAAATACGCTTTGCTGGACAGGGAAATGACAAATGATGTGCCAAAGGGTTTGCATCCATGTTGGTCTTACTAAACCAGTGTCACAGGAAACCAGCACTAACTGCCCATGAAATTTGCAGCTGATGCCCTACAGAGAAATTGCAAATATAATGGAAGACAAAGAAACAGGCCCTCGATGAACACAGAGCTCCTTAAAATTAAGCACGTGTGGTCAATGGTCCGAAAGTTAAAGCATAGAGTAGCATGAGTGGGACAGAGGATGATTGAATCTAGACTCATCAAAGCCACAAGCTGAACCCAACAAAATAGAAAAATTCAGGTAATGTCCCTGGAGAGCAATAATCCAAAAGATGGATACTCAGCAGGAGGGAGACAGCACTGATGCTGTTTTGTTCTCTGAGACTTGAGGTTACAGAAAACAGCAAATAAAAAAATCTTGATGTGCCATATTAGCAAAACAGGCTCTTGCAATTTCTGGTGGTGAACAGAGGCGCATCCCATCACAGCAAAGGGAGGGAGGAAGGAGTTTCTGCACCATTTCAATGCAACCAGCCCAAGGATCCAATTTTGTTCATTCCATCAGTTTTTCCTCAACAGCAATAAATGAGCAGCAAACTAGAAAAAAACTAGAGGCCATTGATAAACAGACCTGGAAGAATTTATAAAGAAGGGTTAAATGTGTACAGCTTATTAAGGGAACAACCCCAAGGAAATAAACTGTAAAATATACTTGATATATGTGAACGCTCCACAGTGGGAGGAGGTAACAGCTAGGAGTGATGAGATTAAACTAGAAAAAAAAAAAAAAAGAAAAAAAGGAAAAAAAAAAAGAATAGACCTTATATCAGGAAATAAGTTGGTTTGGTTGTGCCTCTGCATCAGTGAAAATCAGAAATAACTCAACACAAAGGAAAGAAGGGGCACAGAAAACAGGTGCTGTGAGCGCATCCAGAGGGAGCATCCTGGAGATCATCCTTTCCCTCTCTCCCAGCCCTTGCGCTGTCTGAGATCCCAGCTCCCAAGCCCCAGCAGCACTCTTGGTTGCATTGATTTGTACCTTCCTTTTAAGAAAAGCAGACACTTTACCTAGTATACGAGCACTGGGCAGAATTCAAACCACTGCTGAGGCAAAACGGTGTTGCTGGGTGTTTCAGCAGCTCGGGCTAATCTTATGCCCATTAACAACATGCATAGTTACATAAGAGAGATACTAAGGCTCTAATTCCACTGCTCATTACCATTATTAATACAGTGACATACAAATACGTAATAAAGGCCTCTGTCCCTAGGGAGGTCATGTTCCCAGATGCTGGCTGACCACAAGAAGGGCTGGGAGTGGGAATTTCGGAATTCTTTTCAGCACTATCATGCTGCACAAACAGAGCTGACCTCTTCTCCTGGACAATGACCAAAATGAACGTCCTGCTCTCTCCTCGAAATTTAGGTCAGCCCAAACCGCAGGTACACCCACGAAGCACTAAATCCAGGGAGGAGCATCCTCAGGGTCTCACATATTTTCAAAAAGACAAAGTCAGGAGATGTCCGTGTCTGTTACTTAAGAGCCAATGAAGGAGAAAACAAAAGTAATAGTGCTCAGCAGCTCAGAGGACCTTCATCTAAGCTGCTGCAGAAGGTCTGCGCTCCTGCAGGCACATGGAAGGACAGAGCCCACTGGGAAGTACTGGAAAACGCTGCTGCTTGGTGGTAACTCGTGACAAATTTGGCCACCCGTTACGCCCGTTCCCGCAGGATGAAGGAGAGCTGCGACAGGGGCTTTCAGAGCCTTTGTCCACCTACTGAAATAAATAAGCGTCGCCTGCCCGAGAGGTGTCTTCTGGAGGTTAATACACTTAATACCCTTATTATATTCATTCCTCATGTTCTGACGGCTAAATCCTGGCTTGTCCTGCCTTCGCATGCTGTAGCCTCAAGCAGATGGGATGCATCGTGCGCTCCCCACCATGTATTTTGGGCAGGGCCAGATGCAGCACAGCATTAAGGGTTCCCAGGTCACCCGGTGGCAAGAATACTCAGTTGCACTCCCCGGTCCCAGAGAAGCAAGCTGAGCTGTTCGGGGGCTAGGACTGGGGACCTGCCTTCCTCTCAGTGCCTGGCAGAAGCACTTCAGGACCGGCAATGCTTTATTATCCAGCAAGCATAAAAACTTCTGTACAGCTCACTTGCCCCACCCAGAGGCATTTTGCTCAGCATCCTGCAAATACCCAAGTTCTGCAGCCTCCAGGTTCCACAGGAGAAGGGGGCAAATACCAGCCGTAATCACTGAATTAAACCCAAGAAGCAGCAACAATGGTAGCGAGGGAATCCTACAGACCTTGACAATTATCAAGTTCAGGCCCTCTGGAGCCTTTCTTCAGTCTGTCCGAGTTGTGGAATTGATCTGGAAACCACTTTATTAATGTTCTTTCTTTTCCTCCCCTTCTCCCCAGGCAGCAGCATCATTTATTAATTTATGATTAAATGAATTATTGATTCTCACTGCACCTGCAGTGTTCACCATTGTCCTTCTTCCCCAGAGACTTTTTTGACTGATGTGAGAATGGCAAGAAGTCAGAGAGATAAAAAGAGGGGGAGAAAAACCTCACTGTGTACGGGACCTCAGACAAGCCTGGTCCCCACTGAAGGGCCAAGCTGCGGAGGATGGATGCAATGCACCAGGGCACAGCGACGGTGCCACCACCTCAGACAGCAATGAGAAAAAAAAAAAAGGAAAAAAATAAGAAAATGCAAAGCCAAATTACTTCTGATAAGGAAGGAATGAGTAGCAGAGCTATTCATAGGCATTCAGCATGTGGGGAGGTATTAAAAAAAAAATAAATAATGTCTGACCCAAAGTAGAAGCTTTTGTTTTTATTCAGAAAAGTCAAGCCGCAGTTCTTTGAATACATCACTGAAAAAACCTTCCAGGCTTTTGGCTTTTGCCATGCGATTACAATCAACAGATGGTGATTATTTCACAGGCTGGGGCATCTGGTCAGCTCCTAGCCAAACATAAATAAAAGACCTTTGCGTGATTTTATCGGGCATTTTGGTCCAGAAACAAAACTAAGGTTGGGGGCAAAAGAAAAAAAGGTAAAAGAGAAGAAGTATTTAAAGATCCTTGGTTCTAGAGATATTTCCTCTCCAAGTGAAAAGATTGGGGGACAGGGGGGAGGGGAACAAAGAGAATATCTTTACAGAAGTGTGCCCCTTGCAGAAATATCAGAGCTCAGCACTCCTGGAACTGATGGGAATTTCTGAGCCAGAATCTCTCTGTCATGAATTAAACCTAAACCTTGACCCTTTATCTGGGCTTTGCAGGCCAGATAAACCTTCACCCACTTTTATAGCATCTTTCACCCAAGCACTCTAATGTGCCACCCCCCAAAAAGCCAGGCAACTTTTATTCCATCCAGGAACGGGAGGAATGCATTAAGGTACTGCTCCTGCTTTTCATCAGGGAAAACGGACAACCAGGCCAGCACAGCGAAACATCCTCCCCCCACGCACCTTTCCTGGCCAGGGAAGCTGCAATATTCTCCTTGAACTAACTGCACAGAAAACACTGCCCTCCCTGCAGCCCCTGCCCCGTGAATCACTGCTCCCCCCACCGCCTCTGTGTGCCTGACTGCTGCCCACCCAGGGGCTACCCACGGCAGCAAGGGAAGACCTAATTGCAGGAGACAAATGACCCCCACAGGTGGGAGACCCAGGGCTGTGTTTTGGGGAAATGGAATTCCAGGATGACAGAGGCTTTGGGCATGGATGCGTGCAAACACCCCTCAGAAGAAACGCAGTGACCGTGTCTGCTGTTCCCGCAGCCCGACTCTGTGACACTCTTAGCTCACAACTCCGGCTCATCCCAAAGCTACACGGAAGGATTTCACCTCCGATCAGCACAGCACTACAAACCTCAGGGAGGTAAGAGGAGGTTCTTACTTACCACCTGCATCTCACCCAGCACCCCGACAGATTCCCCCACTGCTTTGCTGCATACAAAAGCAGCTTTTTACCACCCCCCTGCGCTCCCCTTTGCTCCTGGTGGCACTTGCCTCACCTGATCTGCAGAGCAACTTCAGAGCCCTCAGTGCTATTTTGCACTACAGGACGACGGCTGAAAATCTGGAAGGCACACGGCCAGAGAGCAATTTTGTTAGGAAAACAAGGCAAACACTTTCTGTTCCTGCCTTACACATGCCTCTGGGTTACTCAGCCATTATCTGCTAAATTAAGGCCAGCACGGCTGGCCTTAAGAGCCCATCCTGCACCAAAGTCACGGCCAACCGTGACTTCCTAGCCATCGCCGTGGGGCACACGCGGCTGTCTTGAACTCTGGCAGCTTGTGCAGAATCCTTGCCCACCGCTCGGGAACACGCAGCACGGGCAGTGCGAGGGAGGAGATGAGGAGATGAGGATCTCCTCCAGGTTCCCCACCGTCACCGCTCGCATTGCGACGTACCGTTGAAAGGTTTCTGACTCCCTCCCGGGGAGAATCGGCGGAATTTGGCCATTTCATTACATGCTCGGCAGGACTACAGGCAAGAGTGGAATTAGATGCCTGCTCTCTAGCTGGGGAGGAGGAAGAGGGACACCCCCGGCCCAATTTATACAGCAGCATCAGAAGGCAATGGCAAAACAGGGCCCAAGGTGGAGCAGAGGGCATGGACGGGTAATATAGGAGTGAGATCTCTGCAGAGAGCACACATGCATCGTGAGATGAAGGAAGGAAATTACATTACACTCCACACGTACAGGGAACAAGCTTGGCTCTGAAATAAAAGAGCAGCACGCTACCCCACCGCCTCCTATTAAATTGATGGACTACATGGCTGTGCCCAAGGCTTCTCAAGATAAAAAGGTTCATTTCCTTAGAGAACAAGGTTTTGACCTTCATGACCTTACTGGGCCTGTGCGCGTTTACCTATTTTAATTTCAGATTAGCATCTCACATTTTGAGTACCATGGGGATTACTGTTTTCGTCTATGCAGCAACTGCAGTTCATAAAAGTATCGGTTACCCTCCCCCTTGTTCACAAAATCAAGGCAGATCTGACCAGATGGCACATGCTCCTGCACTCTGTGTCAGGCTGCATTAATTCAGGGGAAATGAACTCTCCTCCAAAACTATATTTATTTCAGACACCGCCATGCCCAGTTGCTGGGCTGTCCTCAGGAAAACCTAGAGCCAGCTCTTTTCCGTGAGCTTAGCAGGGGAAAAAGGACGGTGAAGGCCTTGCTGGGTGTCTCAGGTGCCAGGAAGGAGAGAACCCACAAGCTCGCAGGTGGCTGGAAGTATTTCAGTGCCCCCTCCCCAGGGCTTTGAGACAGTAGCTGTTGCCCGAATGCTCAGAGCATCATGAAGCATACAGTGCTCCCACACCTCGTTGGGCCAGCCCCGTAGCATCTTAAGGCAGGGCTACTGGAGTACTCAGCCTTTTGGGGAAGGTTGCATTACGCTGCCTTGCTAGGATCAGGAAGGGGACTCCTCCAAGCAATGGAGGAAGGCAAAAGCTGTGCTGGTGTGGTGGAGGGTGGGCAACTCGAGTGTCTGTCTAGGTCCAGGTCTTCCACAGGCCCACTGCTGCAGGCTTTAGGCAAGGCATTTCACCGATCCATAGCTCTGGCCGTGCTGCCCGTGGATGGCCCATTTCCTCCACCTTCTGCTGGAATAGTTCTCCCCATTGCTGGAGATGGTGCAGCGTCAGCACTGGAAAGAGAGTCTGACTGGGTACGAAATGCCCTTTGTTCCTCTCTGTAAAATGTTATTTACTGTCTTCTACGGCACATACAACGACACCTAAGTGCTATACTATAATTAGTAAAATCATGCAGAGAAACTGTTCATGTGGATAATGATACTTTGCGTCCTCCCATGTGGGTAGTTTAAGGTTGAATTAATTCATGTTTGCCCAGCTTTGCAAGATCTATGGAAGAAAGGCTATTGTTATGCAAATAATTATTAATAATGACTCCTCCTGTGCTGCTCCCCATTAAATGTGCTCAATTTATAAGTCAAAGGGTGTTCTTCTCCTTGCTGCAAGACAAACTGGGTTCCACGATGGAAATATTGGCGTCAGTGTACCTGGAAAGGGAGGACAGCTCTGATCTGAAGGCTCAGCTTCTCGTTCCTCCTTTCTATGCTACAAGCAATAGGTGTGACCTGGAAGTCACCTGGAAGAGCAGTCACATTGCCTACTCATAGCATCAGACTCAGAGGACCTTCACACAGAGGCAAGCCCATGCAGAGGGAAATTCAGACGAACCGATACCATGTAATTGGCCCAGAAGTGAATAATTATCTTCATTTCACAGACTGAAGCACAAACACTTTTGACAGTAAAGCAATTCTTAGAGGTACAGTGAGTATAAATACACCATACATATAATGCTCAAATCCTACACTAAATAAGGACAGGTGATTTGTGATCCACAAAGACAATTTTTTAGGAACACCAGGGTCTCAATACAATGCAGGCATGAGGGGTTTGGTATCATCACAGTTCTTTGGAACAGATGTGCAGAACCGCTCCACGACTGGCCGTTAAGGTCCCTGAGAGGTCTCCCATCCCTGTGGATGAAGGCAGGACTACACAGGGTAAGTAGGAAAGGAATTTCATATTGGGCAAGGTTTCTCCCAGGTTGCAGGCTATATCATGAGCCACACAGGGGTCACACCAACTCACAGAGCTGCTGCATGACCAGGTGCCCCTCAACAAATTCTCTTTTTTTCATCTAGTAAAACTGTGAGGGCAGAAAAGAAGACATGTGGCTATTACCACAGTCATTTTAGAACTTCATCAGCCCTGTACAGGAATATATATAAACAATATCTATAACAAAGAACAATTTTGCCCACGTGGTGTGCAAGATTGCTTGCAGCTAGGACACATCAGCTTTACTGTGCTATTAACACACAGGAAACAGTCACCAGTGCAGCAGCTCTGATGATCCCAAGCCCTAATGCACACTTACTTTGGTGAGGAATTTCTCGAACAGAAACACAGAGAAGCAAGAATTAAGTCACACCTTTGGCTCCCAAGGCAGTAGCTTGTGTGCATGGGGCTCTTGGGCAGGGTAGGCTCTGAGAAAGATTAATGGGTCCCCCTGCAACTGGTAACCCTTCATCACCATCAAACATTTTTGCAGGGCTGCTGCTGCTGCACCGAAGTTTGCAGATGCCTTGGGCAGGACACAAGGTAGTAAGGTTTGAGATGGATGCCTTCCTGCATCTTCAGCAGCTGTGGGCACTAGAGAGTCTGCAGACAGAACTTAACTCAAGCGGGGTTTGAGCACCATGAGAGACAGAAACCAAGCCTGCTCATCTCTGCATAGTTCTGCAGATGCAATCCAGCTAAGCATCAAGAAAAATTGATTTGTGCCACATGAATGAGCAAGTACGAGGTGAAGGCACTCCTGGAACTGATGTGGTGGAAAGAAAATCCTTCTCCATTTTATTGATCTGCTACCCTGCCTTCACAGTAGCTGTGATAAATAGATAATCATTGCCACAGACCGTCCAAGGTTCAGGACACGTGCCCTGCCCTGAGGCCCCTGGAAGAACGTTCGTTGTGTGTGTTTGCATGAGAAACCCAGCCAACCCCGCTGCTTGCATAGGCCTGCAGATCTGCTCATGCAGCCAGCAGTCCTAGGCACAAACGCTTGCAGTCCACCTGAAATACCCCAGATCTTCAAGAAACAGACAAAGGTGTTGCGGTGTATGGATGCTGATGTAGCTGCCAGGAAGAACAGTGCATGCCCTCAAGCTTTGCAGAGCAGTGCATCTGCGATCTGACGTTTAAGGGATTCCCCAGTGATTTCAGCAAGCTGATAAGAAACATCCTACAAGTCTTTTTTGAGCTGTAGCAAATTTAACCTAAGAAAGCTCTTCCTTGCTGTCCTGTTTTCAGCTGAGGGAAGGTCAGATCTCTGGGTAAGGTTTCCAGCCACCAGGAGTGATGGCTTCATGGTCCGACATACATGGATCCCTCCAATGTTAACTCCACAAGCAGCAGAGAACAGGGAGGCAACAGGACATACATTGCTGACATTTTAGATAGGTCTCAGTAGTTCGATCGCATATGGATTTTTATTCCAGCCTGACCAGCTTTTCCTTAGGCTGTTTCCCACAAACAGGTTCATGCCACTGGGGCCAGGATAAGACTTTGGCTAGGAAAAGACAACTACTTATGGAGAACTGTAAATGGATTTCCCTAAGGACTGAGATCAGTCGTTAAAAGATCACTACTGGTCTCCCCTATGGAAAGTAAAGATCATAGGGCACTTTCTGTTGGCCAACCAGTGTCCTAGGACTGGATGAGAAACCCAGTTAAAAGTCTTTAAAGATCCAAAACCGCTGGATGTGCAAGCAAAGTATTCTGTTACCGACACAGCCACGAGTCTTTAGACAGAATCTCTCAAGGGCTTTAAAGGCTTTTATGCCAAAAGGCATAAATGTCACTAAGAAAATGTGAGACTGGCACAGGAAAGAACATAAAGGTGGTAAGTCCAGACAGGTCACAAAGGTGAGAGTTTCACTTTTGGGGTTTTTTACCTTTCTTGGACCCACTTGTCTAGAACAGCAAAGAGAATATTTATGGGCAAGAAATACAAAGCACTGATACCAAAACTTGGGTGCAATTAGCCTACAGGCAAAGCTCAAGGCCTTCAGTTTACCATCCCAGGTAAGGATGCTATTCAGGATCATGCATTGTGCTGGTAAGTCACAGGAACGATGCAATTTCCAACGGACAGCTACTTTCTCAGTGCTCTGGTTAAACATACTCTTTCAAAGGGAACAAAAAGCTTCCTGAGCAGCAGAATATCTGAAGCCTGATTTCCTAAAACTGTCTGGTACGTGGCTTCTCGGGTGTCCACTAACCCATGCAAGTTCCCACCGCAGCTGTTGCAGAACTGAATAGTACCTTCCCACCCATCTCCAGCAACCATGAATTCCCTGGCTTTCTTCAACAAGAAATAACTTCTTCAACTCATAAATGACTGATCCTCGGTGACTTTTTGGTTAGGTGTTGCTCTTCCTGTAGAAAGCATCCATTCTGCAGAGGCTTGTATTGCCACTGGAGTACTTTTACTACCTGGAACCTGTGGGTTTCGCTGGTAGGGGAGAGGTGTGCACCTGCAGGTCCCATCAGGGCAAAGGCCCAAACAGAAGCGTTCAAGAAACAGAGCAGCAGTCTCTTTCTTGCCTGTGGTTAGCTGTCTGATTGCTCTCTTGTAAGACTGGCCCTGGGGGATAGTTGTGACATATGACTGCAGCACAAACATTGCAGGTGTTCCCTAACCTGGGAGTTACTCAGGATCTAGTACAACTTTCATGTTACAAGTGACATATGAGCAGCATCAGGAGAAGAAACACTAATTAGATGACTTATGAGCCCTGAAAAGACCAGGCAAGACGAGAACAAAAGACTCTGTTCCAGACCTCGGGACTAGTCATCGACCAGTGAACTGGCATCAGCCTTGACAGTCGTGTCTATCAACTCCACTATCAGCTCTGCGTGATGCAGCTTGAGACTCACGATGAACCATTTCACATAACAGATACCCACAGCACAGATGAAGGCAAAAAAATTCCTGTACCATTTCCACCAGGCCATGAGAAATGCCAATACGTTGGTTGTGCTGTAGCAGATGCACAGCCAAGAGGAGGAAACTGGTTTCCAGATTTTACATTTGGTGATCCCTTAGACCTGCTGAGGAAGAACATCTCTGCTCTCTGCAAGTGTTGATGGAAAAGGGGAAAGACCTCAAATATCCCCTGCTGGTCCATCCATGGAGAAGATCCTTCCAAAGCCTGGTTACAGTGCACATGAGAAATGCAGGACGTAAATGTATGGCAAGATGCTTTTCCAAGGGAAGCACGTGCAGTTTCATTTATTTACAGCAATGCTCCACACTCCTTTCCAACTTGACCAGCAGCTCAAAAGATGCACAGCTAGCACGAGACAGCTGGTTCAGGATCAGCCTTTGTCACAGAAAAGATGCTGTGAATAGATCACAGGCTCGTGTGTTCCACTGGCCAAGAGGATACCCCGGTATAATTAAACTCCCCATTTTACAGACTGTTTAACTGAGAACAAGAAGCACTGACCTGACCTGCCATGATCCCACAGGCAAGGAATGACCAAGGCAGAAGCAGCGGCTCTCCCTAGCCTCCCAAGAAAGCACAGGGATGAGTAGAAATAAAGAAGGCACATCTGATTTCTTGGTGCTCTGCATCGCCTTTTCAAAATCCCTCCTTCCATCTGCAGTCTTGCGCTGCACTCTTGGCACTCATGTCAGCCCCCTACATACACCAATGATCACTGACTAGGCTTCACAGGAGGCTTCCTGCTTGTTTGTTTGCTAATGAATATTATTTTTAAAAAGTAAGAGGTGTGGGGAGGAAGGACGAGGGAGCCCAGAGTGAAGGCTGCCGCTGTGCTCAGTCTCTATGGAAATAATCCACAATGCTAATACGTCCTAAAATGGTAATAAAGCCTGTGTTCTCTTATGTAATCCCATAGTAAGAAAGAGCTCTGTCGGCTTGCCTGACAAACGATATCTCTGTAACCTTGGAGGGGATTATTACTAAAAAACAAAGGGTGGAGAAACAAAGCAACAGACGCACATGCAGGCACATGCAAATCCATCAGATGCAGCAAAAGGACAAACGGGTCCAGCTGGGCTCCCGTGCCTTGGCCCCACGGTGTTATGCCTCTGCCATCAAACAGGGAAGGGACCTCCTGGCACAGCAGCCAGCAGCCCTGCCCCAGCTCCTCCTCTGCTGGCAGCCCCCCCATCTCCCCAGGCACCTCAGCACCAGGAGCAGGCAGAGGGCAGGTTTTCCCCTCTTCTATTCTCCTTCCCTCCCTCCCTCCCCCAAAATGAACATTCAAAGCCCTGGCAGCTCGCCAAATCCAGTTTGCCTGCGTCACCGATGCACGTGGATTCACATCTGTCCTGCCCAGCAGTGATGGAGCCAGGGCTACGTGCATCCCTGAGGAAGATTCATGCCCCCAGATCGATCCAGTTGTGTGTCAGCAAGGGGGGAACCACGCTTTTTCTGGGCACAGCCGAATGGCACTGTAAGGCTTAGAATTTACCTTAGAGCTACAGGGAAACAGGAGCTTTGGAGGCAGGGGTACGCTCATCTGGGAGATGGCTCTCGGTTTGGCTGGTGAACCATGAACCAAAGCCAGGCGGCTCTTTATTCTTGTGCCCCAGGTGCAGAACAGAAAAAAAGGCACCACCAGATTAGAGCCACGCTTCATGAGGCGAACCACAGGGTACAGGTAGCCCTGTCACCACCTTGCTTTACTCATCTCTCGCCCCGCAGACTGCCCCTCTGTGGACACGGAAAAGGGACCCACCAGCCCACCCTGGAAACTCACCAGAGCCACGGGACTAACACAACAATGGCTTGAGCAAACACTCCTGTCATCATGTGGATCAGCCAGCCCCGAGCTCCCTGCTCCGGGACATGGCAGGAGGTTAACCGCAGAAGACAACTCACATGCAATAATATGAGCACCAAGCTCTTATATCTCAGTGCCAGCAAAGGATGGTGACCACTCCAGTATCTCTTTCCCACAGATGAAAGCATGGGAACATTGAGCGGAATGCCAGAAAGCCTTCTTGGGAACAGGAGTTGACATCAGGCGGGTTTCCATGCCTGATTGAACATCTACCCTTTCATGATGGGCTGTGTTTGAGACTTTGAATGTTTTCTCAGACAGAAGGAGATGAATGAATAGGGAGACTCAGGTCAGAGAAGACTCCCGAAGCAGGAGAAAGCCAATTCTGAGGTGAAAAAAAAAAAAAATAATCAATCCTAACACTTAAAAAGATGTTATTATGACACTTAAAAGACGTGTGTAAGGGAGCACAACCTTCACCAGTCAACACAAGAGCTTTAATTCATACTAGACATATGCAATGTGACTGCCTGGAAAATAAAGGGTTACAATCATTATTCACAGCAGTCACATTTTTTTAATTAATAACCCTGTAATTGGTATCGACTTAAACCAACTGATGACAGTCTTATGATGAGCCATTCCCAGCCAAGCTTCCTACCCAATTGCCCTCAGGTCAGGAAAACAGTGAACTCCATTATCGGGCAGAAGCTTTCCGCCCCGCACCAGTCTCCTTCCTTGGGCCACGAAGAGGTCACCCCACGCAGGAGATGAGGCAACCACCCACCTCCATCACCTTCCTCCAGCCCTGGCTTGCCAGCACCATGGCTGCACTGAGCCTCTGCCCTGCTGCAGCCCAGCGCCTAAGGCACCAGCACTTTCTGGCTTGGTGATTGCCTTATGGTGAATTATGATTAAAAAAAGGGGATCCCACCACCGGGGCTGCCAGAGCCCTTTCCCAACGCCACCCTGGCGAAGAACACGAGGGCTAATCCAGCTCCAGGCATTCAATTCTTGGAAGCAGAAGGAGCAAAACTTGCTCGATGCAGGCTCAAGCGACGGAGGTTGCCCCTGCCAAGATCTGCAAGATATGGTAATTTTGGACAGCTCTGGCATAGCTGCCATAGGTGGCTGGGCCAAGCCTCTCGGGAGCCCAGGGAACGGAAAAAGGGCAGCGCTGGCAAAGGGCAGCATCACCTCCGCAGCAGCTCAAGCCACGGCCTCACCTAAAGCAGGTCACAGCTAAAAAGAAAACCCTGGAGCAACATTCCTGGCCCAAAACTCATTTGCAGCAAATTCGGGGAGAAGTTTACTTCCAGAAGGAAAAGCACAAGGTACAGAAGGCAGCACAGCAGCCGCTCTATAAGGCTCTCCACGGCTGCAGCATCACGCACACCAAGGGGATGGACAGACGAAACTACGGGTCTGGCACCAGGGCTGGGCTCACCGCATCCCCCGGACAGTGACATGCACACCTCCCCTCCCGGGTGGGACAGAAAAAGCCTCTTTTCTCCCCGGAGCCTCGCCAGGGAGCCCACGGGGCTCCAACCGGCACCCTCCGGGCTCCCCCCGCCGCTACCGGCGAGCAGCATTAGAGGGCAGTGCGCTGCCTTGAAAGCGGGATGCCCGTCCCCCCCCACACCCCCGGGCACCCCCCTGGCACCCCCAGGGCAGGGTGTCCCCCTGGCTCTCCCTCAGCATCCCCGAGCCCCCCGCCCCAGGGACACGCGCCCCCCCGCCCCAGCCGCTGCATCGAGCCCTGCCTGCCGCATCTCCCCTAGCAGGCAGCCACCGGGAAATTCTGCAGGGGCTGCTTTTTAATTAGAAAATGCTGGGGTTTAATTAAATAAATGTGAAGCTGAATAATGCAATCAGGAGAATTGCCTGCGCTCTTTTCTTTTGCAATTCAATTTATTTTGTGCTGTCCCCACACTTTTAGTTTTCATATGCCAAAGACTTTTGCATTGATCCCTCAGAGCTGCATTGCAGAATTTGCCGGGGACGAAGCTGGAAGCGCTGGCTGTTGAATAAAGGGCAGCTGGAACTTTTCACAGCTGGGGATGCATCGGAGGCATCCTGCGTCTGCAGCAGAGGAACTGATTTTTCCAGATTTTCGAGCACCAAAGTTCCCGCTGACCCTAAGCGGAGTTGAACAACAGTCCTGAAAATCAGGTGCAAAAGAAGAGGCCAAGAAAATACTCTGTGCCACCTATGACTAGGGAGAGCAAGCAAGCAAACAAGCATGCACACACATGTGTGTGCATGCCAGCAAATAAACCACCAGGTATCTTAATTCTGCAACCCTGCAAACACTTCATCGATTTCCTGAGCACACAAGTATTAATTTTAAGGTTCTAGAAACCCAAATTACGAAACAAAACCAGGATTTTTGCTTTCAAAAGGCAGTTCTGGTTGCTAAGTGACTACAATATACTTCTCTATCACATCATTCAAAAAACCCACACACTAAGAGCAAGGAAATTGCTAGGTTAGGACATCAGGAATGTGCCCTAGCAAAATGATGAATTTTATATATGTATTTGTACTACAGTAGTGCTTAGAGACCCCAGGGAGCTGTTGTTTTTGGTAATGGTAAGAGTAAAAGATGGTTCCAAGGAGGTCTTAAACATGCTAAAATGGGGCACAACAAGTTGGTGTGAGAAACCATAGCACAGACCTGAGAAAAAAAAAAAAAAAAAAGAGGGCAAGGAAGCAGCTCTGTCAGGACTAAAAAGAAAACCCACCATGCACAGAACCTGTAAAGGGAGATACACAGGGGCAGAACTGGTGACTGAGGCTGTAATAAGCTGTTTGGGTGGAGAGCTGGTGAGGGCCTTGAAGGAGAGAAGACAAAAACGTAGAAGCATGAATGAGGGGCTGAAGTAGGAAAGTTTCAAAACTAAGGACAGAAGTTTGAGGGAACAGGGGACACTAGAGGAGCATCCTGCAGGAAAAAAGCTTATAGGGAGGGTACACAGAGTTAAGGGTGAAAACCTGGAGGAAAATATTGAAACTGATAGACTGCTGGCAAAGATGTAGTACTAGCTGAACCAATCAGTCGAAGCAGCACAATCAGTAATAGCTGCAAGACAGCAGGCACTAGTTCTGGTTACTGTAGCAATATATGCAAAAACACTCAAACTGAGAGAGGATGATTCCTCTGTGCCTTATTAAGCATCACATAATGAAAAGTATGAAGTGACTTTACTTCCCTAATAGCTCTGGAATTCTTAAAAAGGACTATTGATTTTATTTCCTAAATACTATTTTCCAGAATGCTTGTCCATAAGAATTATTGTCAGTGAATAAATTAATCAGCTGACTATGCCTATGAATAGTCTTTCTGCTTGCTGATTCTTAGGAATGCTGGCATCGCTGTCTGGTATAAAGTCTGCATGTAGCTATAACAAACCCTGTTGTTTTGTAAATACCCTTTTATTCATGAAACAGTGCTATGCTTTCCCATACGGCTCCCCCACATCCCTCTCCGAGAGGAATTTCACATGCAGTGCCAAGCAGGGAACAAAGACATGCAGGCACAGATATTTCGCCATGGACTTCAGAGTATCCACACACAGGGTATGTTCCTGGGAAACGGGCAGGGGGCTTTAGCTATCTACAGACATGCTGCCTGGGGTCTTCTCCAAGGCAGAGGACCCAGCAGCACTGAGACCTGGGACTGTGGTCCAAGCATAACAGCCCACTAAATACCCACAAAAGAGAAGCTCAGAAAAGACCAAGCGAGTTTGCACAGATAATTCAGAAGAAAAAAAAAAAATGAGAAAACTTGATTGGTAATGAAGTTAGAGAGGTGGACTTGCTTTTAAGCCAAAAAGCTATGATTACTGTCTATATATACAACACTTATGTCATTTATTGAGATCACACTGTGAGTTTGTGTGGGTGTACGTCAGCATTTTGTCACCCACACAGTTTTCAAACCTGCTGGTCAGAAAATATAACAAAGCAGTAGACACCTCCAAGATTTAAGTTCCTGTAAGTTTGGTGACATGGAGGGGATGAGTAAATTTGTGTTGTGACAAACTGTTGTAACAACTCAACAGACAGCTGCCTGGTTTTGCCTGCCAGGCAGTCAATCAGCACACATAGATGCCGGAGCCAAGTGCTGGCCAAAGCAGTACCTGGCCAAGAAAATAGGAAGGAGAAGAGGAAGTAAAGGATATTTCCAAAGGTTACAAGAGATGTAGGAAGGAGCCGAGTGTTACCAGTCAAGGTGGGGAGGGTGGAAAGCTTTGGCAGGGCACAGGGTGCCTGAAAACACATGGACTCTCTGCAAGTGCTGTGGTGCTTGATCCTGGGAATGTCAGCAAAAGAAGATAGCATTGCAGGAGCGCTCAGGATGTAGGACGGGAGCCTGCAGGCAGCCAAGTTCTCAAATGAGAACTTTTCTTTATGTGTCAGCAGGTGAAAATACCATTTTCTTTAAAGATCTATAAAAGAAGGGTAAGTACCAGGCAGGTACAGATGCAAATCAGTGTAAGCAAGCTTATTTTAGGCATGCCCACACACTGCACAGTGATGTTAGCTACACACATACATGCAGCACTGTCCTCATTCACCAAAACGTTGCCAGCAAGCACAGAGAAATCAGACCAAGCCCAAGCTGAGCACACTTGATCCTCACATCCCTGCCTCCTGCCCTGTCCCTGAGGTCATGAAGTCTCTAGTCTCTGAGACAAACTAAGCTTCTATACTCAGGGGGTTATAAAGCATGTTGAACGGCACTTTGCATCTCAGTGGCGCCTGATCATTATCTGTAAAGATATTCAGAGCAATTGAGTATCTACAAGCAACCTCTGCAACATGCATTGCCATCTAGCAGACAAATTACAGGTCTACCTGGCCATCTGTGACTCAGGCTTTGGTCATCCCTGCTCCACAAACCCCTGGCACCCTGACACAAGGCACTTCACCATGGCTATCCATGCAAAAACCAGATCTGTATCCTCTCCCTGACTGCCAAGGAGGCACAGCAGTGGGGAGTTCAGGTGGAGGAATAATTGAAAGTTCCTAGATGAACTGCTCTATGCATTTTCAGTGCCACTACTCCCTGGTCTTGAACTGGCACATTTTATCTCTGTAATCGTTTGTGTAAAAAAAAAAAAAATGGCTCACGCAGTCTTGCAGGTCCTTGGGCATCCTCTCAAGCTCCCATCTTGTAGCTCCTGCCCCCCTGCTTGGGTACCCACGGCTCCATGCCAGCGATACCCGAGCGTCTCTGGCACGCCACGGGTTCTGAGCCGTAACCAAACCCGGCTCCTCAGAATAGCCACGCTCCCCCCACGGCTCCCACCCCCCTGCATCTTCAGTAACCCTACCCCACCGGGGCAGGGGCTGGAGGCAGGAAAACAGGCAGGCCAGCAGAACAGGAGACGCTCAAGACTCCGGGGATTAACTCTATCCACCAGGCGCAACTGCCGCCTGAGTCCTTATCCCCACCCCATCCCCAGATCTTCATAACAGGTGGAGAAGGAGGGGGTGGCCACCACCCTCGCAAGAATCCCCACACGCATGCCGAGGGGCTGGATATAACCAGGTACGGCCAGAGGCATCCCGGCAGAGGGATGAAGGCTGCACGCCAAATAAAGACATGGAATTCGATGGCCAAGTGGAGATAAAAATACACAGACTTCACCCCTGCCCTGAGCAGAAGGAAGGGCTGAGGGAGCTCGCCGCCAAACCCAACAAATTTCATTCTGCCCTTCCTGAAAGGTTTCAAAAGACCCGGCAAATACAGACTCAACTGCAACATGGAAATCAGGCCAAGCATGCCAGGAGCCCTTCAGCAGGGCTGGCAGCACCGCTCACACACGTTGCATGCGTTGCCTGCTGTGTGGTCATGAGATGGATGGCCTCGAGCTGCTGCAGGGGCTCCTCCCAGGCTCCTGGCCAGCAGGGTCAGTGTTACTCCTGGAACACACCTCCCAAAGGGTAAGACTGGTGCCACATGACAGATAAAGTGATACTGAGTGTACAAGCTCTGCCAGGTCTGTGTGGGCTCCGAGGCTGGGTATCTGCACAGCATCCCTGGAGCCACTGCTAAGAGGGAAGAGCTGTCGAGGGCTCACAGAGGGTGAGGAGGCAAGGGCAGCCCGGGGCTGGCAGATAAATGTGATGAAGCCTGGGAGATGGCCAGGCTTCTCAGACAGACACAGCTGGAAAAGAAGCCATTGTCCCTGAGCATCCTGCCCCAGATACTGGGCAAAATCCCATGATCAAGCAACCAGCAGGTCTGTGCGTAAGCCCAAAGAGGAAGAGACAGAAGCTGTAGGAGAAACATAGGAGCAAGGGTAAGAGCCCCTGGCTGTACATATCTTGGAGTGGGAGGAACTGGGAGACAGCAGGGGACATGGGAGGAATGAGTCTCAGAGCAAACTAAAAAGAAGCAACAGCCACTAGACAGAAAACACAGATTCCATTTTTCTGCACCACTGAACTGAGTCACTTAGTCTTTTATGAGACCAATGATGTACTAGAAAAAAAAAAGAAACCCACCCTCCGCTTAGCAGATGAGGCATTTCTAGTGCAGAGCACACAAGAACAACTCAGAGGGCTACCCTACGTGCATCTCTTGCAGCACCACGATGAGCAAGGCACACGGCACAGGCAGGATGGCAGCACTATATGCAAGGTGCCAGGACTACAGAGGCAATGAGACCAATCAGACTCGACACACTGGCGAGGGCTGGTGAAAGGGCCGGTTCGGTGGGCTGGACCCCTCAATTCAGGAGCCTTGAGGGAGTTCAGTCCCAGATCTGGGCTTTGGTGCTTCACCTTTCTCAGGGAGCTGAGTATGGTGCTATGCCCCATCACAGTTCAGACCAGAATTCTGTGTTTCATCTGCTCTGCGAGAGACAGAGCTCACCTGTGGTTGCAGCCCTTTTGATCCAGCTGCTCTGCATTACCATGGGACAGACCACTGATGCAGAAACCCGATGAGACTGTGAACAGAGAAAAAAAAAAAAAAAAAAAAAGCTATAAAGCTATAAGGAGGTAACTCTAGATATAATTTGTGTGTGATATACCAGACTCAGCAGAGCAATGGATCTGCTTCACTACCCAGTGGCCGGTCCAGGTCTAACATAACAGAAGGCACTTTCACATGTGTAACAGAGTGATCGAGAAATATGGGGTAACAGGAGAAGGACAAAGCCTGCCAGTGAACTGGAACACCACCATAAGGGTGCCATTCATGCAGTGCACCTCTGAGACACAGAGAATGAGACATGCGTCATTTGGTAGAAGAAGGTATACATTTAGGAAGAGCCATTCAGGAAAAAAAGCCACCAACCTTTGATAATGTGGCAATAAATGCAATCAATACAGATTGCTGGAGCAATCAACTTCTCTAGAGAAACCAATACCTACGGATATCGCGATCAATAACGCAGGATTCTTTAAATACGTCAGGAACAAGAAATTTTAGTGCCTAGATTGAGCACCGTAGTTTACTGGCACTACCTTATATTGGAGAAACACAGCCGTTTTCCCAGATAGCTTTACTGGAAGCAGGATTATGTCTGTATTTCATCAGCTGCTTTCCACAGGCAGCTTCCCTCCCCAGGTGGATCAGGCAGACCCAGCGTACTCTGCAGCAACTGAGCACCAGGCACTGACACGCTGACAGGGGCAGCAGCCGGGCCACCTATACACAAGCTTTTAGCAAATCGAATGCAATGTGAATCCCACACTCGGGGATGCAGTATCTATGTTAACTGCTTTTATATAAAATGTGCTTTAATTCAGCTCCTTCCTATATGCCTCCCCCCTACCTCCATAACTATCAACGACTCTACAAGAAGTCTCTGAAGCAGAAGAGCTGTCAGGAGGCTGTAGCAGCTGAGCATGAGACAACAGGGCTCTTCGCACTTCAGCAATATGTTGGAGGCAGTTAAAAGCTGGG
>JAVJGJ010000057.1:4359999-4375146 GCA_035590215.1 Microhierax caerulescens | reverse complement strand
TGAGTACCTTTGCCGCAGGGTTATCCTCAGCTCTTTCGTGGCTGTTGCCCTGGCTTACACACACACACAAACACACACATTTGGAACCTGGCATGTGAGCTCAATCCTTGCTAGATGGCCAGGTTATAATCCAAGTGCTGGCTCCGCTCCTGCAGATAACCCCTACCCACTCATCACTGTGGGCAAGGGGTCCTCCTGGTCCTGCCCATAACTCCATCAAGATGACACCTTCATGCCTTACCTACATGCTCCAAACAAATCCATTATCCCCTACAAGCTTATCTTCCCCAGAACAGCCTTTAAAGACCACATTTTTCCATGCTGGCTGTCTCTTGCAGCAGCACTTCACTTCCAGAGCAGCAGGCAAAGGAAGTGATGGGGAATCATTCACTTCTTCCACCACCACCTTACTACGTGTTGGGGCCAGGGACCTGCTGTACTCCCAGCCTAAGACCAAAAGGACCTTGAGTTCAGAGATTTGCACTCAACTCTGCTGTTATGTGATGACCTTATACAAAACCCTCAGCCAGGTTTCCAGCAGGATTTCAGACCAGGAAAAATCCAAAGCCCTCAAGCTATGTATCAGAAAGATGAGAGATCATATTCTTCATCATCTCCTTTGTATCCATCCATCCTCAGTGTTTACAAAACTATGTAGCAGACTCAGCAGCAACTTCCAGCTGTGAGACTGACTGGTGACCTGCAATGAGGACAAAGGCACCTGAGAAATCACCTAGAGCACGAGCCACAACACGCAGCCATCTCTCAACTGCTGTTGATGCAGGAAAACCGTCATCTGGGATAAGTTTCACTTAAGTAAACTTCCCTGTACTACGATGGGAGGTCTCCATGGCAGGACCCCAGCAGGTACTGATTTACACAAGTTTTCACAGAAGCTTTTTGCAGTGAAATCCTGGTCTGCCATTCACACCGACTGTCCATGCGGCTCTTCAGGACTACTTACATTGTACTGTGCATGTAGGCAGGATCTGGGAATGTAACCTCTCCTACTGTTCTCTCAGGGCTCTCTCCCAGTACAAAACACAGCTTCCCTGCTGCCTGCACTGCTGCACAGACACTGGCAAAACCAGTTGGCTAGTGGTCCTCTGAAGCCCAAGTGCCCAACAGAGCTGCTCTACACCCTCCCGCACAGACACAGCAGCACAACGCTGAGGGAGAGGTTACAAGGTCACCTAATAAAGCTGGGAAAAGGCACACATCCCCTTGCAAAGCAGGAGCAGCAAGCTGCAAAATACAGGCAGGGTGAGAGCCGTGCTTCCAAGGCTCAGCCTCCACCGGAGCACCAGTTGCCACAGCGCGGGGCTGCTGGGTTTGAGCTGTCCAGGTGCTTTCCCCTGGCAATGGCTTTGAAGAGTGCCCATTCATCTGATTTGTGAGTTATGTAATCACCAGCAGGAAAACAGGGTTGGTTTGTTTGCTTTTGCTTTAATAGAAGTCATGTAATCACTTTAGGTTTAAGCTCCAGTCCAAATCGGACTATTTTTACTTTTCAGGGTTGATCTCTCTGGAAAGAGGATAAGTCCTTTTGCCTGGCTGACAAAGAACAAGTTGGGGTAACACGGTGCCTGCTGTGGGATGACAGGGACAGCAGCGTGTCCCTGCTCATCCTGAGCCCTGGGGTGCACTCAGTGCTCGCTGAGCCCACAGCTCCCAGGTCCCTGGGAGCTGGTGCTGTAACCAGAACCACTTGGCTGGGCAAACCTTGAATACTCTTTTCATTTCCCAATTCCTGCTCTAACTTTCTTGCACCTATATATCCCACTGCCACCTCCCCAGAAGTAATTCTCCATTTCTTCCCAGGTTTTGAGCTCACCACATCGTTCAGTATTTCTGTCCAAAATCCAGCAGCCCTTGCTTTTATGCAACTTCCCCTGATATTAGCTGTCACTGTGCAAGCCACCTACCTTCTAAGTACTGAGGTGCAAAGTTTCAAACAAAGGAACTGACAAAAGATTTGCACCCTTTGCACAAATCATACCTTGCATTACATGGACGCTACTCTACACACAAACCAAGCCTTCATCATCTAGAACAGAACAGGCTTCCCCACTATGTTCCCCACTGCCACCCCATTTCTCCTCATTTGCAGCAGAAACTGCCTCCTGCTGAAGACAGTCTGCACTTCAGAGGTGCTTAGACCTTTGTCCAAGCCACCATTAGAAACAAAATCTGTGTATAGACCTTCCTCAAAATGCAGAATGTTTACAAACTGATTTATTGCCCCAGGCCCCATCAGTAGCTGTTTTTGCTCCTTGTCAAACGATTTGGATTTCACTCAACACTTCTTCTCAGGCGGAAACGCCCATCATGTTGGCAGCAGGATTAAAATGGCATGTGAGCCAGCCAGGGTGAAAATGTCCCCATTAATTTTTCATCTTTCCTTAGGCAACTCTGCCTATAGATCTACACAGGTATTAAGACAGCCTTGTCAACTAAAACTGTTAGCTCGTTCTTCCTCCCGTGTCCTCGGTGCACAGCCAGCAGAGCTGCCGGCGCAGCCACGGAAGGCAGCGACCCTTTCGGAGTGGCTGTGCCCCTGCCATACCTGGGGGTCTGTTGCACCTGCTGAGGCCAAGGGCAGGTCCCCATGGACTGAATGCACGACTTCAGTCACCCTGCTTCCACAGCACCCCCAGAGACAGCTGAGCCCACAGCGTCCAGAGAGTGTTTTCCACGGGGAGCTTGATGCCAGGTAGTCATCCGTGCTAGCTACCACTGGGCATCCATCACTTTGCATCAAAGTGCTTACACAGCCCACAGCATCCCTCCACCGCACACGCTCAGCCCTCTTCAGTGGGGCACACAGAGGTCAGACCAGGCTGGGGAACTGCATCTCTGTGAATGGGCATCTCACTGGGAGACGCCTGCGATGCAGCGACTGAAATCCTCCTGTGCTCTGCCCCAGAGCTCTTAACAGCAGCAGCAAGGGTGATCCCACCTCCGAGTTTGCAGACCTGCTTCGCTCCAGCTCATACTTGGTCCCCTCTTCTCTGACATTGCCTCTCCCTTCAGGCCTCCTTAGAGAGGCACCCCAAGAGATGTCAAAAGCAATCATCCCAGAAGAAACCCGTAGCCACCCTTCCTTAACAGCCCTGCTACAGCCAAGCCTCCCACTGGCTCTGCTCCCACACTCACTGAGCCTGAACAGGCAAAAGCCTATAGTAACATGTCGAAAAATAAAATGCTGCCCAAGGTGTGTTGTCAGCGGGTTGTTCTCTCTGTCAAGCCCAGGCCAGGAGAGCCATGGTGTTGGACACCCACACTTTCAGTCCAGAGGTAAAGCTGAGGACCAGACCACTTCTAGCCATCAGAGATCCCACAGTCCTTTCTTTTATAAGATTAAAAGTGATAAGCCCAGTGTCATGACTGAATTCCAGCTCAGGTGATTACATGCTCCCTATTTTATTCACCCCTCCACAGGTCTGACTGGATGGACTAATAGCAAGCCAATACTTGCTCAATAACTTACATTCATTTTACAGAGGAGGGACAGCAAAAACAGCAAGCCAAGCTCAGGGAAGACTCTGTTCAGAGGTATTTGAAGCCAAAGAGACTTTGACAAGTGCAGCTAAGCAAAAAAGTATTTTATCTGTCTACCAGGCAGAATGCTTTCCTAAAAAGCTGATGAGAAATTTAGAGATTTGTGTGCATTTGATTGCGTGTCTGATCATACATCCTATTGCTATAGATCCAGCCTTAAAATATTGCTAAGGATGCAGCCTTACAATACATACTTGATGTGAGGACCATTAACAATGAGAACTACGTAAGTACTAGACTTGACCAGATGGCAGAAAGATTTTTGCATTTTCTCATCATACAGTTACTGATGGCTCTGCACCATCATCATAATAGCTTTGTCCTCCAGCTGTATAGTCATAATTGCATTTTATTTTTGTATTTCTTTGCAATTTAGGGCTAAGCACAGCTCTCAAAATGGCTGCTTTTGTTCCATGTAGGACCCTTCCCTCTCCATGCTGGCTGGCTCTAACTTCTGTTGTGACAATATGTTTATCATCTCTAATATTTGTTTACCCTTTTTTATTCCATCTATTTTCTTTTACATACATTTTTAATTAGATGCACTCCTCTGTTTCCATTGCCTGCTAACACATTCATTTAGAAAGTGCAGTGCACACTATTGCTGCAAATCTCTGTTGTATGCTTAAAAGGTCAAGTCTATTTCTTGCAATAACCTTTGTCTGGCCAAGGTATCGGTTATACATCACAAATAAGATGACCCCTAAGGAGACCATTTGTATTCAAAATGTCTTCAATTCTTTTTCCTTCAGCAATGAGGATTTGTAAACATGAGGGGTAACGGTATCACGCCACTACAGTAATAATTATTTTTGACTTTTAGAGAGAATATACCTTTCACTCTTCCTTCTAGAGTCATGGTATAACTGAAATCTCTGGAGATTTTGTTCAACGCATCGCCTTTCTCTTTTAACTGGCTGTCTTCTCCCACTGCCAAGCCCCTGAACCTCCAAGCCTCCTATGGGTAGCAAGTGTGTGCATAACTGAAATTTATCAGAAAACTGGGATGCACTGGAGCCACTTCATTCGGTGCTCCACCAGAGATACTAACTTTCCATTTGTTTTCCCCAAGCTGACGCCTGGGATGAGGCACAGGAGACAAAGCACCAGTGCTGAGATGAGTGCTCCTCTTCTAGACCCATGAGTGGGACAGGGGACCAACGCATAGCTGGGGTGCTCCAGAGACAGCTTCAGCTTTGCAAAAACAAGGCAGGAACCAGGTTTGTGCAGTCAACTAGAAAGCACCCGGGGATACCACCTGCGACAGGCACCACTGACCACGACATGGGTGGGACCTTTCCACCCTGCCCCAGGGTGGTCATGAGCAGCCCTGGGTGCCTCCACGTGGCTGTACAAGGAAAGCACCACTTCTGGGCTAAGGTGACCATGCTGAGGCATGGAGAGGTGACCTGCCTTCACCCAGGTCAGTGGCAGAGCTCAAACTGGGATTTGAGCTGGGAACAGGAATCAAAACATGCTGAAATCACGCTTTGCTGACACCCTGACTTTGCCCACACCTTGCCACGGCTTCCTTCTAGTCAGCCTCAGTGACTGTGCGGCTATCTACAGAATCAGTTCTGGGGTGCAATTGCAAATGCCAGGACAGGGGAGGTGGGGGGAAGTCATGGATGGGCAGGCAGAGGGTTGCAGCGTGGTCTTAAAAGAGCTTACACCAACCAGACCCACACCTTAAGCAGCCCTGATGCTCAACCTCATGCTTTTGTTAACTCCTGAAGTGTACAACAGTTGGACGCATATCTCAAGCTGAGTAACTGAACCACTTCCAAGATAAGCCAGGCTCTCCTCAGCATTGCTTCAGCACTGTAATTAATTCACCAGCCTTTCCCTTTCCCCTCCCTGTGCCAGGTCAGCAAATTCACTGTTATGCCAGTTACTAAAACTGTATCTCGCTCTCTCTGGCAGTTTATCAGTTTTATTGGTGTGAATATGTCTTCCCCAGACAGCCCTCTGAAGTAAACGTATGGTAGAACAAACAGCTGAAAGCGTGCAGGACAGGCAGAGCAAAAAGCTCACCTGATACATGGGGCAGGAAGCTGAGCCTGTGCACAAGGTGGAGAAGACGCCTGAGCAGAAGAGGGATGTTGCCTGTACCCAGAGAATCTGTGGGAGTGCTCCTCTGGGATCTGGGTGGGCAACACTGGTGTTGCTCGTGCTTAAAGCCGCGCAGTGGTTCACAGGACCCAGGGCAAGCCATGGAACCCAACGCCTCTCAAAGCACTTGCTTCTGCAGCAAGACATTTCTGCTTTCTGGGATGCCGTGGGAAGCCTACTGTGAAACACAACGAAGTACGATGCATCCAGGCAGCCTGTGAGTTAGCAGGTACAAGAAGCATTCCTGTACGATGGAAAACAAGTTGCTAAAATAAAGATATCAACTCTCCAGCTGTGTAACCAGGGGTCCTCGCTGTGAAGGCACATGTATATCAGCCTTCTCTGCTTTCAAAACACTCCTCAGATTTCACTGCCATCTCAAAGCTGATTATATTTACCCTCCAGGTATTGTCTGCATTGTATTTTTAATAATCTGCCCACCTGTTATTATTTTCTCTTCCCAAATCTGTCGCTTTTCAACAGTGCTGTAATTTAACTCCAGCTGAAGGCTGCTTGGGTTTGGATGACAACCTTTTCTCTATTAGTATCTGCCAGAGACAAAGCTGAAGCTCATCAAATGATAAATGATCATAACTGCCTTTCGCTCTCCAAGATTTATTTAGATCGTGATGCAGAGGAAAAAAAGCTGAAACGCATTTGGTCATCACAGCCCCACTGCAGGCAAACGTCGGTCCCCAAGCATGACGTGACCCACCAGCCAGGGACATCCACTGGCCTCAAAGGCTTCCTGATGATAGTTGTGGTACCACCACACCTGCCCAGTGTGCTCTTTTCTCCTAGGGAGAAAGCTACGCCTCTCCAGGGAGGGTGAAAATCAAAACCAGATGCTGTTTTTCTGGCAGTCTGGTAAAATGGTTAATGGTTGGACTTGATAATCTTAAAGGTCTTTCCCAAACTAAACAATTCTATGATTCTAAGAGGAAGAGAGAGATGGTAACCATAGGATCTACCACATCTCCACAGCATCCAGGCTGTATAAAAAGAGAGCAACATCCTGCCCTATTACACCAAAATAAACCTGATCCTGTTGAAAAAACAACACGCATCCCTCCAATATTGAATGTAAATATATATGGGAGTAGGGTGTAGGGAAAATTCCTTCCTAGACTTTGTGGGTGGGCAGCAAAAGCCCCAAAAGACTTGGGCTCCTTTTCAAAAATAAGAGAATTCTAAAACAGGCTAAGTCCAGAAAGCCAAGGCTCTGCTATCCTGAAAATGCACATTCAAGCCAGCTCTTTTGTGCAGGCCTTGTCTTTCCCTTTGCCAGCATCTCTTTCAATTCTGCAACATGACATTTTACATACCCAGCAATACCAGTCAAGATCTGTAGCATCTCCTCCCTGAGAGGAAAGCAGAGGGAAAAAAAAAAAAAAAAAAAAAAAAGTATCATTGCACTAAAGTAATTCTGATCTGGCCTGGGGGTACATTATGATGAGGCTTTGCTCCCTGGTACGCTTCCAGACTTTTCCATTTCCTCACTGTCACTTCCTCTCGGATAAGTTTGCCTGTGTTATTTGCACAGCTGTCAAGTCCACTGGAGATACCAGGAGACTGACAGCCACTCACACAACTGCACTGTCCTGCAACACAACTCTCCCGCCTGGCCCCGTACCCCTGCCAGCGCTGCCGCCTCCCTCCGCCACGACACCGGCCACCCACCTGCTCCCTCCCACTGAAGCTGCCTGCAAGGACCGAGCCGAGGAGCTGCCTCATCCCCTGGCATGGAGCAGGTGGAAGCGCGAGCGGGGCTGCCCCTGTGCACAGGTTGGTTCCCCGGTGCAGAGGCAGCCCTGGGGTGGTCCCTGCTGGCATGCAGGTCCCCACCACCGTGCCTCACCAAAGGCAGCAGCCGACGGCTCCCTCAGTTGACATGGGCTTGGACACAGAGGGGACTGCTCTTGTTCTGTACCTTCTGTCAGCCAACAAGCAGCGCACAAGACCTTGTGGGTTTAGGATGCCTTAGAGGAAGGGTTTTGACCTTTGCCTGGACAAGAACTTTAGACTTCTGTGGGGTGCCAGGATCCCTTGCCCTTTAGACAACTACCTACCTTCTGTCACAGACGCATAATGACCACGACGTGATGACAAGCAAGCTGCTTTTCACTACACCTTCCCAGACAAGGAAGGCAAGACGCAGTAATGAGACCCACTCAATCAAAGAGGTTCACGGAGCATTGCTGGAGCCAGGGCCAGCAGCTCACTCACATACCCCAGAGCAAGCTAAGACCAGACTGCACCAGAGATGGGCCATAGTGCAGAGAAGCAGCCTCCCAGCCCAACAGGCTAGCTGCAAGTCAACAAACATTAAAGCATCTAGCCAGTAGGTATTGGCTGTGAAACAGCTTCTGCTTGAGAGAAAGGTGCCTTTAGTTCCTCAAGACACCAGATCTCAAAACTTGGATGTCTGCATCAACATCATGCTGCAGACCCCGATTTTCTGCATTCTCTCAGAGACTGCAGCTATACAGAGTTACCTGCCCATAGGAAGGAGGCAAAGGATCGATCCTGCAGTTGATGTTGGTTGCATTATTTGGTTCTATGATCAGCATGTGTCAGTGGCAGGATATTCCTCCCTAGAGGTGTCTGAAAACATTGCGGGATGAAAGCTTCTAGCAGTTAGCTGGTGCTCTTACCTCCCTGGAAAGACAAGGATGCACCCCTTCGCTGGTGATTTCTGAGGTGACAGCAGCTGTCAGACCCTAGCAGAGAAGGTGAACATAACAGCTGAAAGAAATTTGCCATTATTCTGTCAGGGAAAATGTCTATGTGGATGCTGAAACATCCCAGGCAAGTGCAGCTTGACTGCTCTCCTATCAGTCTTGTTAGGAGCTCACTTTATTGCATTTTGTTATTGCTAGGCTGAGTTCATTTTGGGGCCTCTTAATTACAATGCAGTCTGCTTCGGAAATAAAACCTGCAACGGTATCTGCGAGCACTCACAGAGCAGAGAATTATACTGGGCAAGCTAAAAAAAGACGTTAGAGGCAAACCTTCAGCTGTAAAGGTCTCCAATTTACGGCCAGGCGGGTTACTGCAGGGGCATTCAAGGCAAATCACTCTGTGTTAGGATGATGAAGATGGGGAGCAGCCGCCCCAGGTAAGAGCTGCGGCAGAGCGCGAGCACCACGTCACAGCATTTGCCGTGCTAGTGCCTGGTGCCACGGCCTTCGGGCAGCTGGTGCACAAAACAAGAGCACGTTTAGGGGAGCATCATGCAGGTTTGGGGAGAAAGGCAGAAAGCAGCAGAACAGATGAGGTACAAGGTGAAGAATTTGTGTGCATTACAGATAGGCTCCCATGGGCAGCTGTAAACTTGGTAAAGGCATTATGTTTTGGAGATTAATGAGGTGAGATGCTTGCAGTGGGAACCCATTCTAGGCAATGCTTTCTGCCAGCAAAAACTCTGCAAACTCCATGGAAAACATGCAGGCAGCCATGGAAGCATATGGAGAGGATCAACTGTATACGGGAAGCAGTTCCCAGCAGTGTACAGGCAGGCTTAACATTGGGAGGGGTGGTGGGGTACATTTTTAATGAGTGAGAAGGCTGCGGCACAGAAATCATTAGAAGCACTCAAGTAAATGCTTCATCTGTCCATCAGGAGAGTGACACTGCCTTTTCTGCACGGGCACAACCGTGGGACAGCAAAAGGACTAAAGCACTAGGTGGCTGTCACTGTGCTCCTGTGGTCCCTCTGAATGCCCCCAAGAGCACAGATTGGATGTACAAATCCCTCCTACAAAAATCCAGATCCCTCCTGCACAAGATATGGGAGAACCTCCCTACACTGTGACTGGATTCCAAAAATATTTAAGCCTTATTGAAAGGCAGAGGGCAAGCCCAGCAGCATGACGGGCACACCGATTTGGCAGCGCAAACCAAGCAGCATGTACAAAATCAACACGAGCACGTTCTGAGGCTTTTCTATCTCCAAGCAACTCAGCACCACCAGGACTCTCCCCATTTCATGAGGACAGCTGCTCTCAGCAGAGCCCAGGGGGTGGTGCCGCCAACGTCCACCAAATCCTTCCCAGACCTTATCAACAAGATGTGAGGATTGACACCCCACTACAGTTTGGCAGCAGACAGATTTAACAGTGACAGTGTGGGGTAAAGTGTTACTGGAGAATGTAACATTTGCAACGCATCTCCACTGAAAGTCACAAGAAGCACTGGTGATGTTTGTTTCTTCATACGAAAAAAAAAAAAAAAAAAAAAAAAAAAGATGTGGAGAAGGGCACAAAAGACATTTGAGGGCTCAGGCAGTCCAGCCCTGGCTGTGCAGCATAGTTTACCACTATGGGGTCTCTCCTCCAGCGTTTTCCTGTCCATAATATGTGCCCCAACCAGTGACATTCTTACATTGCCACTCACAAACCAATCCAAAAAAATGTCTCTTAGGAGCTTTTCTTGATATTCCACCTACATTTCTTTCCCCAAGCTTTATCACATCACCCCGGCTTACCTACCTCCTGCTACCCTTCTGAGCAGCTCCTCTCCCTGATGTTCACACCCTTCAAATTAGAGGAAAACAGTTAGGTTTCCCCTCTTAATCACCAATTACCCATGATAAACACCCTTAGTTGCTTTAATCTCCCCTCAAACCTCAGCTCCCTTCCAGCACCCTAATCATTGTTGTTACTCTGAACTCCTTCTAACTTGCCAGCCTCTGTGACAATGGGATGTCTGGAGCTGAGCTCCGAGGTTGGGGTGGGATCTGACCAAAGCTGCATCATTAGCAAGATTAGGTGTCCCTGGCAGGATGCAGGTGTTTGTTCATTCGCACATCTCATTGCTCCTGGCGCTGCTGTCCTCCAGCCGTCTGCAGTTTCCTACTCCCACTATCATTTGTTGGTTTTATTTAACCAAGGGATTAAAAGCTTTCAGGACGGTAATTACAATGATCGTTTGAGTGCCGGCTCTGAAGCCTGACGGCACGCCAGGCATCCTCCAGCTCTGTGTGGCATGTGTCCTCTGGCATGGGAAGTGCCCACAAGGACGGGTCAGCCAGTGCTCTGGAAGCGATCCCTACCCCTGGCAAGCTGAGCCCAGAGCAAGCACGCATGGCCTGAATGCCGTGGCCACAGGCTGGAGACTCGTGGTACACAGGGACTTGGTGCCCTTTGAGACACAGGGCACCGCCTTCCCATCGCAACCCTGCCAACACTGCCTGTGCGCGCGTGCAAATGGCACTATCCACAAACACAGAATCTAGGGCAGGAAAGGCAGCTCGGGATGCTCTGGAGTGGCAACTGCAATCTTTTACTGTCAAGGAAAAGGCAGCGTAAAAGCCACCCACCCACACATGGCTTTAGAGTCACATTAGCTCTAGAATACTAAGCCAGCATGAAAAGAGTATCTGGTGATACGTCACCACAGTACCAAACGACAGCCTGCCACTGAACTGCTTGTATCCCAAGCACAGGTTGGGAAGTATCCTACAGGTAGACTTACGACAGTCTTCTGCACTATGTCCACTGGGCAGAAATGCAGGGACATCATATATTTTCTATTTGTTAGCTTTGTGCAAATGTTTCAGGAACAAATTTCCATAAAATGGAGCTTGTGAGTCCTGCCTGGTTTGAGACACAGAGCTGAAAAGCCCTCCACATAAGGAACAGGCAGTATTAATAATATATCAGACTTCTCTGCAATACCATTCTCATAGCTGAGAACATACGTGACCCTGTGCAAGCTTCATCATCTCTCTTCTCTGTGCCTTGGGGGCTTCGGGGTAATTTCAAACCTTGAAAGTCTTCCCCTCCACTTGCTCCAGTTTCTGTTGTTCCTAGAGAGCTGCCCGAATTTCACAACATCACCTGAGCAGTAGATAAGTAAAAATTGCCTTAGCCGTAGAGGAGAAATCTAGGTTAATTATGTTGATAACTTAACCCTCGGGCTAATCTCTAGTCCATTAAGGTAAGCAGATGGTCAGCTCACTGCAGGGAAGAGGAAGAGAGGATGGAGTAGCAGCTCCCATTCACAACACGCAGCACCAGACGTGTCCCCGAGAGGGTGGGCATTCCCAGCCTGCTCCCTTCCCCCACGGACAGGGTTCCTTTGCACCCATGCACAGAGCCACCAGGAGATTAAAAAAAAGCCCAGACAAGGTGGGCGTTTGTTTGGGGTTTTTTTTGTGGTTCATGTAATCGGTGCACCGGCACAGACTGAAAGCAGGGAGGGATGGGGAATGGGTGGCACACAGGGATGGGTCGTGCAGGCTGGCACACCTGGAATGGGGTGGTTAAACAATATATCCATAAGAAATAAAGGTCAGACACAACGTGTCATTGCATGAACAGAAGAGAAGCATTTGCAAAGTAGTCTCCTGACCCAAGCAGACACTGAAAGTCCTCCCAGGAGCACTACTGTGCAGGCTACGTCCTTCCCAAGGTGACAGGGAGGGAGGACCCTGTGGTCAGTGCAGAGGGCTAGGAATAGGTGTCCCAAATCCTGTTCCCAGTTCTTTTAGTGAATAATGGATCAAGCAGGAGCAAGGCATTTTGTCTCTGTTTCTCCATCTGTAAAGAATTCCTTCAACACCTTGCAGGGGGATTTTGTAAAGCTTAAATGCCTGTAAAGTGCTTTTTGGTCCTCGGATGAAAAGGGACGGTGACACATCACATCTCCATTATCAGTTGTCCCATTTCTTCAGTGGAGAGACAGGGAAGTCAGGAACTGCTCTGCCTGCCTAAAAGCTCCCTTGCTTCCACTGAAATTGCAGAGGAGTCTTCATCTGCTCCCCTCCACACAAACAGCAAGTCCCAGGAGGAGAACAGATGAATACAGGTTTGTGTGCACACAGCTGCAGTGTATAGAAGGGACTCTCCAGACTACCCATTTGGGGCATCATTTCTCAGGGAAAAACTGCTCCATCCAACTTAATCCTCTAACCACCATAGCAAGTGACTTCCCAAACACTGGCACTCTGCAGACCATCTGCTACGACACCAAAGGCGCCCACAGCATGGGAATATTCAACCTTACAGGGAAAGAGAAATTGGGAGCTTCAGATTAACTATCATTTTTAAAGTTCAAGACTAATGGCCATGTTGCAAAGTTGCGTTGTGGTATTTGAGATCCCTGTGTGAACTCATCCCAGGATCAAACCACAACATAACTGTTGAGTTGCCAAGCTGAGACTAACGTGCAATGTACGCATTAATTATACCTGAAGGAGATGGGACCAGCTGGTGCACATTAGAGCCATTTTACTTATTTTGGGGACAGCCTGGACAGCCTTCCCTTAAACGTGCACTTGGAAGCGAGCTGCACTTTGGGAAAAGCAGGTGTTACAATAAGCAGATGGCATCAGTAAAGCCACAGGTACATTTATGTGGTACATTGGAGGCAGAAGCAAGCCATGACCATCCTTTGAGTGGATAAAGCTGCATAGCTGTGGTCAGCATGCTGAGATGCAAGGTGCATGAGCTCATGCCGCTGAGTTAGTCTCATGGCTTTCAGACCAACGCCGGCTTGCATCCACCAGCTTGGATGGAAGGTCAAGGGAGCTTACTTCTGCCTGCAGTGTATCATGCAGGCATTGCCCACGTCACCTCCCTGCGAGCCTATGAATCCCCTGCACCTCATCTTTCCTTCTTCTCCCCTCTCTTCCCTTTCTGTAGGGCAGGTTCTTTGGGGAGGCGGGGATGGATGACAACTGAGGGGCACCTAACCACCACTGATGGGCCCGCACGCAGAGGGATGGTTCACAAAAGAAACTGCTGCTTCCCTAAGGAAACTGCACATGGCTTCACCTCCCAGGAGCACCCCCCGGGCAGTCATCCTTTCCTCACTGCACCTCACAGGAGCAGCAACAAAAGTGCAGCTTCTGTCAGAAAAATAACTGTTACTGAAGGACCCCTTCTAGCCGCTGAGACCTGCTGCCTCTGTGCGTGCCTGCGTGCCCAGATCTGCTCACCCAGATACATTTTAATGGCTCCTTATTCCTGCTGGTACTGCATAACAAACTGAGCTGTTCCTCTTCTGGTTCAAATTTTAACATTAATAAAACACACCCTAAAATAATACCTACAACCAGCAGCACCAGCCCCTTATACAACATTGCTGGGTTATGCCTTAGCGTGAGGAACCAGGCATCTCACTGGGTTGTCCAACCGAGATGGGTCACCACCTCCTTCCCCACCATCCCAGTCAGCACCCTGACTTCTCCAGCCTGAGGGATCCCAGGGACATGCCGTGCCCCTTGACACGGCAGCACTCCTGTGAGTAGGCATGTGTCATAACCTCAGTGCCACTGACAGACGCTTAAGCCACAGGTCCCTAAAACCAGTTCCAGACTCAAATGGGACACAAACGCCAAGGAAAAGCTAGCAGCACTCACCCTGCTAAAACCAGCATTACCAGCGGTGAGGCGAGAGCAAGAAAAGCCCCTTCTTGCATCTCAGAGACCCGCGCATGCTGGTGGCACAAAGGCACTAAGTCTGCTCTGGCAACTGGGTGACACCGGCAGCGCGGTGCACCAACTGCTCTGCACTGAGCCTCGCTGCCCCATTTTGTATCCCCTGTAGAAAGCCCATCACCAGTGCTGGAAAAAGGGGAGAGATGATTTACATAGCAAGGAAATATCTGACAATGGTAGGCGTGCCACAGTGATAACATGGAGGTTGGAAACGGTGTGTGGGAAGGAAGCAATTTGTCTCTCTCCTCAAAATATTTGGTCTTGCAAAAAGGCACTGGAAACATCAATTTCTCCTTTGATTTTGGGGAGTCAGACTGATAACTAGCAAGTGCAGGACCCAGAACTTCTCCTACATGCACACCAACATTGAGTGTGTTGTTTGGCAAGCCAAGGCCAGAGGAAAACCGAGTGGTTTTGCTCCCCTCCCTGTACTGGTCCTGCTCCGCACCCAGTGCCACCCCCTCTACACCTCAACATGGTGGGGGAAGAAGATCCCAAGATGCAAAGCAGGAATCCAACTACCACTCCAGGGTGCCCCAAGATGGGTAGGTGGTGACCCTGCAGGGCCCCGAGGAGGAGCAGGTTTCATCATATTTCAGCAAGGCTTTCCTCTCCAGAGTCGTTTGAAGGAGGAACCCTACTTCAGCTGCAGTCCGGCACTGCTCAGTGATAACTTCTAATCCAGCAGCTGAAGGATTACAGAAAGTTACAGGAGACAGATGGTGTTGCAAAGACGGAGAAGTCTTATTGCTTGGCTGCAGCCTGTACTTCCCAAGGTTATAGCCAGGATTTCAGAAAGCTCCACCCTCCGTGTCAGCGGCCACTCACCCAGGACCAGACAGCCCAGCCATACCAGTGAGATACTGGCTCAGTGCGGGAGCGGCAGAGGCTGCTGGCAGGAAGGTTTGTAGATGGGCTGCAAGGAAGAGGGATCCCTCCTCCGCAGACTCACAGGGCTTTTGGTTTGGGACCAGACGGGGAATAAGGATATTTTCCATCCATGCAGCAATTTGCAGAGGCACTAGCCCGCC
>JAVJGJ010000057.1:4349672-4359899 GCA_035590215.1 Microhierax caerulescens | reverse complement strand
TAGCTCCCTGAGTGCTGGTGGTCTGGCTGGCACTGGGGACATCCCCAGGTGTCACTGGGCAGGGGGGAAGCCTGAGGCTCCTCTACCCTCCCTCACCTGTGGGACCTCGGGGGGGGGGGATTGTGAGTGGCTGCTCCCACCAGGCAGGAGGGACACCTCCTGTGGGGCCACGAAGCCCCTGTGCCCAGCGGGACCCAGCTCCCCCAGTCCCTGGCTCAGCAGTTTGCCGGGGAGCGTGATGCTCTTACCCCTTCCCATCCCTCCCTGCCGTCCTGGTTGACCGGCCGGAGGCACCGGGACCGGGGCAGAGCTGCGGGTGGATAACTCTTGCTGTTGTTCCGTGTGGTGTTACCCGTTGCATCGGGCTCTGCATGTTTCCGTGGAAGGGAGCAGAATTCGCAGCGCTCCTGTCCCTGCCTGTTGCAGCACGCGTGGACACACAACGCACACGCGTGTCCCTCTGTGTTAACCTCTGTCGGTGGCAGTTGATGTTCCTTCCTTGTCCTTTGCAACAGATGGCACATTTCGGTGTTGGCTATTTATATCTGAGGCTGATCTTTCCCAGCGTGTTTTACTTCTGTCTGTAAATATGTTCCAGGTACGCGGGGCATGGTTCTGATAGCGCCGTGTTTGCATGTCGGGGGGATTTGGGGTGATCGTGGCTGTGTGGTGAGCTTGTGGCTGAAACCAAACTGTGCAGGACGTAAAGGAGCAGACACGTCCCTCCTCCGGGGGGGGGTGGGGGGTCCCACCTGAGGCTTCCCACTGCTCCCCCAGGAGCCAACATCAGGGGCACTCCCCAGCCCCCCAGTGCACAGGCTTGTTTGGACGGGTGGGGGTGGGGGGGCAGATAGGGGCTCTGCGGAGGGGGAGATGGGTCACATCCTTGGGTTGGGGGCAAACACCCTGCCCCTGAGCAGAACCTGGGGTGGGAAGGGGATGCTGCTCGGCTGGCTGCTGCCTGACAGCCCTGTGTGCCCCCTGCCAGCACCCCCTGCTCGCCGGGGTGCTGTGCCTGCAAGGGACCGGTAGGACCCCAGCACTGCCGGGGTGAGGGGGACCCAGCAGGCTGCAAGGGGAGGGGGAACAGGAGCTGGGCAAAGATTTTGGTGCTCTCTGAGAGGGTTGGGGGGTGACACATCCCCCGTGGGCAGAGCTGTGTGCCTTTGGGGAGGGGGGATACTGAGAGCGGAGCCCCAGGCTGCTCCTTGGCTTGGGGCTGGCCCCGGGGTGGGGGGGAGACCCAAGGGCCTGGGGGCTTGTGCTGTCTGTCGTCCCCCCACCCTGGCCTGTCCTAGGGCTGCCTTGCTGGAGCCAAGTGGCATGTGGCCACCTGCTGAGCCCTGGGACATGCTGCTGTGAGCCCCACTCCTGGGGTGGGGGGTGGGGGGTGATGTGGGAGCTGGGACTGTGGCCTGGCTGCGTCTTTCCTCCCCTGTAGCTCTTTTCTACTGTTCCTGCTTTGATATTTCTGTGGCTGGATTTAATGATGCATTTTTGGAGTGAAAAAAAAATTAATATATTAATACATGAATGGAATGTTTATTTACAGATTACTTCCCCTTTTTAGTGCAATAAAGTAATTTCTAAAACAGATGCAGGTGGTGCCCTGGCTCCTGGTTTCCCCTGAGGTGTTCCCTTTGCTTTTCACTGCCATGGCTGTGGCATCCCCAGGCCCTGTTACCTTCCCTGCTGGCTCCCTGTGTGGTGGAGGGGTGGGGGAGCAGAGGTGGGACCCCCCCCACATGACTGCCCAGCCACAGGGCAGCAGCTGCCACCAGCGGTGGGGTGAGGTGGGAGCAAATCTCCTGGGGAGAGGTCTGTTCCTGCTTGGGGGGTACCCAGGGCTGGGGCAGAGCTGAGCCAGAGCATCTCCTGCGTGGGGCTGGGGCTGCGGTGAGGGAGAGCCCCTTCCCACCCCCCCAGGAGACCTTCCTCCTCCTTGCCTGGCCCCAGCGCTCCTCCTTGGCCAGTGCTGCTGGGTAAGGATGCGGGGATGTTTGTGCTCCCTGTCAGCAGCGTGGGCTGGGGCACCCAGACCACCACCCCCAGCCCCGGGGCTGCCCTTGGGTGGCTCTTTGGGGCACAGCTGAGCTCTGACCCCATGGCAGTGTGGGGTGGAAGCCCCCCCTGCTGCTCTCTGAGCTTTGCAGCCCTTTTTCCCCTCAGAACCCCGGTACCTCAGACCAGCTCTGGCGTGGTGGCGGTGATCTGCTCCAGCAGTGTTTTGGTGTGATATAATAATATATCCCACTGGTTTAATATAGATATATATAAATATATATATATGGTATAATAATAAACCCACTGGTTTGTGCCCCTGCCGCGGTGCTGCCAGGACGTGTCTCCCAAGTGTTCCACTGCATGGGTGATGTGGTGGGTGTTGGATGAGCTGCTTGTGGGGCATCCCCTGGACCATTTCCCTCCCCTGCCCCTCCAGGGACACCCCCTGCCTGGCTGTTAGCATTCAGCAGATGATTACCCTGGTTTTCCACCCCCCCCCCTCCATTTCCAAATCTGCTTTTAACCAGACGCTGCTGGGAAAAAAAAGAAAGAGAGGGAGGTTTGTTTCTTACCCAAATGCCATTTTTCTAATTTCCACTGTTCTAATAATTTGTCATTTTTGGTAGAAATAAAGGCTGGGAGCACTAAACAGATCCGCCCTCTCTCCTCCTGCCCCCACAGGGGCAGAGAAAGCAGCGTGGCGAGAGCTTGGCAGGTGCCAATAATTTAAGTAGTGCTTTTTCTAGAGGTGTAAAGCTACAGCAGTTAGTAATAAAATGAGGCTGATTAAGTTAGTCTGAACTAGAGTGGATGGGGTCAGCCTGAACACACGAAAAAAAAAAACCCTGGAAAGTGTTCAACATTCAAAGCACTGGGGTGGAGAGGGGCATCTTGTGGGGGAAGATTTAACTCTGAATTTGTAATCGACTCGTGGGAAGGAAATGTGGCTTCTTCTCTGCAGCCTGGGCTGGACCTGGGAGGGCTGGGGTCAGGCTGAGGGGAGCCACTGAACTGCAAGATGCTGGGGGTGGGGAGCAGGGGGAGACACCCCCCCTGCACAACACAGCCCCTCGGGATGGAGGATGCCCAGGTGAAGCACAGCCCTTGGAGGATGAAGGCGAGAGAGCTCTGCCCAGCGCTGGCATTGCCCACACCGAGGGATGCTCGAGCCCTAGGAGCTTTCCCCTGCATGGGGGGTTCTCTGGCCGGGGGTCCCCAGGGTGCAGCCATCCATGGGTTGTGCTGGGGGTGGCATGGCACACATTTGGGCAGCATGGTCCGTGCTGGAAGCTGAGGCAGAGGCAGGGAGATGGCTGGATGTGGAGGAGCCAGTGGCAGCTGCTGCCTCCTTTACCCTTATCTCCTGAGCGAGAATCACCTGGGTGAGACACGCACACAGACCCCGGCTATTTTTAGTCCTGTGTTCCCACGATGCAAGGGCTCAACTTCTGAGAAAATTGCCTGGAGCTCATTTAGCTGCGTACGTGGTGGCTGGCGAGGGAGGGAGAGGGCAAATTAGGGGTTCAGTCTCATACGGGGCGTGCGGCAGGGCCAGGGCTCCACAGGGAGGAGGCCAGCGAGGGTGTCCCCGCAGGAGGACACCCTGTCCCTGCCTTGTCCCCCAACCCAGCAGGGGGTCCTGGGGCTGAGCGCTGTCCTCGGCTGATGCTCGGGGGTCCTCAGCAGTGGCTGGGGCCGGAGCAGCTTTTGGCTGAGCGGGGCTGCAATGGCTGCTTCTCCTTCCCAGATTTTTGCGTGCTTTTGGGGCTGGGGGAGCCCCGAGTGCCCCCCTGTACAGCCCCAGCCCATCCATGTCACTCTCCTATCCCACTCTGCTCCGACTCAGCTGATGATTTACCGGTTTGGTCAGAAAAAGCATCTTCCCGTTGCCTGGCAACCCTCGGCTGCCCGGTCCAGCGTGGGAGGGGGGGCTCTCTCCCTCCATGCTGGGGCCAGGGGCAAGAGGCTGGGGGGCTGCTCAGTGCCAGAGGTGGGCATTGAAACCACCGCAGCACCTGCCGTGCTGGGGGGCTGCAGTGGGGGGTGATGCCTGCTGTGGCCGAGGTGTGAAACCGCTGCGTGCCATGGGCTGGCTGCCGGCGAGCGCAACCGGCCGCCTTGGAGCACGACGGTTCCCCCAGGACGTGATTCACCGGGCCGGCCAACGGGCAGCTGCACCTGGCCCTCAGAGGGCACAGAACGCCATCCAGGGTGAGAAAAACCTCCGAGGCCACTACGACCCAGCTCCTACCCAGGGCGAGACCCCCCCCCCCCAGCCATCACCCTTCCCAGTTTTACCTGCTGGAAAACAAGGCACTGAAGTTTTGCAGCGGGTCAGTGGCAGAGCCTGGGACAAAGGGATGGGGGGTGCCCCAGCTCCCTGGAGCTCTGCCCCCCACCCCAGGAGCCCTCACACCCGTGTGACCACAGCTGGGCATGGTGGTGGCACCAAGAAAGGTCCTGTGCCAGCTTAGCACCAGCCTTGCTCCCAGCAGGCTGCAAGGGAAGGATGCTTTGGCCTTCAGATTTTTGGTTTTAAGAGTTTGCAACAGTCTGGGGCTTAGATGAAAATTTATGTATGGATGGGGTTTTTTACATCTGCTTTTATAATTCTTAAGACACATTAGAAATACTAGGTCTCAGCTTCCAAATTTTTGCCAAAGACATCTCCAGTGAGCTAATGAAATAGTCCCATCACCAGCAACAGAACTGAAGCCTGAGCCAGGAAAGTGGAAGAACCATTGAAGACTCACCCTCTGCTTTATGTTAACACTTATTTAAACCAGTTGCCCGATAAACACTTGTGAGAAAAAAGTTTTCCTGAAAGCCAATGCAATTTTCAGACAAGGATGACAAAACTTCATGATACACCTTTCCAATCTTCCCAGAAGCCCTCCAGGAAAACATGGGAGATACCTTCCTAGTATTTCTCCTGTGAATAAAAAATAGAGAAAAGAACCCAAACATGCTCTGGGGGATTTCAGACACCCATGGCTAACAGCACAGCCAGCAGCAGCACTGCAGCAACCTCCATAAACCAGCAATGGATCAGTGAAATGTGCAGAAGCCTGACAAATGAAACATCTCTGCTTCTAATAGCAGTATATTTTTCTTTTTATGGGACACCTTTAAAACAAGGTAAAGTGAACAAACCTGAGTCATGGCACTCTGTTCTATTCCTGCCTCCCTCCAGGCTGCACAAACCTTGGCAAAACCTCTTTCCTACCCCCTTAGTCTTGCCTCCCGCCAAACAAGTATCTCAGGGACATTTTTGAGGCCTACAGATGAAAATGTATGTTGACAGGTCCAGGAGGAATAAGTGGCACCCCCCTAATTTTACACCGGCACCTCCAGGACACAGTTTCCTCTTCCTGCCCACTCTGTGATGCTGCCAGTCACGTCCAGGCCAGGGCTGGCACAGGCTTCTTGCACACTTCCAAGCAGTTGCAAATTGAACATACACCCACGCCCTTGATTTAATAAATAAATAAAACTTTAAAAAGCCCACACAGTGCTGCCTTCCCCTCCCATTAACAAAAAAAAAAAAAATAATAAAATTCTAAAGCTCAGTGGACCAAAACCCAAGTGGTGAATCTGAGAGCATGGTCTGAGGGCAGACAGCGCTTTCTACCTCCGTCTTCTGCTTCAGTGGAATGTGCTGAGGGCGTTATTTACAGCAGAGGCATTGTTGCACACCAGTTACTCTTTCTTTGGGAGCTGTGGAGGCTGCAGGAATAATGAGATAATTATCCCCATTATTCCTGGCAATGGTGGGAATGAGACCGCCTTTGTCCTGTGCTCCAGACTGCACCAGCTCGGGCAGTTTTGTTCTACCAGCAAAGTCACCTTTGTGGATGCTCTTGGGATGCTGAGGCTGAGGCTGTACACGCAGGGGCACAAAGACCACAACAGACCCTGGATATCCCCACCCCACAGAAATCCTCCCCCCTGAGAAATTCCAGCCTGCCGAGAGCCCGGCGCAACCCCTCTCCCCTCAAAACACACACGTCTGTGCCCTACTTGGGCGAGGATCGTCAGGAAATGCAGACAGCAGATGGGAGGGAATTAAAGTCAGATTGAGGAGAGGCTCAGGCCCCCCAGCACTGAGACTTATTCCTGGCAATGCACAGCTGAAAAGCACTTAGATATCAGCGGTCCTTGTTAATTCACCAGAGGGTATTATCCAAGCTTGTTACAAGATTGATGTTCACTGTGGTACGATCGTTAATAGTTACCCTCAGCACTTGGCCTGGATAGGGATGCAAAATCTAGTAGCCAGAACTTGTTTCTCTTCCTTGCTTGATCATTTCGCTGATCCCTTGGCCTAAGCATAATGATCAGATTAGAAGGTGCTTTTTTTTTTTTTTGCTTTTTTTTTCTTTTTGGCTTCTTAGTCTCCTTAAACTAAATTCACACTTCTGTGGGCCACTTGTCATCACTGCCAGGAGCATTAATTAGAGCCACTGAGAACCTGCATGACGTGCTGTGGCACAAAAATGGCATCACAGAGGAGCAGCGACTTTAGTAGAAGGCTCGAAGCAGAAGCTTGACAGAGCAGCCACCCCCCACACACACCAATGGCCCAGCACATGCAATGGCTCTGCATGCATTCAGGCAGTCAAGAGACTGCTGGAAAGCAAGAGAAAGGCAGTGCAGTCGCCAAGCCTGACAGCAAAAAAGCAGCTGAAAGTCCTTAACGCAAAGGTACACGCTGCACTGCTGTGCCTGCGGGTGGGCTAGGTGGGCCCTTCCACCCTAATTCTTTTCACCATCCTGTATTTCAGGGAAGACACAGGATTGTAGGCTTCAGATACTGCAAATCAACCATCGTCAGGTAACACCTTTCTGCAATATCCCATTTATTTCAGCGAGTGCTGCAAGCACAACGGCTTGCTGCTCTTGTACAGCCCAAAAGCTCAGCACCAGCAACTACACCTCGTGCTTTGCAACCCTTGCAGCTGCAAGGTTATTTGCAAAGGATCACCATCCTTTGCCTGTTCTCCACCACCACATCTTCTGGCTTTCACCAGCCCCCTGCTCGGAGGAACCCGTGGCCCTGACGGCCATGTGGGGACACGCACAACAGAGCTGGTCATCACGAGGCCACACACAACAGTTGCATTTATGGAGATGGTGTCTGGGACTTGTCGAAGCTGTTTCAGTAAGGAAACAAAAAGCCTTTTTTTTTTTTTTTTCCTCCCCCATCTTTGTTTTTAAATGGGCACCAGGCACGCGAGAGTGATGCCAGCTCTGCACGCAGCTGTAGCACCCGCGCCCCGTGCCGAAAACTGCTCACCATGGGACCCACTGCGGCGGGCACTTAGCTACGGAGGCATACACCCCATTTACACCCTCAGCTGCCCAGAAAAGGAAAAATATCCTCAAGGGATCCTGCCTGCTCACTGGAGAAAGCTGCTGGGCACCAGGGTCCCACACCTCCCCATTTTTGGGGCAGCAGAGGAAGGGAGGTGAGGAGGGATTCTGCACAGCCGTGAAGAGGAAGCAGAAGCGAAATACTTTTGTCAAAAAGAGAAAACAAGCACAAAAACTGGACAAAGCATAAAGGTAATTGAAGGAAAACGGATTTTAAAAGATAAGGCACATCTACTATCACCAAATTATTCTCCCTGGCACAGCCAGGTTTCCCTCTTCCTCTTCCCCAAAATAACCCAGGAAGAAAATAAAATCAGTTCCTTATGATATCCAGGTGGTAATCGGCTCAGGAAGGAAAGAGGCATAGAGGTTACGGATGCCAGGGACAAAACAGGAGCCGAAACTCAGAGTTTTGTTTCCCCTCCTCTCTGCCAGCATCTAATGCTCAGGTAAACCAACAGACCCGCTCCTCGCTCTAGAGGAACAGCCCGTACATCTCCTCCCCAGCCTGCCTTTTGTCTCTCTTTCAAACTAGGTGAGAGTTGTCAGCCTTCCAGCTTGATCCCGGCAGGAAAATCCAGCCCCTGTGCCAGGAAAGGGTTGGCGGGGACACCTCTTCCCTGCCGAAACCCTCTGCCACCCCAGCACACGGCTGCGCTAGCCATGCGAAGCTGGGCTGCTGACCTTTTGCTGGCACAAGCCTCTCCATATATTTCATAAGGGGATTGTTGTTTTCTTGTGGGTTACACATTTAAGAACATTATATTTGGAGCATGGATAGAAAAGATCTATTTAACCAGATCTTTTCTTTCCTCTCTCACCCACATGGACACACTTGCTGCTCCCCCACGGCCAGCTCTCTGCACAAACACACACACACACACACCCCATACATGCCTTTTGGCTGCCTCCATCACACTGGGCTTAATTAAACACCCCAGAGGCTTGTTTGTAAACCCACATTATTGATAGATTTTATTTTTTTTTAAATAGCCTGACTTCCAATTCAGAACCAAATGATGTGAACAAAAAGATTCAAAGGGGAGGGAAGGTGAGGGAACACATCAGTGCTCAGATCTGACCAGCACGAGGACACAGGCTGCACTTGGAGCAGGATGGAGGAAAACATGGCAGCAGTCCCTGAGGAAGAGCTATCCCCAGCACAGACTGCAAGCATCCCACCAGTCCTTGGATGCATCGCACCCCAGCCACTAGGAAGGAAGGACTGGAAGTGCCAAGCAGTTGCTGGAAGTCTGGCAACAGGCGTTTTGCTATGGAAGGGTCCCACAAAGAGTAACTTCACCCTCCTCCTTGTGCCCTGTGCCCCTGGTAGTAGAAGACCCAAAGCTGCAAGTACAGAGCAAGCAGGAATAGGAGGGCAGTCAAAATGCTCCACTGATGCCGTGCAAGGCTCTGCTGTATGTCTTCACCATTGGGAGGAATTTGTTGGGCAAAAATACCCAAAAATTTAAGAGTGGCACATGTCCCCATGTACAGAGGAAGAGAAAAAAACAACCAAATCACAGCAGATCCTGCTGGGCTGATCAGAGAGAGGAATGCCCTCCCGACCCTACAGATGACCAACAGACATTCTGGAACATGAGCTTAAAGCATCTGCAAGAAAGGTTATGAGCATGGTCCAGGTAAACTGAAAGAAGAAAATCCTTCCAGGGATGCCAGCGCCCAGACTGGAAAGATCCTTTCAACTCCAGTTGGTGCAGGCTTTCCTGACTACCTGAGGCTTTGACTTCCAAGACATCTAGTGCAAATGACACCATGAAATGAATTGGGTATATTATTTACTCCAAAAACCCACCCAGGATTTATGCTGGCTGCTCATCTTCATGCTGGATCCAAATCCAACGCCCCGACTGTTGCCAACACTGAAACAAGAAAAGGTTTTACTTTGTGAAAAGAGAGGAAAAAGAAACCACGATAGGTCACATGCCACTGCTGAATATCTCTGGGAGAGCTCACCACATCCCTGCAGAAGATACAGAGGAACAAGGATATTGGGTTGAGGGAGAAAGAGAGAAACTCCAGCCTAATTTTGCAGCGCTGGCTATAAGTGTAGCAGGAGAAGCGCTTCATTCTCATGCAGCAGCAGCTGCTGCACGGGCCAGAGGGGCAGGTGAGGAGGAAGCTGCAGCTTGGAGGGGCCAAGCCAACATGCAATAAATGCTGGTAGCCTGAACGCTGCAAAGAGAGGGAGGCTGCCAGCAGGCTGCCCCCGCTTTGCCCACCCCATGACTCCACACTCTCCCCCAGCTTGCTCTAGCTTGTACCATATTTGACCTCCCTCCTGGGTTTCTTGCCAGGCTTAACTCAGCATCTGCAATGGCCCATGATGAAAAGCACTGTCGAAAGCAGCTCAAAGTACTGCACGCACTAGTTTCTGACAACACTTGCCAACTGTTCTGCTGCATCGCAAGGCAGACAAAGGCTCACCACACACAGCAGCGAGACTCAGGCTCAGCCCAGGCCAGCACCCATTACTGAAAAGCCCTGTACCGAGTTGATGCTGGTTTTAGTGACACAGCACAAATTCTGGTTTACGTTGTAGCTAGGGAAATGCAAGTGTCTTTCCTAGTAGCCTGCACCTTATTCTCCAACAGTCTTCTTGTTCCTCCCACTCCTCCAGAGAACATGCATCTGCTATGCAAAGTTTTGTGCCTTGAAATACATGGGATGGCTCCGTTGCACGCAGGCACAAGTCAGAAGCAGCACTGACCCGTGGCATGGACTGAGCAGCACCTGCAGGACCTGTGCCAGGGCCAGAGGGAGCATCTCATCTTACCACTCAAAGGAGAGCAGAGGGTCTCATTGCTGTGGGGGCTGCCCAGGGGATTA
>JAVJGJ010000057.1:4315328-4339751 GCA_035590215.1 Microhierax caerulescens | reverse complement strand
GAGACACTGGATGGGGGAAAGGATATGGGGGAAGGGGATGGAGGAGGGGGAGACACCCTCTGGCACACACACTGCACAAATGGGTGCTGGAAGGGGAGAGAAGAATCGCCTTTGGGGGAATAAAGGGACTCCAGCCTCCCTGGCAAGGGTGAGGGAGGCCCTGGGTGTAACTGAATCGCTTGGCTCACTTGTCCCACGAGTCCAAATTTGGTAAAGCTGGGCATCTAACACGCTCGTCCTCTCAAAAGGCCATCCCAAACACAAATGACCCACATTACACATGGAGAAATAACAGCACCAAGGAGTGAGGCTGTGTGCCCACCGACTTGTAGCAGGCCTGGCGCAGAGACGTGCTGATAACCCCGTGCAAAAATTATCAGCTCCCAAGAAGTTTCTCTCTCTTCTTCAAACAGCAGAACCTGTGAATCCATCCCTTCCTTCTCACGTCCCCCCAGCCCCCTCCCCCTCCCCCGGTGGAGGGGTGGAACAAGGTGAGAAGACGAGAAGACGGGGGGGTAGGATCATCAGTAACGTGTGCTGGATCATTACATGGTAACACGCCTTTCCAGGCTCTGCAAGATAACAGTAGCTCTTCACACTAGCTGTCTGAGTGAGTAATTCAGCAGTAGAATAAATCAAGGCAAACCCTCAATAAATTAAACCTGAATTAAATTAATTAAGAGGAGACATTATGACTTCAATCATGGGAAATTCTACAAGCCAACCTGTGGCTTTAATTTCACAGCTGTGCTTGTGCTACCCTGTGGTGCTATCAGTCTAAATTAATTCTAGGTAGAATCATAGAATGGTTTGGGTTGGAAGGGACCTTAAAGATCCCTAGTTCCACCCCCTTGCCATGGGCAGGGACACCTTCCACTAGAGCAGGTTGCTCCAAGCCCAACCTGGCGTGGAACATTCCAGGGATGGGGCATCCACAGCTGCTCTGGGCAGCCTGTGCCAGTGCCTCACCACCCTCACAGTAAAGAATGTCTTCCTAACACCTACTCTAAATCTACCCTCTTTCAGCTTAAAGCCATTCCCCCTTGTCCTATCACTACGTGCCCTTGCAAGAAGCCCCTCTCCAGCTTTCTCGTTGGCCCCCATTAGGCACTGGCAGGCTGCTGTGAGGTCTCCCCCAGAACCTTCTCTTCTCCAGGCTGGACAACCCCAACTACAGCCTGGGAGACATTGGTTGCCTACAGAGCCCAACAACCGAGGTTCAGATCTCTCTCCTCATCCCAGTTTTCATCCTGGATCAGGCTTGACCAGGCAGAGAAACATCTCCTCCCCCAGTCTCCATGGCACCAATTTCCCACGCCTGGTTTCTCTGGGCAGGAGACTGACCTTTGGTTTGCATATTCTCAGGCAGGAGCAAAAACATAAAGTTGGGGTGGTGGGGTTTTGTTCTTTGGGTTTTGGTTTGGTGTTTTGGGGTTTTTTTTTTGCTTAGGTGTTGGTAATAGGATAACAGAGAGGCAGTTTCAGAGTAATTCAGTTCAGTTATTATGGGACATGACCACAGACCACAAGAAAAAAATAAATAACAAACTGAACTCTGGTCTTTAATTGGGCTTGCCAGGAACCCCCTGTCATCCACAGGAAAGATTCAAAAGGGACGAGTAGAAAGCAAGAATCAAAGGAGCAAATTAAACCTGAGCGCGTCCTACCTGACTTCACTCTTAATTGCTCCCAACATTTCTCATTTGCTCTGTTTCTTAATTACCTAATAGACAACAGGAACATACATGGAAGTAAAACTACGGAGAAACACAGGGAAGGCTTCATTTGCCCAGAAACCTGGCAGTCTCCAAACTCCCCCAGCAGCTAAGAAAGCTTTTCTCTGACCCATTAAGATAAAGCACAAAGTGCCATGGACAGACACAGCAGAAATACATCTTTTTGAGGCTAACTGAGGTGGGAGGGAGATAGCTTTGATTAAAAAGCTGCACTTCCACATTGGAAAAGATTAATGTGTTCTGCAGAGCAATGAAACCTCCCTCCAGATGCATATCGCCCCTAGGAATTAAGAGCCACTATCTGTGGGTTTCTCACAGCACCAGTCCCCCTCATACTTTCAATAGTGACTTACGCAGCTGAAACACCCAGAGGGCCTGGGAGGATGCTCTCCTGTTGCCATTGATTTTTGCAGGAGAAAGTGGCTCAGTTACTCTCCAGGTAATGCCTTCTGCCCATTTTAGCCCTCTTACTACTTGTGATTCCTTCACAACACATGGTTTAAAAATTTACTTACTCTAGGTTCACAATTAGTTTGAAAATGATTCACTCTAGATTCATAATCACTTGGTGAATGATTTAAGGAAAAAAAAAAAACACCTTTCCATTTGAGAGACAGAGCCTGCCCGCACCATCTCTTCACGTGACTGGTAACCCTGACCACAGGGTGCTGGGTCTCAGCACAATCTGAGAGCCAGGGACCAGAAAAGCCAGACGGAAAATTTTCTTGCTTGCTCCCAGGAACGCCCATGCAGCGAACAGCCATCTCCCAAAGCCTTCTGCAACTGAACCTGCCTGCACAAAGACTTAGGAGCAAGCAGATGAGGACAGCCAAACCCCACAGCTTCCCCCACGACAAGGAGTATTTACAAACCCCACTTAACAGCAGGAGGCGAGCTCATTGCAGCTGATACGGTATGATGATCTTGGCATAATTTTCACAGGCCTTGACACCTTTTCTCCATGATGGAAAAGCAGGAGCAGGGAGGGAGGGAGAACAGCATGCCAGCAACTGTTAGTAGCACCATGTTTGATCAGCTTCCCCTCTTGGTTCCAACTGACCTGCTGCAGCCCCAGGTCCCACGTGAGGCAGGAGGAAGGTGCTCCAGGAACTTTGGTCTCTCTCCTGTTTGCTCCCTTATGCAAATTGCTCTCTGCCCAAGCCCTGAAAAACCCCACCATCAGTCTTGCTTCTGAATGAGGGCTTCTGAGCAAAACCCTGCTGAGATAGTGTACGGCGGGAGCCTCAGTTCAAGTAGCGGGAGTAATTTCTGTATGAATCAGACCCCCTTCATGTTTTTGAGGTTATGAAGGAAGGGACCCCAACCCCTGAGGGGCTCCAGGTCTAGTCTTAAGCAGGACCAAACATCTTCAGCACCTGCTTTGGGACTAAAACTCAGCCTCCCAAGAAAGCAGCTCACCATATTGAAGAGGTGGTGACCGTTCCTGCCGTGCCTCATTATGAAACTAGGTGTCCAGATTTAGGCACCCAAGCGTGGTGTATTTGGCCTAACTAAACTGGCAGGAGTCTCACTGTCTGCCTTTGCAAAAGGCTGGGTTAGGCAGCCTCCACAAACACACATCACATCCAGCCAAGAAACCGTTTTGTCCTCGATTTCCACTCTTCTGAATAAAAACAAAAGCAGGGAAAAGCACTGATGCTCTAAGAGCATCTTTCGACTGCTGCCAGGGTAAGCGGCACCCCCACCTCACTCAATGGCTTGTCTTTCCCAGATGCTGAGACTCGGGGGGGGAGATTAGGGGTACAGGTAACATGGCACATGTGATCTCACCCACCCCTTTTGGCAGTCCTTGCTGCTGGAGACCCCTGGGGCAATTCCTCCACTTGGGTAACAAACATGCTGCACACCACTTGCAGCTCCTGGGGAAATTCAGTGCCCGTCCCTTTCACATCCACCAGCCTCTCCACATTTTCAATTATCAGCTGAAGCCATTTACTTTACAGTCATATCTCTCTTTTTCCTTTCCATTTTTCTTCTGAAGGAAGAAACAGACTCTACCCATACTGCCAACACTGATGATGAAATACTTGTACTGCAGAAGTTCCACAACATGTTTTGCTGGATGGTCCGTGCACCAGAACTCTCCTCCTGTTAAACAGGACAGCAGCAAACCTCAAACAGGCAGTGGATGACTACCACACCAGTGAGTTCTCAGCACAGAAGTGACAGGAAAAATTTCAGGAATATGATATACCTGCAGGGAAAGGATGAAAGGGGAGATCTACTTTGCAGAGGTTGAAACATTCTGGATTTGTAAAATTTGTTTGTTGATGATTGTTACCAATATCACAATTATTAATAGTTATTACCTTATTATTATGTTAATTCACCTCCTTTTTAATCCTCACTGTGCAAGTACTAGGCTTCATCAAAGCAGTTTATAAGCAAACCATTAAATCACTCCAGTAACAACATACCTCAGGTATTCAGCCTAGAGGCTGCCAGAAAAGCAACAGCACCGTGCCCCATATCCACTGGCACTGCTACAATATAGCTGACCATGTACTAAATCAAACAAAAATATCACATAATTTTGTTTGTTTCTGTTTCTTTCAACCTCCGTGACAGACAGAAACCCAGCGTGTATTTCATCTTCTATTTCACCGACTTTAAATGTGTGACCGCCGCTTTCACCTGTGGATTACCTGCAAGTCCCAGCCAGAATCGACAAGTCCCTGTGGAATTTTTTAGGGTGCTCAGCGGTGTAGCATCCCACACCCTTCACAAGTAAATTCTTCTAGTTTTTCAGTTCCTCTGGGGTGGGATGTTGGTCTGCTTGCCCAGCTGGTCCCAGACTCACCCTGGCCCCTCTCCTCCAAGGCTCATCAGGCCACAGGATCCCTCGCAAAGCACAGCCCCACTCCCAGCCTCAATCCCTCTGTGCGGCCGTTGTCTCCCACAGGAGAGGCTGAAGTAGGACAGCCTGAAGCAAAGAAGGCCTGGGGGGGACCCCATCAATATGACTCACCCCCAGCAAGTCCCCATCTCCATCCAGTCCCATTCAGCCTCACGTCCTCCCTTCTCCCCCATCTCTCAGCACAGTCCCACTCTCACCATGCAGCTTTGTCCACAGACACCCCCTGCCTTGGTCACCTCCCTGACCAGCTCCCTCTCTCCTTGAACATGAGCAGAGTGGCTTGCTCCTCCACCACCTCCAAGTGTGATATAGTCCCCTGAGCAGGTAAGGGAGACATGGACCCATACCCCGCTCCCATTGCTGGAGACCAGCCCTAGCTGAGCTCATGGCATCTGCAGGGAACTGTCCCAGTTCCTGCTCAGCATGGTCTGCATGCTGCGGGGGAGCACGAGGCACAGCCCCCCCAGCCCACCCCAGCAGCCACAAAGGGGGTGAAAACTCAGGGGCTTTTTCCTTGCTAAATTCTACAGTGCCTCCGCGGAGCACATGGATGATCAGATTTGATTTTCCAAAGGCTCTTTACCTCGCCAAATTCAGGTAGATTTTCTAAAAGGTGGCAGAAAGCACACTTGTGCCACACAGGCCACCCTTCCGCCGTGTTTTAAGGTCTATCTGCACGACACGGTAGAAAGGCAACATCCAAAAGAAAACATTTTCCTTTTCAAAGACACGGGAACCCATTTTTCCCCTTAATCTTCTTCTCACAAACAGGACACAGGTGGCTACAGTTTTCCATACAAAGTCAGTCTGAACTTGAATCCAGGGATGAGAAAGTTTCAGCCCATCTTTTTAAAACATGGCAAGACAGTTAAGTGTCTCAAAGCAGACAGGTTAACAATAAGGACCATCACAGTTACTCAGGGAGCAACAATTGGAATCAAGGGGATTGTTAACCCCATTTACCCAGAGTGAAACTGAGGCAAGAAAAGGTGAGTAGTATAACTGAAAATGCCGAGCATCCTTAAACACAAGCACCACAAGCGCCACAACCAGCCTCCTTGATTGCCATATTATTTCTTTTTAAAATCCTAAAATTACTATTATCATCTCCAGAGACAATCTAACCCGGTTGCAGATTAACCGTGCCGCTGGTGCAGTAATACGGCGGTGGGGTTACGGCAGGTCCGGCTGGCTGACTAGCCCCGGCTCTGCACAGCATGAATGAGGCGAAGCTGCTGCGAGAGACAGATCAAGCGCACAGTGGCTCGACGCCTGAGCCGAGGCATCCCTGCCAAGCAGGCAGCGCACCGAGCCAGCACGGGTGTGCCTGCACCCCTGAGCTGCTGCCGGTCAGGAGTACTCAAGTGCACAGCGCAGAGATGCTTGAGTGACCCTGCACTGTGCCAGCCAGGTTTGATACAGCCACTCGTGAACCAGGGTGAATGAACGGTGCCAAAGCTCCTCTCCTGCAAAGCCAATTAGGTGTCTCTCCACTGCCATCCCTTATACATGGTATCTGGGAGGGTTTATCCCGAGTCCTAAGAAAACACATGGAAGCCAGCTCAGGTCTGGTGCTGCATTCGGGCTGCAAGTCCATCTCCTGACCCAGGCTCTAGAGGACACAGTGCAAACATGAGCACAGCCCCAGTAAGGCTTATAACTGGTGGAATGACCCCCGCCATGCCAAACATATGCTGCTTCCCAGGGGACCTTCCAGATGGATCTTTTTTGCTCTGCTACCCAGTACCTATAGCATTTGGGCTCTTCATGGTCCAGACAACACTACTCTGCATCACCCTCGGCGTAACAAACATACCCTGAAAAGACCAGTAGTAACAATTCCCTGTGCAACAACCCTCAGGAAACCACCAGCTTCATCCTTCTGCCCCAAGGCAGGATTTCCTACAGCTCTGTCACCCTGCCAGCTGCTGGCTGAACCTATTCTTAGAGGTCTTCTTCCACAATGGAAACCCCACATCTTCCCCAACCCGCCTCCTCCCAACAACTGCCGACCCCTCCTACATGTAGGAGACCTCCAAGGAAGATGCAGATCCTACAGAGGGCAACGGTATGTATGGCACTCTGGCACCTGGGATTAAGGTTGCCACTGTTTGGGTTTCTGCAGGAGAGCATGAGCACACAAGCAAAATGAGCCCTGGGAGCTTTAATGAACCGTACACTACCCTTACATGGAGAGCAGCCCATAAGATAAAGAATCTCTGTTTCATGGAGTCTCTGAAGTCTTATTCATGGTCTTTTTTTTATATCTGCACTGATGGTAGCACAGATACATCCACAGAGCACAACACACCTGTGTACTTAATGACAAGGGAAAAACATCACAGTTCTGCTTGGCTGGGCCCCAAGTCAGTGCAGTTTTGCTGCAAACCTTTATCCTCATTACATGTCTTAGGTCATGATGATGGCGGTAATAGTAACATAGCACCAATAAAATGTTTTTCTCTGCCAGCATCTTTGAAACAAGCCCCTGTCATTCCCTTGCTAGAGGTGGTAAGAGCAAGGCCAAGAAGCATGCACCCACCATGGTGCAAGAAACCAAGAGTGCAGGGGTGAGACACGTGTTTACCCCACTCTACCATGTTCTCTAGGCAGCAGCTCCTCCTGCCTCCCCCCACCTCCTGCTCCCATGGCTGGGCAGGGAGCAAAAGCCTGAGAACAGTTATGAAATTAAGTCCCAGGACAAGAAGAAGCAAAAGAAAAGTGATCTGGAAGGTGAATGGAAAACACAGTGTTGGCAAGGTGCTGTGTTTCCCCACTGGAAAATAAAAACAACAGTAGTCTCCCTACCCAAGTCCTCAATACAAAGTCATCCAAAAATCACACAAAATGCTGCCTTACTGGTGTCAGCCACTGCAAGACAAAAGGGATGCGGGTGTTCAGGCACACTGTATAAAAACATGAGTGGGGACACGATAAAAGTAGACCCCACACCTTTCTACCCCTATCCACACTTATCAGTGTACTTGTGCAATGACAACCAAAAGAGCTACAAGCTCCTCCACGACTTGTAGTACAGCTGCCCCATCTACTTACTGAACCATCTGCAGGCGGAGGCAAGGACATGCGGTTCTTACCCATTTTCTTTGGTGCTTACTTACTCTGCATAGCTGCATAACCACGGACTAGATTTGAAATAAAAACCTGCTCATGCACATGTACATGTACATACGCCCCTGCCCCACAGGCAGGGCTGCTTCAGCCCCTATCAGTCCCCACACTGCTAATGGAAAAAGGGTGTGTGGGCAGGGTGGGGGGAAGAGTCATGAGCACAAGCGGTGATCTGACTCTGTCAGCAGATGACTTCTATTTGCACTCGTTAGCACTGCCCTAGCGTGTGCTAACACCACCCCCTCGGGTAATTTAAATTTATAAAAAAAAATAGAGGAGAAGAAGAGAAAAAAAAAAAAAAAGCCCATATTTCTATATTTAGGAGGTTAGGATAATCGGGGTGGAAGAGCCCATCTGTTTGACGTTCACTCCAGCTGCTGTGGATGCAGAAATTTGTCTGTTTTCTTTCCTTTTGCCTGTTTCGACTTGTCCTGGCTGACTGTGACAGACACACAAAGAGGCTGATGTATGGCCACAGCCATTTAGGTCTGACACCGTGCACCATCCCATAGGAGCCCCTGCAGAACCAGTTGGCACAACCAGAATGTTTCCCAAGGGAGTGTAAACCAGTTAATTATTATTATTATTACTATTATATAAATATTATTATTATTATTTTATTGCTACTATTAACAAATCTGTTTACTGGACTGAAGAGAGAGCAACACAGAAAGGCGGAAGACATGACACATCTTAGATCTCTGTAAAAGTCAGTTTTAGGAAGGCAGCCTCCCCTCTGCCACATCCTCCTTTTGGGACATCTCCCCATAGAAAGCTGAATTTCTGTGGGATGCCAACTCGTCATCAGTGGCATTAGCCACTGGATGGAGACATAGCCACGCTTCTTTTCAAACTAACCTGTTCTGCCATTTTCATCCCAAGGCTCTAGGAAAGTGAGCCCAAGCTAAATTCAGAAGTGGCCTTTGATCTCCCACCTTCCTGAGCTGACCAGGCTCTGGTCCCAAAATAACAAGGATGCAACTGCCTCAAGCAGTCTCTTGATGCTGTTCCTGTCATAGATACGAGTGTCCACAGCCCTTGTAGGATATAGCATCATTGTCCCTGTAAACCTAATGCAGTGCTACTTATTTTGCTGCTAAAGGCACCCCTGTAGCGTGTAAGGACACGTGGCAGACTGCTGGGACCATTTGCTGTTTATCTTGTTTGGTATAGGTGATTTCTTTTTAATTTCACAATGTTCATCGCTGGGGTCATTAAAGGTGCTGGGGATGAGCAGTAAGCCTGGATAAATTTTATGCGATTAATGTTCTGAAAGCCCTACAAAGAGGAGAGAAGACTACTGGTGCAAAATTCATAATTCCACCGCTAGCTTTTCCTTGCAGGGTCTTCTCCAGCCCTGGAGCTGAAATCACACAACAGGACATGGAGGAGGGGAGGTGGGTGACGGGCACAGATTGATAAATAGGAAGATAGATGGAGAAACACACCAGTCCAGGGACTCTCCTGTCCCTCCTGCAGCACACACTGCTAGCGCGGCTCCATCCCTCCTTTCTTATGGCTGACAAATGTTCCCTCACCTTCCCAACCCCACAAAGCTGAAACTGCCCCGCTGATTTCCATGTCTGCAAGACTGGGATCTAGGCCACCACTTAAGGGGCAATAAATATGTCCAGAAGCCCAAACCCTTCCCTTTTAGAAAAAGCCTTCTTCTCATATCTGTTGTGTAAGTTGCTTGCATACGAAGTGTTGATGGACGCTTATCACCACATTTTGCAGGCTTGTCCTTGTGATATATCTGGTCTGGGGGTTGGTACAGTGCATGGCTCGGATGCATTTCTGATCACTGCAGTGTAAGAAACATCATCTTACTCCTTTGAATCTCTGCTCCAAAGAGGTCATTTCAGCTCTTGCAAGTCGGCAGGAACAGTCACACTTCCTCACCCAAAAGTCACTGCCTACTTCTGTAGCTGCCTCCCACACATCACCCACCACCCAGACATGGCTTTTTCCCTTCCCAGACCACACTGGCCTGAGCCATCTGTGGACTTCTGCTAGCTACTCCATTCAATATGCCCATGGGCATCGTGGCCCACAAACAGTTGCTTCCCTGGGACCTGAGCCCCCTGCACCCCACCCCCCCTCCTCTGACAGAAGAGTAAGAGTCCTCAAAGATGTTACTTAAGATGTTACTTCCCTTCCCATAAGGTTCTTGGCGTTAGGTGGGCAGGTACAACTGAAATACTCACTGCTAGGGGGGAAAGGCCAGGCCATGCTCAACCCTCTACTAGACATAAAAAAACTCCACACAGGGCAGCCTGGAGGTACAAATGGGAAGGAGATGAGGTCTCACTTGTTCACAAAGCCACAAAACTAATTACCTAACCATATTTTTCAGGCAGGCCAACCCAACACCACCTGCATTACAGAACTGAAGGGTACACCACATCATTTCAGAAGCTGCTTTCCACATTGTGTAGCCTCCAAAAGATGCACAGGGCAATGTAGACCTTTCCCAGTTGATATTGTTACAACAGCCCTTTAAGATATTAAAGTGACTCACACCTATTCCTCACAGAACCACAGAAAGCCCTCCTTTCTGTGAGGGTCACGTTTCTCAAGGATTATCTAATATTTCCAAATTAACTTTTTTTTTTTTTTTAGAGAGAGATGAGTAGCCAATAAAAGCACGTGGAAAATATTCCAAAATATAGGAAATCTTGAAAGATTAAGATATAAAGTAATAAGTAAAACTAATGGCTGGGATTTTTTCCAGTTCTTCATGCTATTTTCCTCAATATTTAAGGGGAAAAAGCAGAGAATGACATGTGTGAGAAACTTCAGATGAACTGTCTTGTATTTGATTAAATCAGAAATACTGCAGGCTGGTGCAGCATTTATATCACCCCCACCCCAATCTGTGAGATGCACTACCCCACAACTGCAGATAAGGAAACAAAATGCTCTCATATGTTCACTCTCATGAAAGATAATTTTGCTTTGTTCTATATTTTGGGCCCTAATTCAGCAAACCACTTAAACATATGCTGAAATTCATCTTTTGCCACTCTACCACTTATGCATCTACTCAAGAATATGCCTGAAGTCAAGCATATGCCGGCACACTGCTGACTGAGGACCTTACGTCTTCCTGTTCATTTTTGCAACTATTCTAATTTAGTGACGCGAATGTACAAGGAAGTAACACGTTTGAAGCAATTTTAGCACATGCTCGCAAAAGTTAAATTTGAACTTGCCAATCCACATAAATAATCTGAATAATTATTAAAAAAGTAATAGCTAATTCTTGAGACATTTCAGAAACAGTTTAATTCTAACAATGACTTTAAGCTGTCGGGACAGTGAAATACTGTGGCGTGAACTTTTGCTGTGTATCAGAGCCGAGCAACCAAACCTGGAGCTGAAATACTGCTCCCCAGCAAAGGAAACAGAAAAAAAAAAAAAAAAATTGCTCATAAGCATGCGGTATGTCAAATATTATTTGTAGGAGCTATTCAGTAAGTAATTTCAAATAAGTAAAATGCAAAGAAACCACAGGATGTTCACAAACAATTTGCAAATAGAAATGGAAGAGGAATTCATTAAATAAATTATTTGCTATAAATTATTCACCTACCTCTAATCTTACTACCACTTAGACTATAAAATTCATGCCATAAAAGATACAGGATACATAACAAGGCATCATTAACTTATGCATTTCCCAGCGCTGCTTTATTTTGACTGTCCAGTTATATTATTGCATTAAGACAGCCTTTTATCTTTAATGTACTTTGAGTGTAATACGTTTTTGTTTTAAAAGCTGAGCTAAGGAGACCCGGTCTGATTTTAGATTGTGATTTGATTTTGAGCTCCAAGGCTGAATAACTCTTTGAATCAGAGAGAAGAAGCCAAGCTGTTCTCTGAGTAAAATGAAAATGAATGGAAATCTTACACAGTTGGCTAATTTAATGAGATTTCCACAATTTGGGTCCATTTCACATAAATTCACAGTGAGGAGCAGGCACTTTTTTGTTTTTTGGGGTTTTTGGTTTTTTTTCGTGTGTGTGTCCATCAAGCCACACAGCGAACATTTTCATAAAGGTGAGAGATGCAGGAAGCATGTGCTGAAGAGCCAAGGGGTGAGGGGGAGCTAGGAGCAGGTCACAGGCAGGGGACAGCCGTGGCTTTCTGGGATGCACCAGCTCTGCACCAGATCACAGGGTCAGCAACACCCCCACCTGAGTCACTTTTCCCCTCCTGCAGCTGCAGGACAAGCTGCCAGCTGTGCCCTGGCTATAGGGCCAGAGGAAAAGATTCCAGAAATAAACTTAAAATACAGTATACAACTCTTTTCAGCCACGAAAACAAAATCCCAGAAAGGGTTCTCACTCATAATCGAGGATGAAGGCAGCTTTTTCATCTTGCTTGTGTCCTGGCTTGTTCTAAGTGACAGCCATACTCAGCTACTTGTTTGGTGTCTCTCAGCAGTTGTTTTATTTTTTATACCATATTTGCTTACTTTTAATTAAAATGATGATGATTGTCACTGAATTTCTCTGTGGAAAACAGATACCAATTGTGGTTATTTGGTGATGGAGGAAAAGAGTGAAAAAGGGCTCTTGCATGTGTCAAAATAATCTCAGCTGTCTCCAGAGCAAATGCTGTCACTGCTGTTGGCAACGGGTTGCAATTAAATCCTACACCTCATCATCAATACACATTTTCATCCTTTGGGAATGAAAGGAAGATCAGTTTTGCAGAGCTTTGCCATACTGGACTGGCTCATAGCAGGGTTAATCCTTGGCCCAGCGGACATCAGGTGCATTTTTCAAGCCCCAGCACAGCGCAGTGTTATTACACACTGGTGTTTCCACAGTACTTATGAGTGCTTTAAGAGACCCTCAGCACAGGGCCCAAGGAGGCAAGGGCATAAGGTCCACTCACATCAGAGACCTCTTGAAGGCTCCAGTGCCAGCTCCTGACCCACAAACCTTAACAGCTAAACAAGCTTTACCATGGTGGTTGCTACATCAAACACGTGGAGAACAGCTACGGCACTGCTGCCAGGACTGCTTCCTCTCCTTGCTTATTTTCAACATAATTCATGTCAGCTAGGCTGTTTAAAGGAAACCTGAGGGAATTGTGTTTAATTCCCACAGGTACCTCATAAAATCCCAATTGTGACAGACAATGCTCTATTATTTTCTTTTTATTTCCAGAGTGAAGCTGCAGCAAGGGTAGAGAGGGGACAGGGAGGAAGGGCAGTACTCAGCCAGATGGAGACTAAGGTTCCCTTGAGCAACACAGACAATTCTTCAAAATGCAGGAGGACCAGATCCACTCTATAGCAGTGTCCAGGCTAGCACATTTCCACCATCCATGGCAAAACCCACACTTGAAGCAACTATGAAATCACCTTGCATTTTTGTTGCTACATCTTTTTTCACTGCTCCTCTCCAGACCCTTGATTTACAGATGTGGGGAACTGAAGACAAAACCGAAGGCAGGGCAGTCGTGCAGTGGACTGTTCTGGGTCCCTCAAGCCCAGCCTGAGCACTAAGCTGTCCCTGGCTGACCTTGCAGCAGAACCCAGCAGGGCAAGGCTTCCTCCAACACATCCTCAAGCCACAGATGGTTGAAGGTTGCCACCAGCGTCACAGCCTGCACCCAGTACGTGAGCAGGCAGTAAGCTGGAGGCAAGAAGGACAGACATCACACACACACACAGACACACAGACGATCCCCGGCCCTGTGCCCCCAGGGCCACCTCTCCGGGGGTGCCAGGGTGCTGTCCATGGCTTTCATTGTGGAGGTGGCCCAGGCAAGGAGGAGAGAACCACGTTCAATTCAGTCACTGCAGATTTTCTTAAAAGACTCGAAAATCAATAACCGTCCAGGAGCCACTGCCATGAAAACTCAGGAGGGAAAGGATTCAGCAGGCCACTGACTAAATCAGTGGGCAGGCAGCACGCTCCCGTGGAGGAGGCATGGGCTGGCAATTTGGAGATGCAGGCTCCAGCCCCATGTTGGCCATGGGAATCCTGCATGACTGTGAGCAAGGCACTTCCCATGGCTGCGCCTCAGTTTTCCCATCAGCTGCATGATGATCTAGAGAATGTGGCTGTTACCTAAGTCAGTGAAGAGAAAGATTATACAAAGATTAGCATTAAAAACATGGGTGGGTGGTGCGCAGCATAGAAATGAAAGGTTCTAAAAAGTATGTGGGCCTCCTTCTTCGTGCTCTCTATCTCCTTCTATACAGTGGTTACTCAAAGCAAAAATAATATACCCTTCCTAAAAATGCAGCACACATCAGACACACATATCTTTAGATCACTGTGCAAACAATTACTGACTTTGGTCCAAAGCAGGAAAACGGTGCCCTGTGCTACAGAGGGGGAGAAAGACACAGATTGATGCAGTCACCCTGGTGCAAGGAAAGGATGCAGATCTCTGGGACAGATTAGCTGTGGTACAAACACTGATGCTAGCCATACCCAGGAAGGGCCAGGAGTAAATGGCAAAGCTCTCACGAGGCTGGCCAGGAGGTCCATCAGGTTCTAGATGTATATAGGACAAGGACTCATCTCCCTGCATGTCAAACAGTCATTTCAACCCCCTAAACAAATGGTAGGACACTGCAGCAAAAGCAACCCTCAGGAAGGACAAGACAAAACACCTTTTCAGTCATTTTATTTTGCAGGTTTTTTGGCTCCCTAAGCTATCTCCCTTGCCTGGCTGTGGTGTCATGTGCTCCTTTTCCTCACCCAAGGGACAATAATCTGTCACTAGAGCCACTCACTTGTCCCTGACACCCAACATGTGTTTTCCACCCCTTCTACCTGCTCAGAGCATGGAAATGGCAGCACAGAGACCCAGTGGCAGCAGGTGGGAAAGGAGCCCACATCTCCTAATCCCCACTGCTCCCAGCCTTTTTTTTTTTTTTTTTTTAAAAAAAGCCCAAATAAAAAGAACTCCCACCCACCCTGCAGCACCTGGTTTCTCCCTTACAGGCACAGCATCACTGCTGATGAATTGCAGCCTCAGAAGGAAAGAAAGAGGCCCAAAAGGCAGCTGGGAAACCCACCGTCCATTGGCTTCCCTCCACGCGAGGCGAGCGGGCTCCTTCTGCTGCAGTGACTTGGCAAGCACACCTCGCTCTGACTCAGCACCTCGCCGGCACCTCCTGTCAATTATTCCCACAAACTGCTGATGCCGGAAAGGCTATTTGTAATTAGGATGCAACACAAGCCGGTGGCAGTGGGATGCTTCAGTGCCCCCCCCCTCTCCCCCCCCGCCCCAATCCTTTACCTGCACTGCTCCCCTCCAACCCTCTGGCTCAGGGCTGGAGCTCCCAGGGAGGGTGATGGGGGGGGGTGGGGGGGGTGCAAGAAGGCTGGAGGAGGGGGGCCAGGGGGGTGGAGGAAGCCTGCCCGCATTGTACCTATTCATTCTGTGGATAAACAGACAACTGTTGTCAGTGTGGCAGCCAAAATGCAGTTTTACCAAAAAAAAAAAGCAAAAAAAAAAGCAAAAAAAAAAAAGCAGCCAGTGGGAAGAGGGACGACAGCAGCAAGAACCGATGAGAATATGCAAAAAAAAAGCTGCTGAAGAACTAACACGGATCATTCCCCAAAGGATAAGCAAAACGCAGCCTTGCTGCAACTCCATGCAGCTGAGAAACACAAGGCTACGCTCTGCGTCCAAGGCATTTTCAGCGCAGGAGAGGGAGGCGCTGAGTGCAGATGAGCCCTGGAATAGGGGCCCAGGGCACACCAGCTGTTTCAGGGGCAAAAGGAAGGGCTGCCCTTGACAAGCCAAGGACATGACCATTCTGCAGACAGACTGAGGCTATTCTGTCCCTCTGCCAAGTAGCCAAGGTCCTCTCAACCTCTCCGAGCCACTAGCTCCCAACACACAGCCAGAAAGCCAAAGCAGGCTTGCAGCCTAGCAGCTCCACAACCAACGGAGGCGTTCACACATCAAACCCCATCAGACAGCAAAGTTCAAACACATGGTCAGCTATGGAAACAGCCCAGTGGCCACATGAGCCCAGCAGCAACCTGCAGAAGCCCTGCAGGACCTTCTCTCACAGGGCTTCACTAAAACAACAGGGTCTGCCCCCCACCCCACCCCCAGTGTCACAGGGAGCTTCAGGGCTCCCTCCCCAGCACAGGCAGTGAGAAGCGGCAGAGCAAGCAATGCCCAGGTGCCAGGGGTACCCAGAGCATTCCCTGCAAGAGCACCCAGGGCCCTTTCAACCAAGAAGCAGGAGTCTATTTTCTCAGACATCACTGCAAAACCAAATATCTCACAGGGTGCAGCTGATGCTGATAGGCAACACGGGAACACAAGTCGGAGCAGGCAGTGTGAAGCTGGAGCAAAAGGCTCCAAGGAGCACTTCAGGTTTGATGCTGAAGCCTGCAGTGAACCATTTCCTACAATATGATGCAATAACCACTTTATATAGTGCAGGAAAGGGATGAAATAGCCATGCTAACCAACGGCTAAAGCGTCCAACATATTTCATAGTCCGTGGGAACTCATCACAGACTAATGCCCTGCCTGGAAATCCAGTGTGAGCAAAAAGGCAGAGGCATCAGACTGCAAGATGAGTAATGCACAGATCCCATCTAGACAGCCAAGATTGAAAAGGGAGAAAAATTAACTAAAAACCCAGATCTCACTAATAGCAGCAACCTGGATTTACCAATGGCCTTCTGATCAGGAAGGGAATACCTAGTGCGCAGCGTGGAGCGAAAGCAAAGGAACAACAAAGTCAAAGAAAACAGCAAAAAGTAGTGACTTCAGCAACATGTGCAGGAATTAGCTAAGTGTCACTGCAGGTTATAAATGTGCAGCATCTTCAAGAGCATAGGTAGGGCTTGGAACAGCCAGTCCCAGGGCACTCAGAAGCTTAAAACACTGCAATTGATGCAAAGAGCAACCTGAGTCACAAAGTAACGCTGACCGGTACATAATGAAATTCAACATCTCTGTGAGAAAAACAGCACCAGAACTTTGCATCGTGCCTCTTAAATGGTAGAGATGATTGCAAGCAAAAATAGTCAAAACAGACTAACTCCAAAGTCAGGGGAATTAAAGTTGTTATACTCTGTATGGTGGTGTGTTGAAGCAATCTCAGCATGGTCACTGAAAAGGTACTCGGTGCCCCTGAACAAAAAACTCCTGAGAAGCAAGAAAGCACTTTGTATGGTCAAACAAAAGAAATCAGTCTAAGCAGTTGCTTGATACAGATGGTAGCTAGGAAGGCTGTGAAGAAAACTGAAGGCCAAATTGCAAAAGTCAAAAAACAATCATATTGGTATGTTCAAAAGACAAGTCCAGAAGTGCCAAGCAGTAGGAGAATGACGTTTCTCAAGTGGCTGTGCTTGCTGGCAAAGACAAGCAAGCTCTGGCTAAGTCAGGTGGTGCTCGAAGGTAGCCAAGCTTTCCCGAAGGGGGGGTACAGGCTAACCTGGAAGTTGCAGCAGGGTTTGGTTAAACCAGTCAAATTCCCTAAGCCCCTACAAGCACGCAACAGGAGACAAACCAGCTCGACCTCTGCTCGGAGGAACCTGTGGCCCTTCGATCCACTCAGATTTTGGAAGGAAAAGGACAGGATTAAGTGATGAATTTTCAGTCACTTCAAAGTGCACCTGCTAAACCATCCTGGGTAGGATGCCAGTTTTGTGCCAGCCCTGTCCCCTGCTTGCTCGGGGTGGGAAACCTGCCCCCTTGCCTCCCCTCTGGTGGGGTTCATGCCACTTGGGTTCAGGCTGAGTCCAGAGCTGCTGCCCCACCGCTCGGTGCCCAGGCTTGGAGGCGCGGGTGCCCCTCTCCCCCTGCTCTTGCTCTGGCCGCGATTACAAGGGATTACCCCCAGGTTTCATACCAGCTCTGGGTGGTTTAATCTATTCCTTAATATCTGGAAGAGAGACAGGGAGCTGGCAAAGTGATTTGGACTGGCTGAGACAAAAGAAGATTGGGAGAGACTTCCAAGGGATCTGACAAAGCTAGGCAAGTGGGCAGCACAGTGCAAGATGAAATTCAACATTACCAAACAGACAGTAATAAGAACTTGAGAGAATAATCTGAACCACTTGTATACCATGGGGTTCTAATTCAAATGCAATCACTTGAGGAAAATATCTTGGTATCACTGTGAACAACTCAATGAAAACATCTGTTCAACGTACAATGGTGGTCAAAAAAGCAAGCAAGCTGTTAGGATGTTTAAAGGCAGAGGCTGAAAAGGATGCTGGAAGTATTAAAATGCCACTGTGAACACTGATAGTGTACCTTCAGCTAGAAAGGCTGTGGTTACTCCTGGCTGGCACACCTGAGAATACAGAAGGCACAGAAAGGTTTCACCAGTCTGTAACGCTTACTGGTCAAGAACAGTTAAAGCTGGGACAATGGAATGTGGAGAGGCTTTAGGTAGGAAGAAATTATCAAATGGCTATGGAGAAGTGAAACAGGTGCCTCTATGTTTCTGGTTTGTTTTTTTGAGAAAGACAAAAGGTTTTTCCATACAACTGAAGAGCAGGAAATGTGACCAGATATAAGCAAACTATTATGATTTGCCTTTCCATTTCTACTTTTACATTTTCTGCTTATTCTAAACACAGCCCATAATTAATTGCTAGGAATGATTAGCCTGTGTTACCGTAAAGTCAAGACCTCAGCAGAAATCAGAGGCCTGTGCATGTGTAAGGATACTGGGAACATCCACAGCAATGTCAGGTAGAATGAAAAATAATAAAAGGGAAAGAAAAAAAGCATAGCAGCACTACACCCTCATGCTTCCAGGCATTAGCCAACTTCTAATTAACGAGGATTAGGAAGTAATCTCCCCAGTGGACAGGCAGAGAGGGTATACCAACCCCCTTGCTCCTGGCAGATGCCGTTAATACGCCAGGCAGGGGACGAGCTGTGCCTGAACTGCCCCCCCGCAGCCCGAGCTGGCTGGGAGGCTGAGGTCTGGGTGCCCAGCGGGGCTCACACCAAGCCCCCCGACAACTGAAGAAGCTGCAAAAGGGGGCTCAGTTACCCCAGCTCAACCCCGCTCCTGGCAAGGGGGGACGTTCTGCGTCTGCTGCTTTGCAAGCGGAGGGGACTTCCCTAGGGAAAGGGGGCAAGATGGACATTTTAGTTGCTGTGCGTTGGTAGCAGGAGTATGTATGACTTAGTTCATTTTACAGCAAGGAAGTGGAATGTGGACGTTAAGAGAAATCATGAGAAAATTGGATTGAGGAGGCTTTGAAGTCCAGAGCAATACCTACACTGACCTCATCCTAGGGCAACCTGTAGCACTGGCATGGCACCAGACTCACCAGTCTGTTGGTGAGTTGGTACCAATTGCTCACTGTGGGGGTTTTCGCACCCCCCGTTGAAGCATCCAGCGCTGGCCACACAGATGCAGACCAGAGGGCTGACCTGAGCCAGTGCTGCTTAGACTGGCCACTGCAGAAATGCAACACACATTGTAAATGGTGTGACATGTCCCCCACCAGAATAACATCCCTGGCTTCAGTGCTTTGAGTAAAACCGAAGCCCAGACGTAACCAAGTGGAGTTCAGACACTGGCTTTCTCCTGCTGATGCTTGTGAAACACAATCTAGCTCCTGTTCTCATCGCCAGGCTGACTCGTGAGGATGTGAGGAAAAAATGCATGTTCTTATCCTTAAGTAAGCAATCTGATCAATCTAATACCAAAATTACACTTCAAATTAACTTCATGCAGATATGCAAATGCATAAGGACCGCTGTGCTGCCAGGAGGAGAGCTGTGGCTCTGCACATGCACGAGCAATAAGAGCTGGAGCTCAATCCGCTAGTCCTGCTCTGACTTCTCCAGTGACTGCTCCAGAAGGGGAAACACAGATTAACAAAGGGGCTGTATTTCTTCAATAGCAACTTGTCTTAGTTCGCATGCCGTATCTGGTTCTGTTGGTGCAAACAGCGTTCAAGGACACGGACAACGCCACGTACGTGTACAGGGTGTTTGCATACATGTGTCAGGATGGCAAAAATAATAGATAGAGACTGTGCGCAGATACCACCAATTGCTGCAAGTTGGTTTTTATCACTGTTGTTCTTAAAAGCCCTGTAGAAATAAAAAATCGCAAGCACTAAGGCTTTCACTATAGATACATCCACTAAAACAAACCTTATCAAATGCAGGATGTTTTGTAAGATCATAACTGTGTTTCAAAAGAAAAAGAGGGTAAAATTGTCAGAAATACAGGAGCATCCAACTTAAGCACCTCTGGGATGAAACGTTTTGACTTTTCATATTAAAATATCTTCTTGCTTCGGGTATTTTTTTGTATTATAATAACATAAAGAAACAAAGTATTGGTTGTCCCAAGATGGAATTTCTCTCAAAAATTTCCTTTTAAAACCATCAAAGCATTTCACTTCTATTTCCATTCAGAATGAAGCCAAATTCCTCAATCCTGATGAAACAGAGCATTTGTCCTCAGCCCAGCTCAAGCAATAAACAAAAAAGGCAGAAGCCAGAATGGACACAAGTGACCTCCAAAACCCAAGAGATGTAAACACGTAAGGAAAAAAACCCCTCACAACAGTTCACCATGCATAATTAATAATGTGCTTTCTCCCTGGTGCGTAAGCCACAAAAAGTTTGTGAGAGAAAAGTGGGGTGGCATATGACTAGGAGCCCTGTAACTGTGGCTTCTCTAAAGGCGAGGCTGGGCAGATGCCCTACCTGACAGCAAGCGAAGCATTTCACCTCTGTACACTTCAGCTTTCCACGCTATAAATCAAACTAACTGCCCTCACAAAGTAAGTTTGGAGACTCTCAATTAGTTAATGCTCATAAATGACTGTGCAAACACAAGGTAGTATTAACCAGGGAACTGTCTTTGTTACACTACTGTCTGTTAAACAACCAGGAGCTAAATTTCTCTCTGAACATTTACAAAAGGGAAGACAGCATTAATGCTCCACAAGGAGAAAACTACAAAGAACAGATTTTCAGTGCATGCACTTCTCCTTAGAATAAACTGTGTTAAAAGCACTTTACTTAAAAAGCACAATGATAGTAGCATCCTGCTAAATATAGATGACTCACCACAATTTAGTAGTGAACATCTCTAAAGAGTACCATTACAGGATTGCTTAACCTGCTGCATAAATTTAAGCATTCTTTTGTGGTTACAGTTTGGACCAAGGCACTCAAGACTACTACCAGCATCTGCTGACCTTCAGTGGGTCACAAAGCCTCTCTGAGCCTTGCTTTCTCCATCTGTACTACTAGTATAATAATAAAAACACATCTCCCCAGCAAAGGCAGGAAAAATGATTTTGAAGTTTCTTAATGAGTTGTTTAATACCATACTTGGTGTATCCATATTACTACTGAGCATATAATATAGCTGTTCTTGAGGCACTTTGAGATTCCTTGGAGAAGGGAATCTTACACAAGAAAACTGGGGTTTGGGCAATACTGAAGAAACAGAGATAAAGAATCCGTTTCCAAAATAAGGGAAGCACTTCCACTTCAGAGATGCAAAAAGTAATTAACGCATCCGTGCCTACCACGGGGACCAAGGTCAGGTCACAAGCAAAATGATCTATACATCACAAAACCACACAGCTTGACACAAATGGCAATCTGTTCCAAAAAAAAAATTAATGCATAATCATGGAAGAGCAAGGGACTGCCACAGTCCTCTCCTGGTAGGGCTGCTGAGCTGGTGCAGGGCTGGGAAGGACAGGTGGGCTAGGTGGGCTAGCATGAGGATGCTGCAAGGCCACAACTGAAACACTCGGTTGCAGCTGCCATAATCTCAGACTGGCAGGAGGGTGAGGACCAGAAAAGTTGTGTGAGAAGTTGCAGACCTGCTGTTGCATTGATGCAGTACTGCCAGGCACACACACACTCCTCCCCTCCCCTGAGCTTCCAAGATCCAGTGGCGACAGACTGTAACACACCGGCATCTCACTTGTTGCAATACTATGTCACAGGATCCAAACACCATCCAGGTTTTTTTTTTAAAAAAAAAGTTGGTTCCGCAGTTTAGCTATACCCAATGTGCGATTTTTAACACATTTGACAATTTGCAGAATGCTATTTCTGGCTATGTAGCAGGATTGGTTTGCAATCACAGGTTTGGTTTCAAAGCTCTAAACAGAATTTCCCTCCTATCTTTCCCTAAACTTCTCTAGGGAGCCTGAAAAATATTATTTCCGCAAAAGTTATTATGCTTATAATACTTGAGGGAAAACATAGATGATGCCCCCACTCCAGCAGCATTAAACATGGGTATTATAGGCCCAGAGAAAGCGGCCATCTAGCTCCAGTTTAAAAGAATCATTGCTATTCTACAGATTTCAAAACAACATAAGAAAAAGGGACTATAATATTTGATTGACATCTCACTACGAAGTCTGACTGTATTTTATCATAAGCATATAGTGTGAGAATGACGGAATGACCTGCAGGGGCATTTACTCCCCACCACTTCTCATTTGTTCAGCATTAAGTATCTATTCTGATTATACACTCTTGCAGTTTCTGATCCTTTCATTTTTAAACCTTTCACCTTTCATTTAAGTATCACTTTGCATATGACCCATAATTTTTCTCATCTATCCTCTAAACCAAACCTAAAGCCTCAAAAAGACAAAAAAAAAAAAAAAAATCATTCTTCCTAACCAGACTTGGCAACCCAGAGCAGAAATACATTTACTGATCCTCTGCAAATGTTGTTTAGGAAAAAACTCTCCTGATTTTATTTCAGCTTTCATGAGGGTATGTCTGTTCCTTACTTCATCAGGGTTTTCCTTTCAAATTCAAGAACCACCAAAACTATGGCCATGCTGTGTAACACTGAAGTAACCATGTACCACAGCTATTTTCATCTACCACCGCCTTCTAAAGACTCTTCCTAAGGCAAAAAGAAAACAAAAACAAAAACAGGCCTGAGACACAGGTGATCTTTAAACCTTAAAGGAAAGTTCAAGAAAAAGCAGATAAATATTTCATGGAAAGGTGTTTCTGTGCCTAGTTGTCTCCACTGTCATTGTCCCCACATGCCCTCAACCGAAAAAAGAAAATTAAATACTGAGTCAATCTTTTTGCCTAAAGAGATAATTAAATGCCCCTTTAATTTTAACCTTAGATCTGATTACTGTTATGTGTTTTCACAGAGATATCACATCAACAGAAACACTTCATCACTTACATGCCCCTAACGGCAGTAGGCACAGTAACTTTCTAGGCAGTTACACCTTTGCAATGCCTGCAGACAAAAAATTGTGGCATCCAGAACCTGAAAGTTATTGAACTAATTTCCAAACTAGGAAAACTACAAAAAGTAAACAAACAGCATGAAGTGTGAAACAGCAAAGATTAATTCTTTCAATTAAATGCTAATAAACTTCTTTTTCTTTTCCATAATTCATCTCTCTGAAGTCAGCAGGTGCAATCTCCAGCTAATGCATGCGACTCAGGCTCCCAAATGTTTTCCGAGAGCAGGACTCGAGGTGCTTTTGGGGCTCAAGCGTTTGTGAAAAGTTGATCCTGTCCATCGCAAGACTTGTTTCTTAGTGGGTCCTGAGGCACAGGGAATGGCCGGCTACGCCTGGCAGGACAGCGAGAGCCAGGCACAGCCACCCAAGCAGCTGACTCCATCCCAGATCCAGACTGCAAGCAAGTTTCATCCAGACCTTGCTGAGACATTTCAGGTATTCTTGTGGGAGATCCCGTCATTTCTTACCGTCCTCCCACTCCCTCAGGGATCATTCCCAGCAGGTTTCCCAGCTTCCCAGTAGCGAAGGTGGCCCGCAGCAGTGCCCAGCCGGCTCAGCAGAGCTGTGCCCTGCTCACTGCAGAGCAGATCCTCCACAGAGCTGCTTGGTGGACCTCTGCGTAAGGGAGCAGACCTTCAGAAAATTACCTTGTAGACCTCAGTAAAACACAACTGAGCAGGCCTGCTCTGAAGTTTGGCATTACTTAAAAGAAGCAATTAGCGCCTGATCAACAGATGAGTCTGAACATCTCGCACTTTGTAGTTTCCTCTGTTGCCCTTATCGCAGCACCTCCTGGTGCTCCCCAGCAATGCACTAAGTGATGTGAGTAGCATCTGTCACATGCAGTTTGTTCCCTCTCCGCACAGAGGACCAGGCTACACACCTTATTTCAGAAGGGCTTTTGGGGGGCAGGAGGTGATGGAGAGGTTTGGGTCTCTCCATATCCCCAGGGAGAGGCACTTAGAGCTGAAGGAGCCAGGGAGAGGCACTTAGAGCTGAAGGAGCCTGCTGTGCGGCTGGGAGGAAGGGGCCAGGGGGACACGGAGGGCTCCGAGCAGCCTGTCAGCATCTCTGCAGAAAGTTCCCTGGAACCTCAGGGCCTAAAGGATTGCCCAGAGTTTTCCACCCAGGTGAGCTTAGCCAGGGGCTAGGCCCAGACAGCCGAGCCTAACATGAAGCCCAGTTTAAAGCGAGTTTGACAGCACCGTAAGAAAAATAAATAAATATATATATATATAAAATAATAGTAAGGAGGATGGTGCAGGGGAGGCAGCAAGAGGAGCCGAGTGGAGCAGCGGTCCTTCCCCACGCCTGCCTGCAAAAGCACTCGCCTGCCGCCGCATTTCCGAGCATCCCCGGTGGGACCGCAATGAAAACTTCCCCACCGGCTCGGTGGACGGGGCATCGCCGTGGGGACGGTAGCGGGGATGGGGCGGGC
>JAVJGJ010000057.1:4303361-4314909 GCA_035590215.1 Microhierax caerulescens | reverse complement strand
CCGCACCGTGCGTCCCGTCCCGGCAAGCGGCGGCACAGCCCACCCCCCCCCCCCACTCCCTCCCCGCGCGAACGGGGGGTACCCCCCCACACCACCCCCACCCCCTTTCCCCGCCAACCCGCTGCATCCGTAGGGATGCCGCACGGGCCCGGGTGAGGAGTCGTGGTCCAGCACGGGTGGGAGATCGGCCCCCCCCGCATCTCCGGATCATCGCGGCAGCGTGGGGGGTTCTTCTCTCCAGGGCTACGGCTGCATGGAAGAAGAGAGCGGCAGCACACAGCGAATTATTTGGGATACGCTGCATGGGACCAGGCACCGCCGCAGCGCACGGTGTAAACGTTGTTCAAAGGTATGAGCCACCCTAATGCTGCTCTTCAAAAGCCTGGGAGACACGAGTGTTCAATACCCCGAAAAATCAGACCAAGCCACCTCTGAAGGGAGTAAGGCAGCTCACAGAGTTGGGGCAGGAGACACGAGCGTTCAGCACGCCTCAAAATCAGACCAAGCCACTTCTGAAGGGAGTCAGGCAGCTTGCGGACTTGGGTCCTGCAGCATCATGTAACACAAAAATCGCCAACAAGTTGTGTCACGAGCTTGACTAATTACAGTCCTTAAGGCTACACAGAAAACCCAATCCATCAAAACCCCACGCACTAGGCATCAAGCCTGCACGTAAAGGGTGCCGAGGGAGGAAAGGAGCCCTTTACAAATTTAGGGTGGTCATCGGTGAAAGGATCAGAGCAGAGAGCTCGCACAGGCCAACTCCTTGCACATGGTCGGCTCCCTGTCCAAGACTGACCACGTTAGTTTTGCTCTGTGTGTGGCTAGGAAAATCCTCTTAACAATTCCACAAAATGTACGATTGCTCCATTCCCCTACACAAAGTTTCCTCCCTGCCAAAGCAGAGCTGTGCAGCCTTTGCAGCCTGCAGGCAGCCAATTCCACCTTGTGAAGCTTCTGGCTACCTCCTTCCTAGCCAGAAGCCCTGGGAGCATCCCCAGGCCCAGCCTGCCCCGTGGCTCAGCACCTCTCAGGTTTCTGCCCCCTGGGCTGCCTCAGAAGCTGCACTGCCCCTTTATGTTGCTGCACTCCTGCAGATAAAGCAGAGAGCTGCACCTGGGAGGGAAGATGACAAGACAAGCATCTGGGGTAGCTGAAAGCAGAACAGAAATCACTTGAAGCAACACGAGAAAGGTAAGTTGGTGCCTGTGGAAACAGTAAGTGGGAAACTAGGTCCCATCTAACCAGCCTCGGCTAAGATCTGCCTTGTCCAGCATCAAGCTTTGGCACCCTTCTACCAGAGGGCTAGGTAAAAATGTCACCCCAGCAGTCCAGGTTTATTGATTTTCTTGGTTCTGGAAAGAAACCTCGATTTATGAGGAGCAATGGTTGATCTGCCCATTATCTGGTGATAATGGGGATGTCCATCTCCTAACCACAACGAAACTCCTGCTGATTCCTGTGCGGGCTGGGGTTTCATTCAGTGACTGGTGGTACAATGGGGTGAGAAGGCTCCATCAAGGGGTGTAGCCGCAGCCTCTTTCCAGGTCTGTCAGGTGCCTGCTGCATATCCTCAGGCATCAAACCTGACAATGTGGACAGTCTTACAGGCCCAGCACTCTTGCAAAACCCCCTCCACTCCAGCCCTGCCATGGGCAGGCAGGCTAAGAAACAGTTCTGCTCCATTAAGGAGCCAGCTCTTGGCAAAGGCTCAAGCAGCTGAAGCATAACACTTCAGAAAAGCACTGAAGGGAGAGTCATAGCCCAGCTGTTTCCCTCATTCTCCAGCAATGTGGGGACTGAAGTTTTTAATCTAGAAAAAGGACAGAGGAATATGGTGTTCTTATTGATCAGAAGCACCTCCAGGAAGTTCCCGTCCTTGTGGGTACGTACAGTGACTACCTGGAGGAATGCAATGGGGATGTCCACGCTCCTAACCACAATGAAAGCCCATGAATGTTTCTTGCCAAACACGACCTCTTTCACCAAAGTCAAGGGCAGAGAGCATACAGCATGCTGGGCACAGTGGTCTGCCACTACCCTTACTCCTTCAGGTAACGTCCAGGGATGAAAAGATGGAAAGACAAATCAAGTAAAAACAAGAAAATTTGCATATTCTCCCTAGGATTGCCGCACTGCTTCCTGCTCTGCCAAGACTTGGAAGCTCTTTTGACCTAATGGAAATAAGTGTGTTTTTTAGTATAAGGACACACTGCATTTTGCAAATGCCATCCCAGCTCGCCTTGGACTGTTCCTTGTATCCTGCTGTGCATCAGCTGGTAGGTAAACAGCAAAGATCATTTTGCCCTGTACAGTGGCTGAATTAATGTGCTTCCTAAAAAGCGCAGTGAGTGTAACGTGAATCGAGAGCCTGGTGGTCAGAGAAAGCATTCCTCCCCAAAACAGACCCAAAAGATTCCTTTCTGACCCAAGCTGGCAGAAGCAGGGAGCATTTTAATCGCCTTTAGGATCTGGTCACCACAGCAGATACTATGTCATACCTGCAAACCACAGTGACACAGCAAGTGACTTTAGCTGCTTCTTGCAGCAATTGCAAGAACAATCTGTGGCCACGCTCCAGAAGGATGGAGCAGCCACAGGGAATAATAATCTTCAGATGCACCAGTCAGTCCTCTCACCCTGGCTCCCTCTCCGCCTTACCACCACTTCCAAAAATAGCTCTCAGATTGTACAGAAAGGACGTGGATGACGAGATACTGTTCCTGGAACTCTGAATTTCTACTTGAGCTGCCCTTGAGCCTTCCCCAAAATATTAGGCTTATGCCAACCTTTGATTCAGTAAGTACAGCACACTCCAGCTGGTTGGATGCTAGAGCTAGTAGCAAGCATATATTTGCTCCTCTGGCAGTCTATTTTCCCACCAGTGAGTATCTACACCTCTTCCTTGTCACTGATGGAACAGCACGTTGTGGACAGAGGAGAATCGCTTGCAATATCCCAAGCATCAAATGCTGGCAGGCGACCACTGCAGGACTCAGTTGTGTTACATCGCTCACAAGAACGGACATGGGATCCTTAAACTGAATGGCCAAGATATTTGCCAAGGCTTTACACACTAGGCTGGGCAAGGACAGAAAAAGAAAAATGAAAGCACTCCCACCTGCTTTTTTCTTTTGAAAGAATTATGATAAGTAATGCAGTTCTCATGTCTCAAGGAAAAACATCTTTCTGAATCAAATTTGAAAAGGTGGCTTTTTTTCTGGGATGATGCTTGCTTTTTCTTTTTCTTTTTTTTTTTTTTTTTCCTTTTCCCTTAACATGGCTCTAAAAAAACACAAGTGGGGACACAGTTGGGTTCAAGAGCTGCAATAGGTGCCAAGTCTTACATCACCTTTGCTGTCTCCCAGCTTGTTACTGGGTTATCTATTGTCAGATGGGAATTTATTGAAGGTGACATTGCTTACAAATTGATCAAAATCAGCTTCAGTGAAGTGTCCTTCCGAGATATAAAGAGATGGATAAAATTCACTCAGTTGATCATTAATAACTTCAGTCTGTGGAATTGGTTATCTCCTTTTGACAGAGAAAATAGAGTCTGCAGATTGAACTGTTTTAATCCTATCCAAGAAGAAATATGACAGACCTTCAGAGATACACCCAATTAACTGTCTTTGTACCTTTTCAATAAAAAAAGTTTAAACAAAACCCTAGATTTGTTTTGCTCAACACCTGTGTATACAAAACAAATGTCACTAACCAGAAGAAGAAACAGCAATACTCCTGTCAACTCATCTATCCCAGAAGATTTTTTTTTTTTTTCTCCTGGCCACAGTGATGGTTATGTGGGAACACTGTCACGAGTGCAAAGGTTTGAGGGTTTAGAGTCTGCGTACCGGAGCTTCAGGCCCGGGAGAGGTGGGTACTTACTACTTGGCTCTCATCTGCCCTCACCATCCAGAGCCAGGTGCAGCTCAATGCTGCACCATGAGCCCGATGTCCTGCCAACGTCGGCTTTTGGGCAAGCACTGCCCACGTGTGGGTCAAGACATCCTGATCCCTGTCACAGCAGTGACCTCTGCCTGCATGTGACCATGTAGCGAGACCTCAGGAATATCTGAGTGAAACCCGTGCTTGAAAGAACAGGCAAATTTCAGCACTCCTTCGATGCCAGATGGCAGGAGAGGATGTGTCCATGGAAACCCGGGTGGATTAGGAGTACTTTCAAAATTCTCGGCACTGAAGTAGGCCACCACGCTGTTTCTTTCTCCAAGGCCACTTTGACCCACCCCTTGGAAGTGGTCTCTCTCCACCTGTCCCCACTTCATGGGAAGGGAGCCACACAGACAAGCTTCACCAACACCCAGGAGCTGGGCTTAGGCACTGCTTCCCCTAAACCTTTCCACCCTTGTGGGCACACTGGTTTGTCTGGCGTCTTCATCACAGGTATGTAGTAGCTGCGACACACCAACTTCACCTAGTGCACTGCAAGGTGCACCCTTTCCTCAGTGGCGTGGGGAATAAATGCGTTCCTGTGCCCCCCACCCCTATGACTTCTGACCACCCTGGAGCATCCCAATGCACTTTGAGCTAATCCACAATCTTATCAAATCTCTCCATCTTTTCTGCATCTTCTGATTTTTCTTTGGCTGCTCCCACAGTAAAAACAAGCCTCCTCAGCTACAAAATCCTCTCCCCTCCTCCTGCCCAGAGACTCCCTGTGTTTCAGTGTATGTCCACAAAATCAAAGCTTTTTATTCAATATTTTGAAATCCTCCATCCCTCTCACCCCACTCCCCAAACCCAGGCCATGCAGACAAGTTTGGAACAATTGCTCCCCAAGGCTTCAACTAAATCTTTTCTTCAGACATGCTGTTCTTGCTGTGGTTAACAACTGCCCATTGTACCCTGTCAGATGGACGCTGCCACCCCTGTTAGCCAACGGTGGATGCTGCATCCACATAAAAGCATTTCATAATGCTGCCATTTACATAATAACTTTCTAAATGGTACATCGACAGATTTTCCCAAATCGTTACAGTAGGTGAATTAAATCTTCCACTAAACACCAGCAAATGGTGGTAACGACAAGTTTTCTAAGTAGCACACCCCATAAAGCTCAGAAAATGGAAATCAATCACTCTTCCATTTTTTTCCCAGAACTGCTGAAAGAATTTATTACACACAGCTGTGACAGAAAATAAATAGATGACAAAATTGAGAAGAAATACACTAAAGGTAAGAGTCATGTGGACATATTCCTGCAGCTGCAATACAAAATGGCTCTTCAAAAATCTTGTTTAGTAGCAGTGTTGCTATGGCTGTGAGGGTCTAAAGATATGTGAGGTGCAATAACTTCTACAGAGAAGCAATAACTTTTACCAGACCAGCTGATGCAGCTGAAAAATATCAACATGCTTTTGGGCACATTGACCTGAAGAAGGGCTTCCATGCTTGAAAACTCATCTGTTTTTTCCTTATTACGTCCACTGGTCTAATAAAAGATATTGCAGCTTTCTGCATTTCTTAACTGTTTGATGTTCATTGGCAACTAGTAACCACACATAATGTTTTTCAGCCACTTGCTTTTCCTATGAGGATTACAAATGAATAGAGAGGCCAGAGAAACAAGAGACTAAAATCATTCTGCCAGTGGACATATGGCCACTTTGCTTAATCTTGGTGTCACTAATTTTACCTGTATCAATAACCTGCAAAAATGACTTTTAATACAGTAAGTAATCTAGAAAAGCCAGAGATATCCTACGTAATGGTGAAACCCCTGGGAATATACAGGACAGTTTGGAGAGCACAGGGCAGAGACTTCCAGATTCAGCAAACAGCAACTTTGCCAAGCCCAGCGAGCAACGCAGGTAGCTCTGTTACACCTCACGGCTGCTCCCAATTCAGAAGGGCTGCCTGGCTTGGGGACCATGATCTTGTCCATGTTACTGTGCAGCTAAGCAAAACATTTCTGTTGGACTGTGGCAGGAGAAAGCTCAGATCTTTGGTACCCACTGTGCGATGTATCCCTGGATGAGACAGACAGCCCATGTAGTGATGGGGGTTTACGTATTACTGGCCTAAAGATCAATCTTCAAAAGGTTTCCCACCTACAAGGCATGATGCTACACACATTTTGGAGAGTATGCACCTCACCCCTGTCTTTCAGTGCTTTCATGGAACAAGTGTTCAGCATCTTCTGGGTCTGGCGTGATCCTTCATTACAGGGACCCAACCACACCCCATGGGTGACTCCTCTAAAACCTAGGCAGCCATGGGGCAACAAATCTTCCATTTAGAAGCAACATAAGAATAAAGTAATATAAGAACAAAACATAAGCCTGCACTTTGACACAACTTGCTGATTAACATTTCTAGCTGTCCATGCTTCACTTCAGGCTCAAACCTCTCCTTGTAGCAGCATTTGCTGTGCTGCTGGGAAGCTGCCCTGAGCCCATGCCAGCTGATCTTCCTTTCACCTGTTCTGGAAGGAGTCTAAACCATCCTGTAAATCACTGCTGACAGGAATGCAAATTTCCAAGCTATTATTGACAGTATTGCCTGCCGTTGCTTAGTGTTAGCCATGGGCCACACGGTATTTATCAGAGTACTTGGCGCCTGAGGAGTTAATAGTATCTTGGATGTGCACAAATTTAGCTCTGCTGAACATACTGCTTTGGCATAATATGCCATGGCATCCTATGCAGGGCAGGGTGTGCATAATTCACATTAGCCTGGGCCAGAAAGGGTTTGTTTCACAGCAAAGAGACAGAGAGCAGAACTATCTTCTCTTAAGAAACCTTAGCATGCTCGCTACACAACGAACAGCGAGGATGCCAGGTCCTCAGGGCCAGGATTTTAGCCAGAGGAAGAAGTCATCAGGGCTGATTTAAGGACAGCGGGAAGGATTAATCTCTGCCCTCACCAGACTCTGGAGCCAGGAGGTCTCAAGAGTCCAGCAGCCACTGCAGGGGCGGAGAGGAACCCTGTACAACACAAGGCAGGTTTGTACCTCCTTGTAATGCAATGACAAAAGGTGAATTTTCAAAACAAGTTCACTAATGCTTTTTCAAATGCTCATTTAGGGATTATAATCCCAGAGTCCCCGCCAATTCACTAACAGGGGGCAGAGTGCAGCCTCTTGCTCCATTTTGCCCTAGGGCTTTTAAATACCCTGGCAAGCAGGACTTGTAAGCACCCTTTAGATGCTCACATAGGTTGCCCAGACACTGTAGTCCCAAGCAAAGACAATGCTAACTGCCAGAAGGTTTTGCTGCTGAATCTACTCCCAACCAATTTTTGCTTCCCTTTATGTATATAGCAAGACATTTTCTTCTCCCTCCATTGCACAAAATGGTCATTATAGCTGGCAATTACAGCACCAAGACTAAAAACTCAGCAGGCACATAGAAAGTAGTGGCCTCTCAGTCCAAATCACGTTTCCTCCATGTCAACACAGGAACGCAGCTATAGTCCCACTACTTGCCTTTAATTGTGAACGCAGGACTTAAGCCTCCAGAGCAGAGCTGTCAGCCCTGCACCTTCCCTCACCCCTGCCTTCACTTAGTAGCGCTTAAAAAATGTATGCTTAAAAAGCAAATTTGAATTGTCTAAGTGCAAAGGAAAGCCTCTTAATTAGCAATCAAATCAAAGAAGAGGGGAAAATGAAGGAAAAGTGTAAAGTGATTTAACATTTACAAGTGTATTTCCTGGACCTTTCCCCTTCTCTTTTTTTTTCTTTTTTTTTTTTCTTTTTTTTTTCTGAATCTACTGAGACAACAGCCTCTTTGGGCCAGTTGGACTGAAGAGCGCTGTCTGTAAAGCACTACATTGGGACTGCCAGTTCATTTCACCCTGATGGCACTGATTTATACCAGTGCCTGGTCAAGGATTAAGCCCTCCATCAAATTTTAACAGCCCCTTGTCCCTTTAACAGTCCAATTTCAAGCAGGAACCCTTCTTAGACCCTGGATGTCTCTATGGCAACACAACAAGATCGTTTTGTTCTAGCGCACAGCATTGTGTGCATATTGAAAAGCACAGCTAAGATATTTTCAAGTGCAGAGTCCAGATCAGCCAGTTCTGAAGCCTTGCAAGAAAAATGATTATGCAAATGAAACTCCTAAAGGTGAATGGCAATGAATGCTTTCAACAACAATACGGTTACAGTATGAGAAATGAGAACAGTGGTCTCAGCAAGGTGCCTCGCTCAGCACTACAACTCCCCCTACACCAGTTGCCTTACTTTTTGCTGATGTCAGCAAAACTGTCTGGGACAGAAGGAGTCACACCAACAGAAGCATTGCTGGGTTCTGTAGCTGTTGCTGCAGCACAGCCAAGACCAAGCATGGCCACTGCACGCATAAGCCAAGTCTCCTGCAATCCTAACAGGGTCCCTCTGACATTAAGAGAAAGGGAATGAAGATGCAGCAAATAGAGCCCTGAGCCCAGGACTGGGCTAGCAGAGGTGGTAATTTAAAAGTCCACTTGCCCCCAGCCTTGGAGAAAAACTGCATCTCACATATTCCCCCAGTGCCATCTGACCTGCGATCGGTTTGTGCCACAGGCCACAAAGCTGAGCCCAAGGAAGGTATTACTTCTTGTGGGCATTCTTTCTTTTTTATTTTTCCATGGCTATCACACATTTGCTGAGTGCCACCATTGCACTCAAATTCTTGCTATAGACGAAACAGACCTTGCATGCAAACCCAAAAATTTACTGTCAGTGTAATTGAAATCTTAACAGTCTAATCAAAGAAATATTATTTGCCTAAAGCTAATTATTAGAGGAAAAAAAGACAGACAGACTATTATCTGGAAAAAATCTGAGTAATAATACAGTTGAAATAGTTTTCCACACTTCCTGGCATCTCATCTTTCTCTTTGCAGGGCGGAGCACGATGCTGATGTATTTTTCCTCCTCCATCCAAGGTCCATATGGAGCTGGGTTTATACATCTAGCAATATTTTACATTTCACTCCTCCTTCCTTGGTCTGCAAGTCCACACTGCACCCAGATTTATTACGTATAGAGAACTTTTACAGATACCAGATTTTGTTCTTATTTCTCTTTATACTGTTTTTGCCCAGCTCTCATGTCTACATTTCTTTCTCTGATCACTGGTGAGCTGTGTATACAGCTGGGGTCTAAATGGTATCCTGCACTTCTTTTCTCATCACGTCATGCCTGTTCTCCTCTGCACTGCATTCTCCCTCCCCTCTTGCAAGGCCTCTGTTATCACACCATGTCTGCATTCCTCTGTACCGCATCAGTACATGGAGCAGGGAGTATGTGACCTCCACTGAGGCTGTCCTTTTGAAGGCAGGGGGCTCCCCAAAAAGATAAGAGGAGTAGAAGTTGAGTGATGGTCATCCAGAGAGTGCATGGTCTGCTGGGGGAACATGTAACTCTTCAAACCCAGCTGGAGAACTATGGAGGAGCAGACCTTTAGGAAAACAACTGGAGTTTTCAGTTTAGTAGCACAGATTCATCTCAATTTAGCTAAATTAAGCCCTTAATAATAAATTCACTTTTTACTTCATCTGCATGTTCTTCAAAGGCATGCACTGGACCAATCTAGGGGGGGGCTTCATTACCAGTGGGCCCTTGGGTGCAACTGGAATATGAATATTAAAAAAATCTGAGAAGTCCTAGTTACCACCCTCCATGTTATTCACTCTGTCTAGCTAAAACTGAGCATAGACCAGATCCAAGTTTTTCAATTAAATTTTTATCAAAGGTGTTTTTCTTCATATTGTATCTTTTTGTTGAGAGATTCCAGTTTGAGCTCCTCAAACACAGAAAAGGTTTGGAAGGTTTTTTTCTTAAAGCTTTGAATTAAAAGTAGTTGCCTATGAGGCAACTAAGCTGAGCAAAATGTAATTTTAAGAAATTTTCTTACTTAAAAAAAAAAAAAAAAAAAGCAAATCAACAATTTCAACAAGGTCCACATTCAATTCAGACTAGGTTGCTTGGGGCTTTGATCAGCCAGTTCTTCAAAACCTTCAAGGGCACAGACTCTACAACTTCTCTGAGCTACCTGTTCCAGTGATTAATTATTACAGCATCTTCAGCACCAAGGGCCTGCTTCCACCTTCTTCACAACTTCCACATATGCACTGAAAGACATGTGTTTGTTCCTCGGACCCTGCTCTTCTCCAGGCTGAAGAAAGCACAGCTTCCTCAGCTTCTCCTTGTTGTCACATGTGATAGCAAACCAAAGCCTCTACATCACTGCAACAGTACCTGATCCCAATCCAATTTAATTAGTAGAGAATGACAGCAAGCTCATACTGATTACAGGGCATGTTAACCAGCTTCAGTTTTCCCAGAGTGGTATCTGCACTAACACAGTCTAACGATTTAAAAAGTATGTAGGACAGGAGTCTAAGTGACTTCCCTGGACATACCACTATTAGAAAGCTGTTGCAGGTGCTACTTAATTTGGGGCTGGGCTTACACCTCTGCATGTTACCTTTGGACACCTCTCATGGACTCCTCATCCTACCCCCAGTGGCACAGGGCAGCTTTTCCTGAAGTTATCCTCCCCCACCCATTCAACTCCCAGTTTAAGATGGCACAGATTTCTTCTGAGTATAGAAGTATCAGCTCCAGTTACCAGGGATACTATGTTCTATAATGGTTTCCAGGAGGTGTCATCTCCAAGGATGAAAGCTCCCAAAAGAGAACAAAGCAGCTGGCTTTCTCTAGGAAGGCAAAGGCAAGGCAGCTACAAACCAAACATTTTCAGAAGCATCTCATCAAATGGATCTTGATGTTGTGAAAAGAGCATAGCCTTCTTACCTGTACCAGGAGCCCAGAACCATAGAGCAGATCTTGACCCTTCTCAGACAAGCAACACTGTTGATTCACTCCTCATCACTCACATGTTGCTAGTAAGAAAACCAGAAGACTGTGCAATGATGCATTCATGTTGTTGGACTAAATATTTAAAACCTTCCCCGTTGGGTTAAGTAAATGCAACGAGTAACATGAAATCAAGGGCCAGAATATGCCTTGGCCTGCAGCCCAATAAATGAATCCTTAAGGAGCTGGCAACTCACTTCCACACAAATATAGCTCTCTCTGCTCATTACCCATCCAGTCTGAAATACTGGGGAAGGCTACAGGAAAACAGACACCTGGCAGAGATGCTAAGTTATTTCCCTGCATACTGATTTCAGCAGCAATACTTCCAAAACTACTAACAAGGGGGGGACAAGCTGTGCAGTGAACAGTCACCCCAAGGTGCAACACAGAGGTGCATGGCAGAGCTCCTACAACAGCCTTGCAAGCCCTACAGGTAGAGGTATAACAGCAAGGTCTTCAGTGCAGTCACAGCAACATGGCGTTTCGACCAGCATCCACTTCACAATCATCTGGCAGGGGGTCCTTCCCCATGGTGTAAAGGGGCAGCAGTTCAGTTTAAGCCTGCCTTCCCTAGGCTGCTTGAGGTTGAGATGGGCCCACAGAAAGGGCAGTTAACACTCTGACAGGAACCAGGAGCTCCAGCCTAGCTAGCTTTCCTCATCGCCTTGGTCATGCCTATAATGAGGCACAGTGACCTGTTCCTGCCCAGGGGAGATG
>JAVJGJ010000057.1:4278659-4303322 GCA_035590215.1 Microhierax caerulescens | reverse complement strand
GAGATTTCTTCCTTTACAGGCAAATTCCTTTTCTTTTCTATAGTCCTGTGTTAGTTTCAGCCCACCAGAAGGCAGGAACCCCCAGACTCATGACTCATGAGCAACACTTCAACCTTTGGTGACCCTGGAACCCAAACGCCACATCATCTACAGCATCACCAGATATCCACCTTTGCAGTGCTTCTCCTGCCCCCTTACACAGCCATCCTCAGCTTATTTCTCCTTAGAATCAAACTTGGCCTCCAAGGGGGAATGGCTGCAAAGACAGAAACTGGGACATTTATGGAAATAGTCAGGGCATCAAGCATGAAAGCTTCAATAGTCCAATAGCTCACTAGTGAGCAGCATTGCCTTCAAAAATAGTCTAAACATTTTCCAGGTGTGCTCTCTCACATTGTATCTTTATTTCTCTTTGTACAGCACCAAGCACATTATGGCTGACATTTGGGTATGGTATTCCTAGACTCTACAGCTGTAGAAATAAAGAATGTGATATGCCTAATTGGAGGTGTGATCCAGGCTATAAATTATACAGTCCTGTCAAAACTGAATTAATCATGTACCTTTCACCAGCTCAGCTGTACTCTACCCATTAATCCATCTTCACTGAGATGTATTCTAGTGTTACAAATAACTCATCGGTTTCAAAGGCATTTCTCCCCAAACTATCCCCACTCAGGACAGACAAGATTCAGATTCAGCCTTGGGCAAGTGATGCTTTTCTAGGCATAAAACCCCTGTACAACAAAAACCCTCTCATCTTTAATGCCTGGTGGCCATGAAGGGATAGAAATGGGAGCTTCATGCTATTAGGGAAGGGCAATTCCCAGCTGCACAAAGGGGACACATGTCCTGAAAAGACTCAAGATTTTAATGCTATGACTTTTTGTGCATAGAAATGCATTTGAGTCATTTTTAAATGGTTGCACAGCTAATTCCCTTTGAGTTCTGCACAGTTGGATTCATTGAAATGGAGGCAACTTTGTTCACAGTAGCAGTATTGTTGTAGTTGTGAAGGCTTTAGGCTGTAGCTGAGACAAAGTTTATAGGGAAGGGAATTAATTTTTATTAGATCAGCTAAAAGACAGGAAAAAAAATCAGACAATCTTTTAGGCACACAAAGCCTTCAAGATTAAAAAAATAAATCTCTGGATCTCAACACTAGGAAGCCAAGGAGGAGAGAACTCTTCCAAATAACATTTTAAGCTCACTAAATTACTCCAGTGGGGTTTTTTGCAATAGCGGTTGGCATGCAATGAGCTAAAAAGTTATCAGAGCTCCTTCAGGATGAGCCACATAAATGAGTTGTACTTCAGAACACATGAGGAACAACTCCACCCCCAACTCATTCCAAAAAAGCTCATCTGGCACACAACTTGCTCCCATCCACACATCACACCACAGCAAAGACCTTCCCTCTCCAGCTGACAGCAGGCACCTGCAGGTCACTCCTAGCTGAGAAAACAAATGCTTATACCCAAAGAAAATCTTTGCTGCTGGGGTTTAGTTAATTTGGTTGGTTGCTTTTGGGTTTGGGGTTTTTTTTCCTAGCTTTTACTTAAGAAAAAAAAAAAAAAAAGAAATGCAACAAGTGATGACATGATGGGAAGTATTATGCACTGAAGCAGTTAGAAATGAAGCTAAAGTAGCAAAATGTCACAGCTTCAGCTGGGAGCAAGCCAGGATTGTCAGCCCTAACTTCTACAGCAGTTGGAAAGTACACAACATACAGAATTTAATGCTTCTCCAAAAGAGGGCAAGCTCAGCACACCCTAGCCCTTTGTGAGAAGCAAGAAGGGTTGCTTCTTGGGGTCAGTAATGGCAGGAAGAGCAATGTTTGTCACAGAAATAACATGCCTTTAGGAGGAGAAGGCAAGAGGCGTTAACTTGGGAAGATGGTGTATTAAGCGTACCCACAGGCAACCTGAGCCAAAAGCTTTTTGCCTCTTCCAAATATAAGACATTAGCGGTCCCTGGCAACTTTGCATCCCTTGGGCTCTATAGGTCTCTTACACCACAAAGAGGGGAGGAAAATCTCTCATTTGGGATCACCTTTGAGCTGAATTAAACCCTAACAAACTCACTAGAGAATGACAAAGGCAGTGGCAAAAAGTCACACCTCCCTTAGTGCTCTAGACACCACGAAACATTTCCATGCTGACTGGGAAAGCACTGCCCCAGCTTGGGGCTCAGACGGGTCTGCAACAGTGAGTCTGGTCACCAGCGAGTGCCAGATAGGTACAGTGAAATAAGGCAGAGGAGAATCCCCATCAGCTAATCCGGAGGGAAAGCATTTACCCACCCTTTCCAGAAGCAGATGGTGTAGTGAAGCTTATCTGGGATGGAACAACATCAAAGCTCTACCACAAGACCCAAGCTGAGCCAAGTCTTTTTTTGCTGCTACTTAAGCAGCCCCACTGACACCAGGGGATGACCCAACCCAGCTTCACAGTTGGCCCTGTTTATATAAATATGACCATCAGCAAGACTGCAAAGGAAGACTTTTGAGGCCCTATCACTCTATTAACAGAATTTCCTCATTTAGCTCTCACAAGTTTCCTAGCAACATCCTTGCATACACATTAATGCACATATTAGACCTTGCACAGGCACCTGTAGAAGAGTCAGGGCTGAAAAACTTTGCTTTCCTGTTGACTCTGAGGGAATATCACTTTGCTTCAAGAAGCAAACCCCTTCGAGGCAGCAAAGGCTACCAACACACTTATGACACGTTCAGGAACCCATGAAGCTCTTCTTATTGAAGGGAGAACCCACTGCATCTGATTTCATTATTGACATTTTCCATGTAAGAAAGCAGTGGGTTATCCTCTCCCTGCAGCTTTCAAAGAAGGCAAACATCAATACACAGAATAATGATCTGAATAACGCATGAAGAAGTCTGAGTAGCCAGACCGGCAGACCCTGGACAAAGAGCCAAAAGGAGCAATAATTCACCTCTATACAATCCATGTCAAACCCTGCATGTGTCTAATATCTACCTGTTTGGGCAGCTGGATGCTGCCCTTATTTCTCACTGCCCGAGATAACGATTTCTTGCCCAAACCAGCTAGTGGATGAGTTCACCTTCCGCAGTTCCATCTCAGTGAATTCATCATGGAGCAAGCACTTGTCCCAGACAACTGGGTGGGTACAAACTTCAGGGTTCCTGCACCAACAGCATCTGCACACCAGGGAAATGAGGATTCACCAAGTGCCCAGAGCAAAATCTCAGCAACTATTCAGGAATGAGAAACACTTCTTAGTTAAATCTCACTTGCAGCAGTGACACAGGGATAAATAACACTCCAGGCTGGGGTGGGGCAGAAATCATGCCAAGTTCCTCGTACTATTAATGTATACCAGCACCTCCCAGGAGAAGCAGATCAGCATCATTTACCTACCACATTTGCTGTGTGAATAACACAGAGCTGCAGAACTGCCTTGGATTGAAATCACTTGAAGGCTTCGAGACAAACAAGGAGCATTTGGGACATCCTCCAAGGTGATCAAGACAGTCTCAAGGCCTTGGAGGTCACAACACTCCCTCAGTCCTCACTCCGTGCTCCAGTTTCCCTTCTCTGCAGGAGTAATTTGAACTGCCATTTTTCACTTGTCTGGAAAGTGATTTGGAGCATGCTTTGAAGCCAAAGCATACCCCACATCTTGCCCTCCTGAAGCATCGTGCAGTAGAGATGTGTGGTGCCAGTAAATTGCCTTGAGCTGAAACACACACTTTAGGGAAAGGGCTTTGCTTTTGAGGCAAAGACAGCCTTGTCTTGTCTGTTGCCTAAAAAGGGGTCATGAGAAACATCCCGATTTGCTGCTGCCTTTCAAATGGGGTTTCCAGCTCTGGGAAAAGCTAATGCCAGTGTGCAGAGCTCCTCCAGACTTGGGGAGAAGCCGGTGCCTCACAGGGCCATGCCCAGCAGCGGGGAGCTGGAGCAAAGCCACCGCCGGGAAGCGTGCGCGTCTCTGATTAATGCTCTCAGGCTGCCTGTTGACAAAAGCAGCAAGAGGATTTGTAATGCCTAAGCTTATCATCATCACGCTTTTAGAAAATCCCTCTCCAAGAAACAGTGTAAATAAGTAAAGTTTTACAAGTTAGCGGACTCTCCTAATTGAGTAACCCTTGTAAATTAATAACATTGAAGTAAATGTGCAAAGACTCTGCTGGCTTTCTGGAAGATGTCTAATAAAGTCCAGGTTTACTAAAGCGCCCAGAGGAGCTGGTCCCCATGCCTTGTCGTAATTTGTTAAGACACTAATGATAGCTACCTTCTAGTGCTTTATTCAAGAGCGTGGGTATAAGGACAGGAGAACCATCAGTAGGTCTTCCCTCCAGACCCAGTGATGTCCTAGCCCTTCCATTCCTACTACCTTGCAGTCACACGGTGAAGGGTGGGGGGCCCTCTCCTGCCCTTGAGGAGGTCCAGTGAAAATCCATCTTTGGAGCACCCTTCGGAGCCGATGTGGGAAGTCTCAAGGGTATCTCTGTGTGTCACTGTTCCTGCCTGAGGTCACTGTTCCTGCCTGAGGGCTCCACGTCTCACAGAGACTACATCCTCCCACCCTGAGCAAATGCATAGTTTAACCCCAACAGGTGAAACGTGAAAAAAATGCTTAGTTTCTGTTGCCATTTTTATTGCACTTTTTGCTTTGCCTTTGCCCATTCCAGCCATTAACAGCTTGGTCTCCCTGAGGAGCAGCTGTGGTGGGGTGAATAATGTGGAGTGAATATAGTTTTTTTAATCTTTGAATGAACTTTGCCTTTCTTTGCTCATGGACACTGACAGCAGTTCCTGCTACTGTGTTCACTGTTTGAACCTATTAGGCCATTCGCACTGTATTTATTTTGACTTTAATGGCTGTGAATATTCACATGCTTTCAGTCATGTCCTTGGAGCTTGCCCACCCATAAAATTGTGCTGGTGTTACATGCATTTAGTTGAAGGCCCCCCGCTTTCACTTGCACTCTGTAGGATTGGAAACAGTTTATGATGATCCAAGTTAAGTCTGTAAGGAAATTATGAATTAAAAAGCAGATGTAAGCCACTTTTATACTGACATGAGAGAGCTCAGGGAGGAGATTGCACTGCTTTAACTAACCCAGGGCAAGGCTGTGAATGGAAAAGGCCTCAGGCAATGGGAGAGGTGCCTTCTCTCAGGTTCAGCCCTGTCAGTGCAAGAGCAGATGCACCTCAGCTTGCTCTCGCTGCCCCTGCAAGAATGGAGAGCCTACACAGCACTGCTGGGAGACCAGTTCACAGGAGCCTTCCCAAATCTAAGCCACGGAAAAACCAAACAGATTAGTTGAAGCCATCAAAATGGTTGACATGAGTTAAGCTTGGGGATTTTGTACAACTTGGATGAGGGAACAAAATTTGTAGTTTCCCCAGGAGATTGTGCAGGGCTGGCAGCTTCCAACAGGGCGGCAGTGCCAGTAAGCTGGGGCAGCCAACATCTCCATCAGTACAGCTACTGCTGCTCACCTGTGGAGGCTTGGGGTACAGGCAAGTGGCATCACCCCCCATCAAAACCCATTTGGATGCCAATGCAGCCCACGCCACTTGCGGCAGTGGCCTGCTGTGCCCAACCCAGCCGCAGTGAAGGTAAGGGCTTCCATCAGGTGCAGTGCCTGGGTCTTGAGTAAAGTAGGCTAAACCAAAGGGTGCAATGTATGGGACAGTGACGCCACTGCCTGCTTTGCTTCACCTAAGCCAAACCATTGAGCCAGGCTGGCTACTGCTGTACTCAAGCAGGCAGAGGACTTGTAAACATGCAGGACAGGAGAAGAGTAACGCTTCCAATGGTCCACCAATGGCAGCTCTTCCCAAAAGTCCTGGTCTAACCTCAGTCCTTCAGCCCCAAAGCAGACATGGCTGGAAAGCCCTGAGATAGCTCTGAGTGCACAGGAAGGCTCCCGAGTTCCCAGGATTTCTGCATCTCATCTGCTTGGATGGAAAATATTCTGATACACAAGACAGAGCCCGGTTCATAGCATCAATGCACTTGTGTTAAAATGCCTTAAATTGGCAGCTCTACCCTAGCACAGCTCCCTTCTAAGTTGTGGGCAGTTTTGGTCAGTGATATACACCTGATGTGTGCAAAAAATAGCAAAGCAGCCACGCTGCGTGGGAGCCCTGATGTGTGTACCTCTCCAAGGCAGAGCAGCAGAAAGCCCAGACCCCAGCAGTGGCCTGATGTGTACAGATATACATGGGCAGAGTGCATTCCCACCTCACGCAGCATGATCAGCACCACATAAACACACACCCCACCTTCACACAGGGCTATGAGGCTGCTCCTCACGCTCACAGCTCCTGAAGTGCTCCCAGCAAGGAAATGGATGTTAGGATCCAGGAAGCAATGATGCCTACCACGTTCAGGTCTCCTATAAATTCATTGGAAACTCATCACCCAGAGAACAGGCAGACCTGCTGTGACCACAGACAGCAAGTGTTTTGTGCAGCCTGATGACATTCAGCAGAGCGAAGAGGAAAATGAATGGACGTAGGATCAAGAACTGGTATCTGACACGTTTCTTATAGCTGCCATATCCCATTCCCTTTGCCACCTTATACCTCAGATGTGTGCAGTAAGGTTCATATCAAGCTCAAAGTGAAAGAGGAGGCCTTGTCCCCACAAACCAGATCTTCTACAGCACAACAGAGCATCTCTTTGCCTTGACCAAAACAGAGGGAGAATAAATGATGCTGTGATCTTTGGAGGAACATGGAGTGGGATGGGGATGAGGGACACAGTGCACAAGACCACGGGACTGCTCTCACAGGGCTAAGCTATGGCTGACACAGAAAACAGGATGCACCAACTGCTGCAGATTAGAGAGGCTATCACTGGCCAGCAATAGCCCAGCTTTCTTCTGCACACATAGGTTTAGGGGGCATGAGACCATGACTATCTTGCTACCTCCTATAACCTCCTGCCCTGGGTAACCCCATGCCTAGACCAAGCCCTGAGCAGCCCCAGGGCCTGGAGCTTGCTGGTGCACTGCAGAGACCTGACAGTGCAGAGCAGCTACTGCTATCACAGCCACCAAAGCCAGTGCCTCTGCTGCAGACAGGCCTTTGTACCCTGCAGAGTGGCATGGCCCTCACAAAACCATCTTTCTTTTTCCTCCTCTCCATGCTCCTCTCTGAGTCCCCGGTCTCTTTGCTGCTTCTTGGTGCAATGCAGCTCGTGGGCCGCTCCCTTGAAGAGTCCCAGAGAAGCACTCCTGCACTGAACCCAGCCCAGACATCAGCAGTGAGACCTCCAACGCCTGCAACAGAACGTGCTGTCTGTGTGTTCAATACAGGAGAAATATATTCCTTCTATGCTACTAGAAGCCAAACTTACTTCTGAGCTTCACAAGCCAGAGATACCATGCCATAGCAAGGTCTTATTCTTAATGTTTAAATATGAGTAACACCCCTTTGGCAAGTAAGTGCCTGTCTGCGGTAGAACAAAGAGACTTTTTTGCCAATGCATCAAGCAGAAGCAAAATTTTACTTGCTTGCATCCCCAAGATAAACAGCACAAAATACAATCCTGAACTTTGGGCAGTATTTAAGTGTCAAAGCCAGTTCTCTGTAAGTGCAATTCTATTCCAGGCTTGTGGCATCTGCAGACTTAGAAGCTAGATGTCCCACAGGAGAGCACAGAAGAGGAGATGTTCATATAGAGGGAAATATGTATTTACAATGCATCCACGTTGTGCAGCTGCACTGTGTATTATTACACCAGTTTCTCATTTTATTAAATCAGATCACTGCAGAAAGGGAAGAGCTCAGATGTGATGGTCTAATGGAACATCAAAACATGAAAGTTGTTTGCTTTAAGGAAAAGAAGCACAAAAGCTGCAGATAAATCCAACAAAATTGATTGGTGTATGAAATCATTCAAGTCAATAGATACAAAGGTGAAGCAAGTGGCAAGAAACAGCAGCTGAAGGTGCACATAGATAGAATAAAAGGAGATAAAGAAGCAACTCAGCAGTGCTTCTCTCCTCCCCAAGGAGCTCAACTAAGACCCAGAGTTCCTCCTAGCCTTACGCTTCAGGGAATTAAGACCCTAAGCCAAGCCAAATCCCAGGGCTGTCCTAGATCTCACGAAAGCCCAGCCACTCCAGTTGCTGCTGGCTAAACCTCTGGCTTGTTTGGGGAATGGTTCCTCACTGTCCCCCCAGCAGACCTCAGTGCAAGGGGACTGTGCCAAGAGCAGGTGACACAGGTTAACTTCTGTTCACAGACACCCCGTCCCCCACTGCCCCTGCCAGGAAAGCAAATCAAACTTCTCCAGGAAAGTGAGGCACCATGCAGTCCTGCCTTCCCTGGTTTTCATGCTACCAGCTGGTCTAATTTCTCTTGACATTTCTTCTGTAACAGCAACTGCAACATGTCAGGATTAATTAAGCCAAACAGTGGGTGAGTCTCAAAGGAGAACACACATCTGCCGTGATCTGCCCCCACCTAAAAGCCAAGGAGCTTCTCCTGGCATGAGGAGGGGAAGAGGGAGAAGGAAGCAGGAATGGCGAGGCATCTGCCAGTGGAAGGAGCACAGTGAGCAGCCTTGAACTAGCAGGGTTTAGATGAACACCAGCACAGCTACAGCACTCCAGCCTGAGAGCAAGTGCCTCACACCTTGCTACTTAGCCCTTCATACAGGCTCCAGTAGTTTTTGCAAGGCATGCATTAGAGGTCTAGTAGGCCAATTCTCCCCAAATCTGAACACGCGACAGAGTTTCTTGGAAGATTCTCGGTGATAGGGTCAGAAATCAACCCACGTCTGTGCCCTGGAGATGAAGTTGACCCTCCATGAACAGCCTAGTTGGAGGCCTAGCACTGAGGAGCACAGCTCCTTCCTGGGAAGGAAAGTGGATCCCAAATATTACTAACAAACAACACAGTTGGTGACAACAACAGAAGATGTTAAGTCCATGGCAGCTGCTTTTCATGAATTCAACTCTCCCCTCCTGACTGTGGCCAGGAGAGGGTTTTGCTCAAGATTGTGTGCAGCAGTAAAGGATGCTCATACCTCCTGAGAGCTGCAAGAGCCAAGTGGTGGCACAGGATCCAGCCATTTCCCTGGGGCCCCTTTCCCAGCTGGAAGGTGAAACACATGGATCAGCTCCTCAGCTTAGCAGGTCTTGGTGGCACTCAGCTTGGTCACTAACACCAGAAGATAACCATTAGAAATGCTTGGGATGTTCTCACTTCCCCTTCTCCTTTTTAGTTATTTCTCTCAATTCTAGCCCTGCTGCCAAACCTTTCATCCTTCCAGCAGTCAGATGAGGAGCCACAGGTAGTTTCCTCTGTGCTGCCGGTTCAGCGTTAATTCACAGAAGCTGAGCCCCGTCGCTTTCATCAAGGCAGCAGGTGGCTCAGTAATAGGAAAAATTCCCACAATTGTTATAATGTTTTAAGGCAGGAAAGGTATATTTTCGAAATAAAAAGAAGCTGTCTTGGTAACTGGCACTACATGTAGGATAGACATGCCATAACATCCTGTACAGACATAATTACCTAAACACTAGTATTGGTTAATTATCAAAAACCCGGAGCCATGAATCAGCCTTTTGCTTGACTCACTCTGCGTGATGTTGTTTTATGTCAGGATCTATAACCACGGAAATGTAAGCCTGAATGTCTTCTAATTTTAGTAAAGATTTATATTTGTGCAAAAGACTTCACCAACAGTATATTTATTATCATACTCTTAAAATTAATCTTCTCATCAGAGATCACAGAGAGATCGCTGCATAACCAAGGTGGCCAACTACAGAGATAACAGCAAAGAATTCACTGCAAAACCTGTAACTTGTTAGTTAAAACTACTTATTAATAATTTTTGAGAAAATCTACTGGGAGAAAAACAGGACTGAGACACAATTCATGTACAGAAAAAAGAGTGTTACGTAAGCACCGAGAGCTTGAGCCCACTTTACTAGGTAGTAATACTAGAACAACAATCCCTAAGCTGTGTCATACAGATGCTACAATACAGCGTTGAAGGGTTTGACCTTATTTGTCACACTCTGCATTCTTCAAGCACCAAGTCAAAGTGTCAGGTGAGATACCCAGCCATATTTCTGCTCCCTTTAAGTGTAGCTATTTGGCAGAAGTTGCCCCAATGAAGCCAGTCTCAGTATAGAAGAGGATGGAGAATGCTTACAGGTTTGTGGGTTTTACTATACATGATAGTCTTGCAAACACCCAGCACTGCGGATTCTCTCCCTGGCACAATCCTGATGTATATCGGCCTATGTATTATGCATACAGGTATTATAATTGTGTTTACAACCAATTCCAGTAAATCTCCTGTGCCCAGACACCTCTAGATATACCTGGATCACAAAATTCAAGCCTGACTCCAAATCCAAGTCCTTCCTTGCCCCACCACTGATGGAGAGCTCCATCTCTGTCAGGGTCCATAATGAAGAGGCACTATGTCTCCAGAGACACGGCATACAATTCTCAAGGTCACCGTATGTCCTTAGGCATACTCCATCTGCATCCACACCCCACAGCTTATTGCACTTTAAGCCTGTCCACATGGTAAGTGGTTTTCTAATACCAGCCATAATTTTGCACCCAGTTGGCATGTGGAAGGCTATATTAAGCCCAGACGATTAATGCTGTCTTTGCTGAGAAGCAAGAAAATAGTCTCTGTGCTATTATACTCTGTCAGCTTTCCCAAACACTTCAGGCAACTAATTCTGAGGACTTTTTGACTGAATTGACATAAAATGCATCCTTCCCCTCTTGTTGCTTTTTAAATGCTTTAGGTTATTTTTATACTGCAGTCTCAGAGGTCGTTGGCAAGAGCATGTTCTGCCTCCCACCAGGCACTCGAGGAAATTTATGAGGACAGTCAAGTCCCATTTGTTCTGGTCATCCTCGGTGGGTTTACATGTCAGCATAATGCGAATGAGCATCAAACTGTTGTTTGTCATCAGAAGCCCCCTGGGTCTGTCTGTGGGGAGGTGTTTTGGAACAGATACAGTGGTTACTGCTTTCAGTATATACAGGAAGAAAATGTGGTCATCAGTAGATGTGAAACTGGAGAGAGGCCACCTGGAAAGAATTAAGAAAGCTCTAGGAAATCCATCAGAGCAAAGACAGCAGAAAAATTCATTTATAAAATAGGCAAGGTGGTTTGAGAGAAGTACATGTCTATATATTCTTGACCTCTCAGACTGCATGTTTTGTGAACACATCATTCAGAAGATATTCCAGCTCACGACTTGGTTTCCAGATACATTCTACATCCTGATGGTGTGAAATGAAGTGGAAGGACTGGTCTTAAATACTAAGCTCATATTCCCAGGGAATCAGAGATTATGCTTTGGTAACCACTTTTTACAGCACCTTGCTACTGTTATTGACTGGCAAAGGTGCACACCAAGGCAAGGTTTGCAGCTCAGGAGTGAAGTTAAACTTTGTGCACTTACAGCCAGTGGGAGATGGAGGTGTTTGGACTGTTGGTACCTACATGTGAGCTAGGGGCCAAATGTCTGCTTACAGTCAGCAAAAACCAAGCCCATGCAGGCTGGAGACTCTGAAGAGTCATTCAGCTGATCAACTGAGTCTACTTCAGCAAGAGCAGCACAACTCTCCCAACTGTACCACCTGCATTGACCGAACCTCTGTTGCCTGCAATGCCATACAGCTTTCCACAAACCCCCATTTAAGCAATGGAGCTGGAGCTATATCCTGCTGTCAATAAGAAGGTTTTGAAATTGACTCACTGCCAGAGACCAAGGTGAAACACGCTTCAGTAACCGCAGGTCCTGTTGGCCTTGCCTTACCATTGTGTCCTTTTTCTCTTGTAGGTCGCTCTGACTAACATAATGTATCTGCCTTCAAGGTGTCAATTGCAAACACAGCGTGCCCTGATACCAAATACATAGGTTATTCATTTGCAGACTCAGGTTGCTTTATAACATCATAATCAGTGAGACTTTAATTTCTCTGACTCATGTCATCCAGGTAATGGGGCTTCAGCAATTTTGAACAAAAATCAGTCTGAGGGCAATCAATCAGACCATTGATTTGTATGCACAAAAAGAGATGTTTCTCAACTGCACTGTTTTGACATGTACTGAACAGGAGATACAGTGGCACAGAAGTGGGAACTGGATGTTTAAACTCCCCACTGTAGACAAATTGTCTCGGCAGCATTTCTCCTGTCTATAGAGTTGCTGTCTCTTAACCAATAAGAACTTTCCTATGGACACTGTATTTTGCTGGCTGTCTTCCCCTGAGCTTTGTGAATAGGCAGTTCCAGCGGTGCAAGCTCCTCACTTGGAACTGAGAGGGTGTTGATGGAAGCTGCTTTCAAGTCAGTTCAATCCCTCTTGGATCAAATGATGCTTGGGAGACAGAAGACCTTCTGTTGCAGCAGTTAGAATAAAGCGATCTTCTTTACCGTGGTTTACGAAGCCAGTGCAGTCATGTGCAGAATGCAGCCAACAAAAGGGCCTGTACCACTGCTGTTGTGCACCACCATTTCAGTAGGAATGCTAGAATCTGGGTTAGTTTCTTGGTGCCTGACTTTCAAAAAGGCCAATGAATAGTGTGTTTAAATCTCATGCCTCTGCATCTACTCCTAAGATTTTTTTCTTATGGAAAGAGCTAGCAGCTTGCTTTCTACAGCATCCAAGTGGCTAAACTTTCCAATCCTGGACAATGTAATTTCTGATAAGGCCAGGCTGCCCATGCAGAAAACAAGAAAAGAGCAGTAAAAATATTATTCTCTTGTCTTCCAATATGTCCTAACATCTTTCTCATTCCTGACAAAATTTGAATTAGCAAATAATCCAGGGCCCTGTACTCCACTCTTGCTGGATCGCAGGGCCACCTTCTCAGCTCAAGAGTATAGTGGTGGAAGCTCCTTGGGAGATCAGATATTTTATGTCTGAAGACTATTGCCTTTACCATTCTCATAAATAACACAATAGAAACTTCAATATGATAGATTGCCTCTTTTTTTTTCAGGCAGAAGATCACACCCAGTTTCATGATTTATACAAATGCAGAGTATCCATTTGCCTGGTAGGACAGATGAATGATATGGAAATGCAATTTCTCGCATGTTGTTGGAAAGCTGAAAGGCAGTCCATTACAAAATCGATACTAAGGCTTCAGCAAAACGGGAGGAAATAATCATCCTCCATATCCTGGCTGGATAGGACAATATACTGAGAAGGTGGATAATGAGAATGAAATGCTGGAAAAGTTGCTCAGTTTGGGGGTGCTGAGCCTCTACCACTCATACGTTTTGGGAACAGGTTATACAGCTGGCAGGAAGGACACTGGTAAAGCTGCTCCTGCCTTTTGGAGAGGGATTGATTAGGATAACTTCTTCAAGTCTGTTAAAGCCTACAGTTGAGTAAAAACTACAGTATCTGGTCAGGATCAAAGCCCCACAATTAAGCATCAGTAGGCCAGGCCAGACAGGATCGTGGATGCATTAGCATGAGACCTGCGGCCCGCACTGCACTGACTTCTGCATTCTAAAACATCTGCTGGAGTCAGCAGGAGTCTGGATGTGCAGGAAAGCAGGACTGTTCATTGACATTCAAGCAGTGAGAAGCTCCTAGGATTTGGGTTGAAAGGAGCTCTGCTTCATGCAAAGATATTGCAGACCCCTTCACTTGACTTACTTGATGCAAAGTATCTGCTTGTTGGTGCTGGAGCTGCTAGATTAAGTATGTTACTGTCTATAAATCCTTCCCGTTGTCAGTGGGTTGCCTCTTACTTACGTCCATTGTCCCCTTCGTTGCTACCAAGGAAAGAAACATAGCAGAGAGCTTTTGTTTAATGAGCCATCACATTTAAACATAATTTGTCTCAGTTGTTTTGCTTTTCTCATCTACCTTTGCTCATTAAACTCCACCCTGCTTGGCTGTTAACAGCATAATCATGGGGAGCAATAGCATCACGAGATTCCTTGCACCAGCATGATGTTGCTACCCCTGCTGCTTTCCTCCTATTCACCATCTCTGATGGGTCTGTGCTTGCCTAGCATTAAAGCCAGCGTAGCAGCAGCTTCAGAGCCAGCTTACTCCAAAGGCTGAACAGCTGGAACTGCGCTTCCCCATATGGAGCAGGGCTTCAGATAGATTTTCTTGGTGCTGCCTGTGACGTTCACCTTGTCCTTTTGCACGTCTGTCGCAGCCAGTCGCCAGCCCCTTGCCTCCGCAGAGGGTGTGGGGTGAGGGAAAGTGCTGCCAGTCTTCTGTACAGATGGCATATCAGCTGTGGCAACACTCAGCGGGGACAGGGGACAAAAACAGAAGTGAGGTAGAAGAGTGGTGTTTCTGCCCCTCTGCAGAGTTGCTGCAGGAGATCCTCCAGCATAAGGCACAGCGCATCTCCTGTGCTTCCTTCCTGGCCCAAGAGCTGCAGCAGTCCTAAGCCAGGCAATGGGGGAAGCAGCAGCCTCACTAAGAGAGCAAGGCTTTGGGATAAGGGAGCTGCTCCCTCCAGTCACTCTAGGGCTCCAGACCCTAGCCAGAGCTGGAGACAGCAAAGGCAGCTGTGATCTCCACAGTTCTCACCCTCATATGCATGCTTGAATCCCAGCCAAAAATTAGCCCTCCATCCCCAAACCTCTTGCTGAGTCAGTTTTGGGGCAGAAGGGTACACCCATTGACTCTTACCATGACTCACTTTTGAAACTATAATGAAAACTCAGAGTCGGTGTCTGCTATCTACCCCTGTGGCTTAGCCTGCCCACCTTGTCTCAGCTGTCCAGCCCAAGGACATTCAGATCGTGATGGATGGCACTTTCCACCCGTGAGGACAGCGCTAGGACCAGGAAAGCTGCAGCAGTACCCAGCAGTACCTGTCACTTGCTGTGTTATCTGAGGGAAGGAACATGTGTGATGAGCCCAGCCTGCAGTTCACACCAGCTGAGTAAGCCTAGGTGACCGTTGTAGGAGATGCTGACTGTGGAGTTGTCACTCTTCTGGCTTGTGGGCAAACAGAATAGCCCTGAGTGGGCCAGTGATCCTACAGTGCTGTCGGGAGTCTTGTTAGCCCTGTTAGAAAGGCAAGTTCTCCAAAGCAGTGCAAATACTCCCATCTGCATCACCATTAGCTGGCTCTCTCTGTTTCTCACCTATACCAGTTAGATCGAGGATTTGTGTGGCATCTCATCAGAGGATAAAGAAAAGACCCTAGGTTCCCCAAAAAAGGGAAGACTGGCCATAAGGAAGACATTTCTGCGAACATACTGTAGCCTCAAAGCCCTGTAGAGATGGTGGAATTTGAGGCTTCTCCCAGACCACTAGGAATATTCAGCCAACACCATGACCTCCCCACCAGTGCAGAGGTTGTCAACCTCAAATGAAGCCCATCTCTTATTTCTCCAGTCATTCAACCTTCCCATGAGCTGAAGGCTCCCAGGTCAGAAGATAGGCACAAGTTCAGGGTGTGCATATACCCCTTATTGCTAACTTACTGTGTGGCAACTCTGTCTTGACCTATGCACAACCCTGAGCATCTTTTCATGGGTTCAACTGGCCATCACAACTACAAGGCTCACAAGAAAAAGTATTCCTCTGGCAGAATGAGGAGCCAAGAAGCAGCACTTTTCTAATGGGTGGCAAGTGTGCTGCTTTGTCACCACCCAAATCACCCCACACACACACGTACACACAGCACTGAGACCATTCTTCCCAAGGCAGACAAGGCTGTGGCTACCTTCTGCAGACAGCTCTGCCTCAGGAATTCAGAGCTGAAAATCTACTTCTCCAAGGCTTAACCCAGTCAGCTCTACAAATGGAGCTCAATGCCTTCCATAGTGCAACCCTACTGAAGTCATCGGGAGGGGCAGGAGAGTTGTAGCTCCCCCATACTCACTAGGTGGCCCTGATCTTCATCTCCCCTTTTTCCACCCACCCAGGTTGGAAAACACTCTTCCAGCCTTGTTAATTATTCTGTGTACCTTTCCTTCACAGGGAAAAAAGGCACTTTCATAACACGTTGCCCAACACGGCAGTCCTGATTCCTTTTTATGAAGGGTTTGATCCAGAGCCAGGGAAATCTCTCTTGCTCCTCTTTGATTCTTGTTGTCCAGATCCAATTTATACTTTTAAAGTTATGCTGTTTATTCAGCAATATCCTTTAGTTTTTTGTCAGTGTGGGGAAGCTTTACCATTGCAAACTAGGTTATGAGATTGAAAACTAAGTAGTTTTGCTGGTGAGTATATGGATAGAAATTCCTTTCCTCCTTTGTTTTAGTGATGTTTGGGAAGAGGTTTAAATTAAACCAAAAAGTAATTTATTCTAAAAGAATGCCTGCAGGGGACATAAACCAATAGTGCCTTAATTATGCTTGTATGCTCATTTTGATTGCTTTAATGTTTCTAATTACAGTGGTAACACTTTTCCCATTTGACAAGCTGGCAAGACAATTTGGCTCAACCAAGGAAGCTGGAGCATGGGTTATGGGAGATGTACATCACCTTCCAAAATGGCTTGCTCCTGCCAGCTTGGAAAGAAAGGATGCTCTCATTGGCATTCTGTTATTCCAGCCTGTTCTTCCTTTGGGGCACTGATGGGGTAGTGTTTTCAATGACAATGCAGTGGCAATGAAAATGCTGCTATTGCCACTTCTGGCAAGAAAACTTTGCCAGCATATGCAAAATCATAGAAAATAAAGTTGAAAGAAAATGCAAAGAATGATCTCTGCTCTTCTTCCGGGAGAAGACAAGCTCATTTCAGTGTGTTCATCCAAACTTTTCTACAGGCAGAAGGCCCCGAGCCATTTATTCCTGTGCTTCATTACTGCACCATTAGTAAAGGCTTCTTAATGTCTTCCCATATCTTCCTCCTGTTTAAGCCAATTACATGTTGTCCTATCCCCCAGGAGACACAGCACCAATTATTACTTCAAAACATGTTAAGACCAACACAAATTTAACATTAAACACTGGACTGTGAGTGAGGTATCTAAATACTGATACTTATGTACATCTGGATGGAAGCCACAGCCTGGACAATTTTTAAGGGGTCTCCACAGACAGTATAAAGTGCTAAAAGACTTCACTCTAGAAAATTTTAATCCAATTTGCTCAGATGGAAGCTTTTTCCTAATGCCTGCAAAGATGTGTTTCTCTTACTTGCAGAATTCCATGTTAATTCAGATCTCTTAAAAACATTATCTGAACTATAATTTAATTGATAAGCATTAGATTATATTTGTATCTTAGTAAATTTAATCCTAAGTATCTGACTCCATTTGAATGCTAGAAAGCTGAGCTCAGTGCTACCTAGCATCCTCTAGAGATAATCCTGAGTAGCAGAATGACTTCTGTTGGTGTTCTTTGCCTGCTCATCCTCTGAAATGGTACCTCCAGTCTCCATGGAAAAGGTCAGTGGGAAGAGGTTACACCCAGAGCTAAAAGCATACCAAGCTAAAATCTACTCATTCCAGAGCTGAGCTGGGGCTGACAAACTAGTGTACTACTCCATGCCATTCACGGAGCAGATGGTACCTTCCAAACAGTGATCACTTTCCAAAAGTCAGCCCCTTCAGCTGACAACCCTATTCCCCCGCCTCTGCCCTCTGTGCCACAAATAGTCTCCTGTGTATTTAATTTGTGTATTTTGTATGTTCACACACACATTTTCCTCCATTACATTAATTCTACAGTGAGGACTAGAACTGTTCACACCTTTCAGGAATACATATCTGGTGAAGCGCAGGGAATGACTGTACTTCCCTCCGATGCCCCCCCCCCCCCAGCCTCCATCAGTTTGCAAGAAACAGCTTGAACCAGAGCTAGCACCCACACCTTCATATTTACAAAGACATCAGTGGATTGTCTTCCAGGATTTGGATGTGGGAAGAGTTTCCAGTCTCCCAGATCCAAGACAGCAGTGCCCAAGGTTTAGGCACATCTTCATGACCAGACAAGGGTTGTCACCATCCTTTTCACTGCTGAGCCAAGACAGCTCATCTAAAATAGTAGCAAGGGCAAAGGAAGGGAAAAAACCACAGAAGTCAATAGAGTAATGCTTCAGGTAAATGTATCACTCTCTTTGTAATCAGTTCAACCCCATTTTTAGTCTTAGACCTAGGCCCTGTATGTACTCAAGTCCAAACACAGGAACCTCTTTATGTCCTTCTGAAAACACCGAACCCATATATTTAAAGGTCAGTGGGCAAACTCCTCTGGAGTCAGTGCTCTTTTCCTGGTTCATTCTCTAATGCCCTCTTTGACCATGACCCAAGAAACTTCCCAGTGTCCATCCTGCCCTCTTCCACCCACCATCATAGCAGATCACCCCTTCCTAGCCCCTGCCTTCCTCTGGTCCCTGGAAGGCATACTGGGTCTGATTTCTGCAGGCACCAGACCACTCCTGGTTCTGCAGAGAACAGTCAGAGCCAGGGGAAGCACACACTTGTCCAAGCCCTGCAGGTTAAGACATTCAAGAAAGTTACGGTGAATGAGCCAAAGATGTGAAATGAATACACATGAATTAAAGCACACTAATCCCAGCATGGATATTCAGGGATAAAGCGACCTTGCTTTGCTTCTGTTTAGTTGTCACCACAGTGAACTGAGGCCACTTCCCTCCTGCACCAGAGCACCCACACAGAGGTGGTATGAGGTTTAATGCACTTTGACTTCTGTGCATTAACTCACACCACACTAATTTGTCTTAACTCCCCATGTAAACTAGCCCTCAGAGGACTAGGTTTTTTCCTCTCTCATGTGACAGTTCACTTTATCACAAAGTGAAATGTGTTGGAGAAAACTATTTGCAGTGAATTTTCCCTCAGTTGTGCCTGCAGTGACGTCTTCGTTGTGAATGGCTGAAGAACTTCTCCCTCTGCCTAAGCTTGTTGGCTGTTTTCCTCTTTAAAACATCTATATTGGAACAGATATCACTAGTAAAGCGGCATCCCTCTACCAGGCAGATAGGGAATGCTGGCCTGATCTACAGGTGGGGTATGGAGGTGATCCAGAGAGATTAACTGCTGGGCTCCAGGTCACAAAGGATATCTGCAGCTGAACGTCAAATTGTCTAAACCCAAGTGTCTTTTGCACCTGGGAACATCTTTTCTCCTCAGAGCATTTTTCCTCATTAGAAATAGTCAACTTGCTTCTTCAAACCTCAGGACTGTGCCAGTTGTGTGGGAAAGAAAAAGAGAGAAATTACTGCCATCTGCATGACTCCCGTGCAGGGACAAATCTTTTCCTCTTCCTCTCCCTCTTTTCCTCCATCCCCCCTTTTCACTTGAGAGCAGCAGGAGACCTTCGCATTAAGATCCTGAACTCACCACAGTTGGAACAGACAAAGCCAGAGTGAGGAGGGAGGTGAAGGAGGCTGAGACAATGTATTTTTAGTCATTTCGATGAATTATGGAGACGTGAAGTTGATAATTTATTGAAGAAGGGAAACGGGGGACTCTATGTAAATGTTTTCAGATTAATAATTAATGTGGCTTTCTAGCATCAGGGGGTCTTTAATTAAAGCCTCTGTTAAACAAGGCAAGGCAGACAGGCCCGGCTCCTTGTAGCAGCGCATTGCACCTTTCCCATGTACAGCTACAATTTACAGATGAAGCATCATTTGCATCGATAAAGAAGGACAGATCCTATGCCGCAGGAGTGGCAGGAGGCTGTGGAGACCAGCTCAGCGACCCCAGGGATGAGGTGGTTTGCATCACATTTTAAATTAGCTTGCCAGACAGGCCAAATGAGGGGGTGTCGGGAAGCAAGGAGGGAGGGGGCACTCCAGCCACAAGGCTTTGAGGAATGCAGAAAGCTACTCACAACCATCTGTGGATTACAACCTCTTCAGGAGGGACCTACTGACAGCATTATCCAGGGTCTTGATACATTTGCCTTCCAAAAGCCTGTCCCATACCATGCCTGCCTCCCTGTCCCACAGTAAAAAGACCAGTTCACAGCAGAGGGGAGCACAGCAATAAGGCAGCGTTCACAGGGTGAAGAGGCAAACCTGTGCCTTCCTACTACCCAGCTGCTGCCATTATCCCCAGCAACCTCCATAGGCACCGCTCCCTCAGGTAAACATCACGCCTGGACTCTTCCCTCTTCCAGGGATTTCACAGCTGATGGGGAGAGGACTAGATGAAGGCTGACTGTGGACCTCAGTCAGAACAGAGCATCCCTTTCTTCCTGTGCCATGTGACAGTGAGACCAAACTGAAGCCTTCTCCCTTACAAGAACTAGGCCTCCCAGAAGGTCTAGGATTATTTTCCAGGGGACTGTATAAAACCATAATAGTTTCAGGAATTAGAATGGGTCAATTAAGGAATGACAGAGGCTGTTCCAGTTAATACTGCTGAGGAGCTTCCAGTATAATCCCAAATTTGGCTTATTTAAAGTCCCAGGGAACAGCAGGTAAGTTTCCAAACAGAGGACAAGGTCTTGTTTTTCTGAAGAAATTGTCTAAATTAAGACACAGATTAATTAGTTTTGACACCTTGGCAAAGAAGCAGATCTCACATTTTTTACTCATCTTTATCACCAGTAACATTTGTGATAATATTTTAAAGTGCAGGAACAAGAAAGAGACAGCTGAAACTTTCTTTTTAACAGAAAGGGTTAAATCAACGTAGGCTAAACAGGTTCTCAGAGCAAGTATTTCCGAACACGGAAGCTAATATACTTCTTTCCTGCATTGCCAAAGATGGGGCTCAAGGAGACCTCATGGGATACCGAGTCCACACCAATCATCTGTGAAAGATGTCTGCTTAAATGGCTACAGGTACCTCCCCACTTTCTGAAGCCAGACTTGAGGCACTCCTTATTGGCACGGAGCACAAAAACAACCTGGAGAGCATCCCTTCAAATGTCTCACTGAATCCTGTGAACACCCTGGGTTTCCAGGAAAGCACTGAATCTTCAGGATTGCGAACTTGTTTTCTGTTTGCCCACACCAATGCTCTTGACAGGTCTGACATGTGCCTGCGAGCTCAGCGAAGGTTTACTGCTGGGTTTTGTGGAGGCAAGCGCTGCAAGAAGGTCTTGGAGGATGCACTGGGAGCCCCTGCGAGCAGCTACGAGGCTCTGCTGCTCTCTGCTGGGAAATGCGGGCAGAGCCCTAGCGAGGAGAGCTGGGTTTGCCAACGTGCCCTTGGCTTGGTCCCTGCACACACTCAGAGCTGGCTGTACAAAGGCAGACACCTGGGTGCAGGCTCCTCCTCAATATCGCTGTCAGAAGCAGGCCCACATCAAAGGCTGCTGGTGTAGGAGCAGTCTGGGTGCAGGTCAGCAGCCCCAGCCTGCCTCCCTTGCCCTCATATCCCAGCCCTCACGCAGCACCTGGCTTTCTCCACACTGCTCTATTGCACTTGTACCTGACCTCCTCCCAGCCTGTAATGTAGTTACTTTCTCAAAAACCCTCTGGATGGAGGGCAGAGCAATTACCCCACCACACAGCCCAGGAACCAACATGCGGGGCAACCATGCAACCCACCCAGAGTCACAAGTCGCTATGTGGGTGAGCCGATGTCTCTCCAAGGACCGCAGCCTCTTCCTCACGGCCTGTTTTTTTTAATCCTTGCTCCATGCGACAAAGCTGCTCTTTGCCCACCAGACCTCAGGAAGGCTTTAACTACATCTGGCTGCAACTGCGCAAAACCACAGCTCAGACAGTCTCAGAACCACAGGGAACCATGAGGCCACTGCTGGGCTGTGGCAGCCTGGTGGATGGCGTAGCAGGTGAGCTCACCGCTCTGGCCAGCAACCTCAGCCTGGGAGAAATCCCAACCCATAACAGTATCTCTGGCACAAAGGAGGGGAACAAATTCCCCAGTCTGGTGCTGACTGGGGCCCTCTGCCCTTTTAAGTAATGATGTTTAATTTTGCAATGTCTTTCATCTCATGCATCTCATGATTTTCAAGTACCGGCTGAGGTGACAGGAGTTTAAGATGGGTATTTTCAGGATTTGTCTATTATATATATATATTTACAACTCAATAAAATAAGAAGAAATATTCAAAGCAAACAGACTGTGGAAAGTGATTTGTTCCGACTCTTCACCACAGACTTGCAAGAAACCAATCAAAGAGGCTCAGGAGTGGTTTGAGCGTAATTTATTAACCCAAAAAGGGCTGCATTGTTAACCAACATTATTTATAGTGAACAGCTCAACCATCTCTACTGAACAACTGTGTGATACTGCAGGGACAAATGCAATGAGTTACTACACAGATAGGACAAAACCAGCAGCAGATCTTTGTTACAGCTGTTAGAAAAAGTGTCCCCAGGAGACAGACACTGAATCTGTAATGGCTATCTTATTTCTCTGACAATTTATTTAAGTTTTAACTTAACAGCAGGAATGATAGCCACAGTTACACAGTGACTCCCAATAAAGGAGCATATTGCTGATCTGCAGCTGGTGTTTTCTTATTTATTTCAAAGTCTTTAAGTTCCAGATTTAGCATATGGTGCTATATAAATAATGGTATAATAATACGTTTTTGCTTTCCATGTGCCTGAATAGAAAAAAAGCCGTGTGATTTATGTTACATGAGCATTGTATTTAAGACATTATTTTGCTCAGAAATTTTAATGCATTTAAAATGCATCTTCTGCTTTTTGTAATCTGTTCTTTTGAAAGAATAAACAAAGCAGTGATGTTTATTTAATGGAGCCATTCGTCTTACTTCCTTGTACAAAATCCTAGCTTTCCAGTCCAGCAGCCAGATCCCTGTAGTAGGCAGTGGGGCTAGAAATGGAGAGATCTGCTGTTTACCAATGAGGCACCAATGAAAGGAAGACATGGGGCTCAAGATTTACCCACAGCAAGATGCTTTTTGAAGCCAGCAGGCAGCTGAGAACTGCTTAGCCCTGTACAGCAAAGGATGGAGAGGAGAAACCCATGGGAGAAGTTCTGCAGGGAGTCATGCTGTAGAGCAGCAGCACTGAGATGGCTCAGCACACAACTACCCATAGACATACAACTAAAAGCAAATGCCTGCTTCAGTTAAAACTAACTGCAGTTACTAGAGCAAACACTGCCCCCCTGAAGTATGACTGGGATGTAACCGTTTACAGCTTTCCTTTCAGACCCTCGATAAACTAGTTCTTTGCGCATTACAGCTGTGCAGAAATACCTAGCTGCAGGGCAAGGAAGATATAACTCCCACCCCAGCTGCTCCTGGATATTGCTGTTTTAGTTTCCAGACTGAATGGCAGCAAGACCTCACCCAGCAAAAACTTCTTCGCAGCTACAAGGGTTGCAAATGTGAGTTTAAACATGCACAGATCACTGCAGGATGAACAGAGTATTTCTAAGGGACATACAAGACAAACCAGTGAATATTCTGCCTACTTAAGCCTGTTTCATTGGTCCACAGCTCCTGGAGGAAATCTGTCAGTCCACAAATCAAGGACTGACAATCCCAAGCACCAGGCAGTATACTATAACCTTTTCCATCATATAAGGATCATCAGTGGAGGCTGAAGTCAGGTCCTGAAATCTTCCTGAGAGTCCACCCCACCAACTGCCTAAGGAACAATTTTACAGACTTTACCCAGCATATTTCAAGATCTTTCCAAGCAAACACAGACAAAAAAAACCATCACACTCAAAAAGCCAGCAATCCCATGCTGTCCAGAACCATCACAGACACACAGTAAAGTGGGAGAAGCAAGATGGGCTCAGGGGAGTTGGGTGATGACCTGGCATCCCATGAGTGCACAAGCAGTGCTCCAGCGCAAGATGATCTGTATGGTCAGTGTGGCTGAGGATGTGGACAACACTGTCATAAACACAGTACTGAAGCAGTGGGGGAGTTTACCTTAAAAGGTCAATAACGTAAGAAGAACACACACAAACTGAGCTGCTCTGAATGGAAGTGACATGTTAGCTTAGCACAGGTTTTGAAGTTCTGTATCTCCCTCCCTCTTACCTCTCCCCCAACCCACTCCCCACCAACCCCCTGGCAGTTTCAGCCACTCACGTTTCAATCCCAGCTCTTGTCACACTGGAGCATGAACTGGAGTAGTTGAGAAGCTGGTTACTGTGGTAACCCAGCACAGCTTTTATCTTTATTCCTTTCATGTCCTCTTTGGGGGAAACTGGCAATCTGTTTCTTTGCTTTTTCTGATTAAGTTCATCACGCAGCACACTGTCAGGATCTGTGTAAAACTGAGAGAAGAAAGTACCACTTACATGAATGAACACGTGAACATTTCTCTCACTGCTCTGCTACCCTACCTCTTGCTTCCCAGCTTCTCTTTAGAAGCTATTTGACATGTCCTTTTCTACCTGACCGCCTGTGTACAGCTTTTCCCTGCCGTTCTCCCTCAAGCCTCCTCACTACCACAGTAGTTACTAACTTGTTGTAGGGCCAACAAGAGCAAATTGCTACCCTGGGCTTTCTTGCGTTCTTTATAGGAATACAGAAAGGCCGAAACACCGCTGCAGTTCACAGTGAAGCGGCTCAGCTCCCTGCAAAGCCAAAGGCCGGTGGCAGGCTGGGCTGGGGGGGACCCCCGTGCCCTCCACTCTACCCAGGGACCCCCTCACTTCCAGCAGGCCACAGCAGCCGCAGGCCCCCACGGACGGCCTGCTGCCTGCCGACACGCACCAGGGAGACCTCACGGACTTGCCGCGGGGCATAAAACAGAGCAAGCCAAGGGATGGCCCCCGGGACCGGTCCAGGCC
>JAVJGJ010000057.1:4215665-4262166 GCA_035590215.1 Microhierax caerulescens | reverse complement strand
GGTGGAGGGATGGGGCAGGTCCGGCGGGGCAGGAGGAGTGTGTGGTTTTGTGTGCACAGGAGGTGTTTGCTTTAAAAGAAGTAAATGAATAATGAATTGACGCTTGTAAAGCATTTGGCTTCTTACAGCAGAGTCTGAGCGGCTCAGCAATAGCATATTTAATTGTATCTGTTAAAAACTGTATAATGGATGTTGTCCCCAGAACTTAGAAGTTACCTTTTTAAGGCTCTTGAATTTTCAGCTAAAATCAATAGAGAAAAAGGAAAAAAAAAAAAGAAAAAAGAAATTTATTGCTGTCTGGCCCCTCAAGCCTCCATACATCACAGCCTCCAGCAGGTCAGGACGTGGGCAAGTCTGTGGCTCACGGAGGCTTCCCACGGCACCGGCACTGGCAGGACCCCTCCGGCCGCGGTTCCAGCCCCTTGGCCTCCCTCCGTCAGTGCCCCAGCCTAGCCCAGGCACCTGGCTCCTGCCTGCAGGGACACGCTCCCGGCCGGGGCAGGATGAGCGCCGGGGGCAGCAGGTGCGGTGTCCGGGCTTCTGCGCCGGAGGCGGGTATGGGCAAGGAGCAGGTTTCTGCTGTTGAATACTTGGGTTTGTCTAGTTGCGCTTGAGTGGCCCGGAGCCCTTCAGCCGCGGCGTGCGGAGCCCGTAAGGAATAATACAAACGTGTCCCTTGTCCGTGCCTCCTTACAGCAGGGGAGGAGTATGCAGTGCCCTGCACAGGGACGCTGAAGCAAAGGGGGTAGTGAGGGGTGAGGTGACACCCCTCTGAGTCCCATCACTGCACCGAGATTCCAAGAGCAAGGTGCAGAAACAAATGATGCTCATGGGTAATGTTTATATTATATACACATAAATCTGCATTAATATATATAATAATATATTTCTATATATAAAATATAAAATAATAATATATATTACTAAAGAGGCTAAAACTTGGAAGCCTCGTCTTGTTTGATCCTGTATTGATTTATTTACATGGAGAGGGACGTCCCTTGGTCACAGCTCTGTGACTCTACCATGACGACTGGCACAAAACGCAAAGCAATGAAATTGTAACCCACGTCTGCGTGGGGCGATGCCGAACTAGTTCTTACCCACTGACCTTTTTGGCTAGAGATGGAGTAGGACTAGGCTAACCAGGGGACATTCATCCGTACGGCTACTGAAATCCTGTCCCAAACTATGGACAGAAGGTGTGGTGGCTTGGAAAGACCCACCAGCCCAGAGCGCGTGAGGGATGCACCACACAGGCTGAATCCTGCCTCAGTCCAGGACCTGCTGTGAGCAGGACATCCTTTGGAAGCCTTCATGGGGTTGTCGCCTAAAATACGAGCTCAGAAACTGGTGTCTGCAGAAAGCAGCTTCCTTTTTGGCTCTCACAGTTATGCTGCAGGTCTCATAGAGCCACCGTGAGTAGAGGAAAGGAGGAGAGGCCAAGAAAGCTCCAAAGGCATGGAAATAACAGATCTGTCTACAGCTTGTGGAGGAACAGGGGGAGGCAGGGCTACCACTCCTCCTGGGCTCTGCCAGGCTCAGCTGGACCCCCATGAGTGTCAGGAGTGTTTGGGGTGTGTGAGGGGAGACAAGAGGGCAGAAGTTGCAGTCTGGGTTGTGAGCGGGGTGTAAAGAAGGAGGATGTGCTTCAGGAAGGATGTAGGTTTTTGCGGTACAATGGGAGCAACAAGACGGCTTTCCAAAGCTGCTTGGAGCAGGCAGCAGTCTGTGGTAGTGATAACTGAATATCTGGGACCTAGACAGGCCACAGCTACATTGCAAGGTGCCCAGGATGGGCTGAGGAGTAGCAGGTCCATGCAAGTTCAAGGCTGAAATCCCAGGACCCAGCTGCCTTCTTGTGTGGAGATTTAAGATAACGGTGCAGCTGAAGCTCCAGTTTCCTCAGGGATTTCCCCAAAGCCCCAGGAAACTGTATTTGGGTCATAAACCTAATCTTAAGCAAAGAAGGTTCCTCTACTGCCAAACCGATTTGTGTCCTCAGGCAGGAGGTGCTGGCCCTGTCTCTCGGGGGGCTGGGAGGAGGACTGTCTCCCAGTGTCACACCCCAGGGTGGCTGAGTCATGTGCATGTGTGCAGCTTGCCTTGGGCATGTCAGCCAAGGTTTGCCTCGTGCCCTTGTAGTCACGCACCTGTGCCAAGTGCCATGCAAGCTGCTCTTGCTTAACACAGCTTACCTGTGAGGCGTGAGGAGCAGGCAGTGGGTGGAAAGCCCCAGATCTCCTGCAGCTTCTCCCCTGGGGTGTGTTGGAGGGTCAGCTCTCCAGCTGCCCCACTGTTGTCACAGTCTTGGAGCACCTCCCTAGTCTTCCATCTGTGATGCTGATATAGACCCTCTACAATGGAGAAGGGGCCAGACAAAGGGTTGCCACAGGTGGCACAGGGGGAAGAAGTGGACACCAAGAACCTGTCTCTTTTGATGCCAATCACTTGGAGGCAGAGGGAGAACTCATATTAATGTGGCGTCGTCATTAGTGTTCATATTTAGGTCTACAGTAAAGGATCTTCCTTCCCTTTTCTTCTTCCCAGTCTTTGCTTCCCCTTGCCCTGCAACCCCATTGGACTTAAACAAGGTACTGGAGACCTTCAAGCTGTGTAGAAGCTTGCCACTCTCGAGCAAGAGGCCGTGTCCAGCTTTCATCCCAGCTACAGTAGCCCAGGAGATAGGCTTGCCCCAGGAGCAGAGGATTGCTTTCTTGGCCTGGCATGACTAACATCTGCCCAAGGAGAGGGAAAAGCGAGCCAAGTCTTGCTTGCCAGGGAGGAGAAGGAAGCCAGCTTGTGGGGAGGCAAGCGCATGGCTGGGTGGACTGCTCACATACCGGGTGCAAGTGCTGTTCTTACACTGCAGGGGGGTCTGCAGGAGAGAAAGGGAGGAAGATGTTCCTGCAATGTTAATAAAAGGGTTTTGACTTTATTATAGTCACACTCCGTGTGATCTGCCGTGCTAGCCCCATGGCACACTCAACCCTGCTATGTGGCACCTGGAGCAGACCTGCTTTTCCACGTAGTAGTCAGGGTTCACGTACCTGCATCAGAGCAGAGAAGATTTCCTTGCTTTTTGGACTGCCCCCTGACTCGTGATGTCACTTAGATGGCAATAACTAAAGGCTTCTTGAAAATCTCTGGAGTTTGCAGCTCAGAGATCCGTGAGCCAGGCAGTGGTCTCTCCAGCTTTCAGATGAGTAGAGGACCAGTGTCTGTCTCGGGTCTGGCAGACTCTGCAGGGTTGTACTGTAAACCACGTGGCCAAACATTATCCAGACCCAGACTGGACCTCCAAGGCAGTTGTATGTGGCCCCTTGGACATGCTGGCTAGTCAACAAGTTTAGCAGGGACAGAGCTTCAGGTTGACCTCACGAGCCTGCCGTTTTCAAACACAGAGCCATACAGCTTCAGGTGTATCAGCCTGGCCTCCAAACAGCTGGCTGGGAATAAAAATGGCTTCTTACCTTGGAAATCATGGCCATCCCCACTGACGTTGTCATGGGAAAATACTTATGTGCTCTGCTGCTGATATAACGGTGGGAGCACTGGAGAGCTCTCCATGTCCAACCCTCAAACCACTGCAGGAAGGTTGGCAGGAAATTCTGGTTTTCCCTCTGTGACTGTTGGAAGCCCTGCCTCCCCTCAAAGGGCAGCTGCTAAGGAGGCTGAGGGTGGCATTGCTAGACAGGCTCCACAATGAGCTGCTCCTCAAGAAACTCCCCTTCACTGACAGCTGTGTCTGCTCTTATTTTCCAACAGCTGCTTTGAAGAATCCCAGAGTCAGGAACGTCAGCAAGAGCAGGCACTAGTGCTGGTGCTCTGGCAGGAGGGAGGTGTTCAGGCTGCTTTTCCTTTTTCTGCTCCAGTTGGGTCCACTAGAGCCTTTCTTTCACAACTTATATTTTTGTAACCATGTGGCAAATGCAGCTGTCTCAGGGTTGGGTTTTTCTTCCCTCTCCCTCTCTACGCACACATGTGCTTTGTCCCTTTGAAAGAAGGACTTGCTTGGCACTAGCATCTGGGCTTGTTTCTCCAAGAGGTCCCACACCTCTGCCTAGTGCCTTTATGCTGCTCTTTCTGGAAGGGGATGAATTCAACACAGGGCATGTGGCCCCAGCCTGCAGGATGTAGCGAGCTCGGGAATTTGGTGGGAATGCTGCTTGGCCTGGCTCCTGTGACCCAGCTGCAGCCTGAGCTGCTCCTTCCCTCCCTCACACCTGACTGGGAATGGGGGCCCAGCTTGGGTTCCCAGCATGGCTGGGGGATGGGGCTGCCCTTAGCAAGGTGCTGCCGAGCCGTGCGCCGTAGGTTTGTGTTGGACACGGCTGAAGTGCCAGTTCATTACCAGTTCGGTCTCGTGCCAGTGCTGGCCAAAATGAAGCAGCCAGCAGGGTGGATGGCACATCCTGGGGTAAAGCTGGCTCCTTTGGAAGAAGAGCAAGGTGAGGGCACTCAACTTGTCCCCTGTCCATCCAGGTGTAAATGGTGTTTCTAGCCAGGTGGAAATGCAACACCATGAGCTGAGGTTTGCATGGATGCTGTTGTGATGATGAAAACCCAACTCAAAAGGGAACCACAGACACTGGCTGTACCCAGAGTGCTCCCAGCCTTCTGTAGCTCAAGCACCAAGCAGAGCTTGAGTTCCCATTCTCCTCTGACACTACTATGAAGGAAGGGGTGGGAAAGTGTACAGACAGGCTGGAAGGTTCTGTCTATCCTCCTCAGGGATATTTTCTGTTTCTGAGTGAAGCCTATTGTACCAGTCTAACTGAAGACTGTCTTTGGTTTTTCCCAGGTTGCATGAAGAATTAAAGATGGCAAAAAGTGATGATGGCATACGCATCTTGCAGGGCCTATTAGTCTTTGGGAATGTGGTCATTGGGGTAAGTGAAGTGGGACAAGTATGGGTGGAGGCTTTCTTCCAGTATGACACTTCTTAATAGAGCAGTTCCTAGCCATGAAATCCCTCTTCACGTGTGGAATCGACACGTAAATAAACTAGCAAGAGAGAGGAGGGGTAAAGGAGAGATGTGCTGGCTGACTCTTCGGGTGGGGAGGGGACAGCAAGGGGCAGCAGGGGCTGATCCACGAGACCAACATGAGTTCTAGGGGAAGAGCCCTTGCTGCTGACCAACATCTTTCCAACGGCCTCCCTCCATATAGTGAAGGGTAACAACATCCTCAAGTCCTAGGCTTGACCTCTTAGGTCTAGGCTGGGTGGGTTTTGCCTGCAGTTCTTCTGTGAAGGCACAACACGGAGGATGGTGGAGTTGGGCAGAGGAGTTGAGTAGCTCCTGTTTGGCAGGAAGCTGAATGAAAGGAAAGCAGTCTCCATCTTTTTCTGTCTCTGCTGTTTCTTTGGAGAAGCTTGATCTAATGGATTTCCTGAACTTGCACTTCCCAGATGTGCGGCATTGCCCTGACAGCAGAGTGCATCTTCTTCGTGTCAGATCCCCACGGTCTCTACCCTCTGCTGGAAGCCACAGAAAATGATGACATCTATGCTGCTGCCTGGATTGGCATCTTTGTTGGCTTTGCACTCTTTGGGCTGTCTATCCTTGGTATCGTTGGAGTCATTAAGCCCAGCAGGACCTTGCTGCTGGTGGTAAGTATGGCAAAGTTTGCCTACCTATTGCTGCCAGATTGAAAAAAATGTTGCCTCCGTTTCCCTGCTCACCTTGGTAACCACCCGCTGAGCAAAGACAGCTTTTATTAGCGATAAGGAGCCAAAGGCTCTTCTTAATCATGGCTGTGGTGTCCCACAAGGTGACTCCTGTGAGGACACATGCATGAAAAGCTCCTGAACCAGTTTAGGGGAATTAACAGTGATAGTCACAGCGGAGGTTTAAGCTGACTGGCTTGACCTTGACCTTGCCCTGAAGCCATGCAGAAGCACTTGTGCAATCAGATGGAGCTGGGATGTGGTTTAGATCCTTGTTTCTGCCCACCCCTTACTGCCTTTCAGCAGCCATTTACCATTCAGTTTAGGAGCTGATAAGTAGTGACATCTGTACAAGGCACCAGTACGTGTTAGTATGCCAAACAGGGGTGCAATGGAGACCGTTAGACATCAGCAGGCAGAAATTACAGGGGTGGGGATAGAGAGCTTTGGCTAAGCCAAGGACAATGTTAGGATGTGAACAAATCTCTGCACAATTTCTTACTTCGTTCTTTGGGTTGGCAGTGGTAAAACTTAACTGCGTTACCAAAAGGTAGAGCCGAAAACTCTGGAATCGTCTCCCGCTTGGATTAATGGCGGGTGGCAGGGTGTCTGTTTTAAACAATAGACACTTTGAGATCTGAACTCTTGTGCCGGGGAATTTGCCAGCAAACAACTGAGGGAAGAGAACTCCCTCAGGTGAATTTTGGTGTCCTGGCTGAAACCCAAGGCTGTGGTAGAGGAGATAAGAGAGGATACAAGGGGCAGAAGCTGGGCTAAGAAGAAAACAAATGCCTTGAATCTAAGAAGAACGTGATAAAATGTGGGAGGAGAAATAGAGACATGAGAACTCCAAAGGGAATATGGAAAATGTTAAAGGGCTTGTGCCGAGAAGCGAAGAGAAACAGTGAAATAGACTATGAGAGGTGGTCCTCAGGATCTGCTTACGTGAAGGATCTTTCCTTACAAAGTAGGAGTGCTGAGGAAATCCGACGAGGCAAAATCAGGAGGATCTGAATGACACCCTGAGTTGTACCTTCTGTTTCCCCTAAAGTACAAGCTGTCCTGCTAGGACTGAACAGCTTCTTGCTGAAAATCTTATAGCTGCCAAGTGGAAGAGGAAGGACGAGACATGGCACAAGCATAACTTGCCAAAGACATGCAACAAAGCAAAGGGCAAATGCTATTCTAGGACATACCAGGCAAAGTATTTTCCATAGAGGCAGGGTGGTATTAATGCCATGAGGTTCTGATGAAATCTTTTCTGTGAGGTGGAGAAGAATTCCAGCCACACACCTTCAAGAAAGCAGATTGCAAACTGAGACAAGGATGGGGAAGGGCTACATGAATGTTTAGGGGCATCGAGAGGGCTGAGGAGACAAGGACAGCCTGGTCTCCTTTGCCTTGAGCAGGCTTTCAGGCTTAATCTTAAAAAAACTGCTTAACTGTTACTCCAAGGTGTAACTCCGCTGTCTCCCTCCCACAGTATATTATTCTGATGCTGATCACTTATGCATTTGAAATGGCTTCTTGCATCACAGCAGCGACTCACCGAGACTTCGTGAGTATTTTTTCCTCATGTATTCTTGCAGCCGTACTGGGAAACGTTGCAGTTCTAGGGCACACGGTGGTCCTGTTCTGTGGAGTAAATGACCTGGGTGGTGGCACAGTGTAAACTCAAAGGGCCACTCCTGACTTAGAATAGGACCCCACAAGGGAAGTGTGGTCAAGGAAATAACTTTGTTCTTTTTAACATAGTTTTGTTATTTTTGACATTTTAAATTGTTTACAACCTTGTAGTTAAGGAAATAATAGTGTGGGTTAGCTGAATCATCGGTACAGTGTTTAGTTCTTCAGCTACAGACTGATTAATCTATCATACATACAGAAGACAGATCTTCACCATTGCCCCAGGCAGTGTTACTAATGAGGGAAAGATTATGTGGGTTATTGGAGATATCGGTAGGGAGAGAAATCACTCGTGGTGCTTTAGTTCTGAGCAACATCTCAAATGTAACCCCAAGCTTTTCTGCACGTCTCCTGTGATCTGACATCTGGCAGAGCCTGCTTAAGGGTCGTGCTCAAGATCAACGTCCTCGTTGCTCCTGCCTCTCAAATCCTGCTCTTTATTCTCCTGTGTGTAAAACAGGTGGAGAAGCAGCATTCCTGTTCTCCAGCAGGACACTGAAGCAAGCAAACAAACCTACCCCCAATAACCTTGTATTTGCTTTACATGACCACTTATTTACATAGTTCCTACATTCTTATCTGGTTTGTTTTGTTTTGGGTTGTTTGATTGGGTTTTTTTTTCTGTAGCTCACTCCCAATCTCTTCCTGAAGCAAATGCTGGAGAGGTATCAGAAGTCAGACACAGATAATAACAATGACAAATGGATGACTGAGGGCGTCACAAAGACATGGGATAGACTCATGCTTCAGGTAATAAAAACACTGGAAACTCTCACTAATTACTAAATGCTCTGCAGCCTTGGAATGTCAAGTCCTCCTTGGGGCCTCTCTGTAACCAAGAGGACGGCATCTGCCTTGAACCTTGGAGCAAGTCCTGCCGCGCCCCCCCGTTTTGCTCATTTATCAGATGGCAGGCTGTCAAAGGCAGGCACTTCAAAAATCTCCCCCATAAACCTCTGGTTAATGCCTAACCGGCCATGTGCAGGGTCCAGCGGCGTGCAGGGCTCTGACCTGGCCCCACAGAGACCCTCCCCTTCTCTCTCCCCACAGAACCAGTGCTGCGGGGTGCGGGGTCCCTCCGACTGGCAGGAGTACACCTCCGCCTTCCGCCGCACGCACAGCGACGCCGACTTCCCTTGGCCGCACAACTGCTGCGTCATGGATGCCCAAGGGTCTCCTGTCAACCTTGACGGCTGCAAGCTCGGAGTCCCTGGCTACTATAACAGCAATGTAAGAGTCCCTCTGCTTTGCCTAGTTAACGTGTGTTGGTCAAAAGCACCTTGCTGGAAGGGGAGGAAATGGTGAGTAGCCTTCCTCCTCCACGGTAAGCTACAGGTGTTGAAAAGGTTTCTGGAGGAGAAGCAATGCCTGTAGGGTCCTGGCCATGCTGCTGAACACAGGATAGGTTGTAATGAAGGCTTTCCTGGTAGAGAAAGAACTATTAAGAAAGCCCGCCCAATTCCACCAGGAGGAAGTGACATCTCCAACACGTAGATTGACAGCAGCTACATCAAACTTGGCCCAAAGACGAGTGCATATGATGCGAGTGAACAAGTCAGCAATTCTCCTCCTCAAAGTAGAACTTTTGAGTAGATTAGCTTGTCCTAGTCAAACAGACTGCTGGGTCATGAGCACCAGCTTCTGCACTACCAAGCATTTCTAGGAGGCCTTCGAGATTCCAAATTTGCCTACAGCTTCTCGATTCTGGAGGCCAGCTCTGTGTTGGCTGTGTTTTAGTTATATATGTACACTTGGCAAGAGGGTGGCTCAGGAAACTGTCCTTGAAGTGTCTGAGATGGGTCTGCTTTGTACCTGGAGCTAGGAGCAGGTAGGCTGTCTGCAAGCTGTCGATGAGCAGTGTGGCTCTGGCTTGCCTTCCTGAGACCCTGTGAGCCACCCAAACCGCACTGGGAGAGGAGCACACTGCCTCAGTCTCTCTCAGAGCTGGGTAAGCTTGTCACCTTGCAGAAGGGTGTCAATTCATTCACGGTTGTCTTACAGGGCTGTTACGACACTATTTCTGGGCCAATGAACACACATGCCTGGGGTGTTGCCTGGTTTGGTTTTGCCATCCTCTGCTGGACTGTGAGTACTTCATATTTGCCTTTATTTGCTCTTCTCTTTTCTCGCTGTTCCACACCCAGTTGGGTGGGGGTGGGTGACAGGACCGATGCATTTAAAATTTCTGTAGATTATAGTTATTCATTTGACACCAACGTGCCTGTAGCTGTTCTACTAACAGAGCGACATGTACAGGTTCCCCTCCATTCTGGCTTCCACAGGTGAGGAGCTAGGTGGCCTTCCACCCTGCTGTGGCCCGCTGCCGTCGCAGCAATACGATGCCGCAAACACAACTTGCAGATGCTTGTTTGTGAAGGGGGATGGGTCATCTAAACAGTAGTCGTGACAGATAATTCAGTTTGTAGTTCAAAGACTTTGTATGAGTATTTAAAGTACTCAGGGTTCAGCAGCTTCGTGACAGATAATCCCCAGCAACCTGAGTGATCCAGTCAAACAGTTATGGCTGCACACAGCTTCTTTCTTCACTGTGGAGCTTCTGTGCAGATAAAATGCTTTAAGCTTCCTCTGCCTCAACAGACTTGGCTTGTCAAGAATTTCTGTTGATCTCTCCTATGAGTAGGACCAAATATGGCTGGGGGAGAGGTGGGGAGGAGGAAACGAGGAGCTGAGAAACCTAGAAGTCTTGTTGTTTCAGTTCTGCGTCCTCCTTGGTACCATGTTCTACTGGAGCAGAACCGAATACTGAAGGCCCGGTGACCTCAGCGCTGTCCTGAAGCATCGTGTGGGGCTGCATTTGTTCATCTCCTGCTCCATTCTCCTTGTGCCATGGAGGATTTGAAGATTTCCCACTACCTCTCCACACATATACTTTTGCCCCTCCAAAAACTTGACACACAGAGCTGAAGGCTCCAGGAAAGAATCTTCTTGTCCCTTCTTTGTCCCTTGTTCTGCAGCCTCAACGCCTCCTGGCTGAGGCACAAGCCTGCTTTGGCTGTGCAAGAAATCCTTGGAGCATAAGATAAGAAGTGATCTGATTCGTTCTGTGACGACATCAGAAAGGAAAATGTCCATATACACTTGCTCCAGCAAAATCTCTAAAACTAGGTTGCATGTAAATCATAATACTAAAGGCTCCAGCAAGGGCTATGTGAGCAAATCTGTAACCCCCCGTGACCAATAAAGGTGGATGCTGCAAGGGAGAGGACTGCAGACCACTCTAATGTGTTTTATCGTTCAACTTCTGTTCCTGGTCTCTGTCACCCCTTGCCACAGAATAAGGCAGATTCTGTAAGAGTTTAAGTGTGTCAGCAGTAAAGACGTGTCACAGATAAAGAGTCTGTTGCTAGTCAAGCCCAGTAAAAGGCTAGCTCCCTCCTCAGAAATATGCTGCCTACACTCAAGCCTACCTCCTGTCGCTGATGAAACTACTGCACGTGCTCCTACCTTCAGAAGTGCCAGTCCAGGAAAAGCTCCACTTGCTAACAAGCGACTCCTTCAACCACCTGTTACGTGCTTCACACAAGGTTTCGCACTTCTACGGGTTAGAATTTGTGCAGAGTATGTGGGGTCCTGTGCTGTAGCTGGCTTTGTGAAAGTGGCTGTCCCACCCCCCTAGGTTACCATGCTGCCTGCTTCAGGCTACCTGCATGTATGTGATCACATCCCCCACGTGCTTGCCCTTCCACATCCCCAGATCAGGCAGGGCGAAAGGCAAATAATGGCAACGAGTAACTCTTGTGAAAAAATACAAGCGAGGAGCTAAGTGAACCAAATCCAGTCCTTGCATCAGCAGTTACGGTTCTCACTCCGTTCAATAGAGGTTGTTTACTTTGGCCCGGTCTGATCTGGTGTCCTTCCCAGTGAACACTTCAGTAGTTACATGTGTCCTGTGAAATACGCTCCTGTACAGAGTGTTTTAAAGCGAAGCCCCTTCCTAAGGTGTACTGGTTCAGGTCCCGACACTTGCCAGCTGCCTTGATTCTTTGGTTTTGTATATTCACCAAAATACTAATTAAAAAGAAATGGAAGTGAAACTTTTTTCTTGTTCGAGATGCTGTGTTTGGGAAGGGGAAAAGATAAAGGTCTGCGTGTGGGATGTCTGGGGCAGTGCACAGGCAGGCTTTAAAGTCCTGTAACTCCATCCCTAAGATCATAGTGCAAGCCACCGGGATGCCCGGTGCTACAGAAGCTCTGTAGCCAAGTAGTCCCTTGCTAGGATGCTGTGGGAGAGAAAAAGGTAGCTATGAGGGCAAAGAGCTTGAGGAAGAAAGAGGTCCCTGCTGCACAGAAGGGTTTTGCTATATGAGTGTGCCTTCAGAAAGGAAAATCCCCACGGATCAGCCACTTCACTGGTTCGGTGGGGTGGTGACTGTCTTGGAGACCCTGGGCTCTCAGCAATTTCCATAAGGACATTAGTCTTCAGCACTTTCCTGTGAGGCTCGAGACATGGACAGACCACGTGCACTGTATATGTCAGTGGTCTGGGTTTGTTTCTGAAATGGGGGAGAGCTTGGTGGTAAGGGGTTTATTTGCATGCACGTTCCTGAAAGCTACAGTAATACCTAAATCTAAAGAAATCCATGAGAATCAGTGTCTGCCCAAGTCAGGCAGCAATAGCAAAGATTGCATCCCCTGCTACTTGCCCGAACTGCAAATCCCTGCCAAGTGCCACAGCAGAGAGGAGGGGAATGGGGGAAGGAAGGACAGTGCAGGCACACAGCCCCTCTCTGTGCTTGGCCAGACCCCTCGGGTGCCTCCCCAGGCACGGCAGCCTGCGCGGGAGCTGCGCTCCTGCTGAAAGGGCTCTTGCTCAAATTATTTCTGAAACTCAAGTAGCTCTGCAAATGGGTCAAACAACTGGCTATGGGGCTTTTGAGAGACTAGCAGATGGATGTGGCTGGAGATAAAGCCTAGAGAAAAGTTCAGGACCACAAAAACAAGTAATTTCAAACATTATTTGCCTCCTCTGGTCTTCTGCTTCAGACTCAGAGGTGTCTTCCTTCCTGCTACACCTAAATGTGGTGTGAGTATAGCTCTGCACTCAATACAGAGAAAATGCTGCAGGATTTTGCAGAAGAACTGAGACTACTCTGAATAGACTATTGCAGTAGTTACAACTACAACCAGTTGCAAATGATAGCATTGATGTATTGCATAAAGAGCTGCTTAACTCTGTTAAGTTTGGGTTCTTCAAATTTGCTTTCTGCTTCTTAAGTTTTTTCCTTACATTGCACTTTATGATTTCTCTTAAAAAGAAAAAAAAAAAAGTGTGATTAGCAAGTGATCTGGGCAATGGCGAATCCATGCAGAAGTGCCAAGCATGCCACAATGCAACCAGAAAAGTCCAGCTTTATCCACCTGAACTAAGGAGGAAGAAGACTGAACTGATAGCAGAATGATGCTGAGCAGGCTCATAAAAAAATCCTGCACAGCTTTTTCTGGTTTTTCAGCTTCTGAAGGTTGATTCCAATCTCTGCAAGTTCCCTACCTGGGATACCAGGGGAAGGGTGAGGAAGGGATGGAGTCCGTGACAGGAGTGGTGGTGAACTGGTTTGTGTGTTGGCTGAGGCTTGTAAAGAAGTCTTGGTCATTCTCAGCTGTTTGGATCGCTGCCTGGGGCTATGGATGTACGTCTCCAGAGCAGGCAATATACATATGTGTGTGAAAACTGCTGGGCTAGGACAGGATGAAGAAAACAATTCTCCAGGTGGAAGCCACGTGGTCTGTTTGCAGATTTGCTCTGTGTATTTCTTCTCTGCACATGTTAATATTCACAGTTCCCTCCTGGCAAAAAAAGCATGTTTCAATTCTCCCATGGAGTTAGCAACTGTATTTTTAGCTTATTAATTTATTGTAATATTCCCAGCTCTGAGAAATCAGTCTCGCTGACAAACATCCTCTGTTCATACTTGACAGAGCAGCGTGGCCTCCAAGCCAACAAGCATCCCAGACCCTCAGCTGCTCCCCTCCCACACACACAAGTGTAACCTGATGTCTTTCACATCGCTGAATGTTTGTGGTTGGCAGCACTGAAGGTCTCAGCTCCTTCAGGCAACGGGGCAAAGCGGGGCTGTGTCACAGCACTACCCAAACCAGCCGGCTGCAACAAGGCTTTTACCACCCCAGACCAGGTTAACTTCAGTAAATAGTTCCTGCACCTTGCCCCAGCACAGCCACCAACCCCCTACAGGGTGTCAGAAGGTCATCTATTGCCTGCGCTGTTTCTTCATCTTCTTCAGGCCAGTCCGCCTGCTTCTTGCCTCTGCTGCACCCAGGCTCCTCCTTCCCCAGACTCCTCTCCTGGCCATCCGCTCCGCATCCAGGACCTCTTGTCTTTCCTACATCCAGGGTGCTCTCTCACCTTCCTCTGCTTCTTCCAAATCTCTCCTCACCCAGTGCTCCTCTTCCTCACCCCTTAGAGCTATTTAACCACTTAACAGGAACCAGCCACAGCTGCACCTTATCCACATCAGCCAACCCACCGCCCCTAAAGCCAGCCCACAGCTGTATATTGTTAATTATCCCACTTCATTCCTCTACAGGGCTGCCTCTGTGTGTTTTGTGCCTGGCTGTGTTTTTCCAGCGGGCTTTCCTCCCCTTTCCCCCTTTCCCCTCACTACTTCTGCGCGAGGCCTCTTTGCGCAGACTCTCAGGCCCCGTTTCTCCTTACCTTGCTGGTTCGTACAGGAATACGCTGCCTGCTATGGGCCCTGCCTGCATCTGGCTACCCAGCTCGCTGCGAAAACCAGTGACCAGGCTGCCGGTAGCGTTGGGTTACCCTCTGACTCAGATGATTTATTCCCCACCCTGCTCGCTGCCCTGGCATCTTAGCTTTTCGCATTCCTTACGACAGGGACTCGCGCCAAGCAAATGTTTATTGCAACCAAGCATGACCTAAAACCAGCTCGTAAATGGAGCCTCCTTCTCCCACCCTTTGGCAGCCTTGGCCCCTTTGGCAACTGGGGAAAGCCTCTGCGACGTGTGGTATGCTGGGAACCTCCTGCAAGAAGTCCGCCTGTAATCTCAGGCGTTTATCTTTAGGAGATCCTGCTGCGTGAGGAGTCGAGGACGGCTGCTGGTGGTTTATCCTCCACAGGAAAAATAGGTGAGGGTGTTCCTGACCGTGTCGCCTTGCACGCGAGGTGGAATTCCAGCACAGGCAAGGTCATCTGCAGTTCTTGCACGTCCGCTGGTTGAGATAAACTCTGCAAAAGTGATGAGCAGTGAGCTACTCTGGCTACCCAGGGCTGTTACTGACCGAGTGAATGCAGGGCTGGGAACCTTCCCTCTCTCGGTTTCTTCCAAAGCGATGCTCACCTTTAGGGTACTGTAGCCGGCGCAGAGGCTGGAGAAGGTAAAGCCAAACCACTTGAAATAATCCCTAGAAAGAACCAGCCTAGTCTTTTCACTTCTCTCTTCTGCCTCTACTTCATGACCCTTGGTGTTTAAAGGAAATCATAATAAAAAGGAAAAAAAAAAATAAAAGGTGAAGCAGTTTGTCAGCTTCTGTGTTGTTTCTGATCTAAATTCTCTCCTGAATCTCATGAAGGAGAAAGGAAAGAAGTGGCCTGATATTTTTCAGTCTAGTTCAACTCTATCTTATGATTGGGTTTTGTTGGTTTGGTTTTGGGTTGTTTTTTGGTGGTTTTTTTTTACTTTTCTAATTTTATTTATCTGGCAACTTTCCCTATTTAATAATCATCATGTGTGTTATTCCTTCTCCAGCTCCAGTGGTTCCCATGTTCCTGTTTCTCGTGGTTCATTCTTAAGCAGCTACTAAGTTTTCTTTGAAGTCATTTCCTGTCACTGAATTCAAGTATTTCCTGGTCTTTTCAGATTTAAGTGATAGAGAGATATGCGTTCCCTACAGCAGACGTGCTATGGAAGAAAATAAGTCCAGTTTTAAGATGGATCTGGACCCAAAGTGCACAACACAATTCTATGAATTTTCTAGGTTTGCAAAATGTACTTCATCTCACACTGCAGTTTGCAAATAAGACATGAGAAAATAGGTCCCTTTTTTATTATGGAGTGAACCAAATATTCTTGTTTTAATATTTATACTGTATCTAACTTTTGGGAGCATCAGGACTTGGCCAGGTCTGAGCTTTGCAGCTTGCATTCGTTTCTAATCTTTAATGCTGAAACTGTTCACCCTTCACCCTTGCAGTGAGACATGTTCTTTGGAAAGGTTCATCCTCCTCAGATGGAAAATGAAGGCAGAGATCTCACTGCCCTTCTCTGTCTTAGTCATCAAGACCTTGTTCTTTTTTTTGCTCTCGTTGATGCCTTGTGCCAGCTTGGCCTGAGCCTCCTCCACTGGGCTAAATTTCCTTCCTTGCGCTGCCTGCCTTCCCTCTGCTGCCACTTGACCTTTCGCTCCATCCAGCAGGACACCAGCTAGATGCCCTGTTGCCCATAGCTGCTGGGCTCCTGAGTTGCAGGGAGGATGCATGAGATACTGACATCAGACTCTCTTTGGTGCTGGGTGAGATTGTTTCCTGGTTAACAGCCAGTTTGGGAATTCGCTTAATCCTCTTTTTGGCTTAGCTGGAAGTGTCCAAGATGTTATAGCTATTGCTTCCAACACAACCCACACAGACGATTGTCCTGAGTCAGACTTTCAAACTCATGGTGATGGGAAAGCAGGCAAAAGGAACTGGCTGAAATTATGTTCAAGCCCTTCGATGTGCTTAAGCACCCTGGTTTAGGGCATGGTGCTGCCTGGAGCGTGAGCAGGTCTGCAGCGTGCCTTTTGCTTGATTTTCATAACCATGGGAATGCTGGAGGGAGGGGGGAGCAGTTTGAGATTCTCCTCTTGTCTTATGGCCAAGTCTGTGGCACGGAGAACACATAAACACAGTTTCGTGTCCAGCACTAGCAAGTGACTATGGCTAACAACAATTCCAGGGTTCAACAGACATGGTTTTGTCTCTCCCTTTGTGTGCCAGTTGCCGTGGTAAGCAGGAAGCACAACCCAGGCATTTTCCTAAAGGGAAATTGAAGTCATGAAGGAGGTAGGAAAGGGAGTCAAGCACCGAGCTGAGTAGGAAAAAAAAGTATTTCATTTAACCTAATGATTCTTCTGGGGTTTAGGGAGAACAAAAAGTGCACTGAACTGCCGATAAGTCCACTGAGGATGCGACCACAAGGACCCCTCTATTTTTTTCTTTTTTTTTTTTCCTCTTTATTTTTGTTTTGTTCCCAGGGTAGAATAATTAACAGATACTAATAGTATTCACTTCCATGCTACAGCTCAGAGACTGGATCAATGAGGGCACTGCAAGAATCCAGAGAACCAGGGAACTTAATTATTTTTAAAAAGTTCTTACTTGCCCTTTACAAATCAACAGAAGTGCATACCTGACGCACTGGAGGCTTCATAATAACTTCTCTAATTCCAGCTTGGCTTCCCTTCTACAAGCACTGTATTATCCCCAAGTACTCTGGGATTCCCAAAGTATTTCTGTACTCTGTGTTGCTCTACATTCTGACAGGCAAGGCAGGATTCTGCAGGAGGTGTGCTAAATGGGAGGACATGGTTGTGCATCACCAAAACTTTAGCCTGGTAGAACTAGGGATGGCAAGAAAAAAGATGGATTTTTACCTTTGGAAATTTTAAAACGTTTCAAATAATGGTAATTTTACAGAAGTCTCCAAGCCCTCACTTCATTTGCAGAGCTGCAGAGCGGCTGCAGCCCTTGTGACCTCTGATCAGAAGAGTGTGTGATCAAGCCCCAACATTCATCCCCGCAGCCAAAAATCTCAGACAAACACAGCTTGGTGCCCTGGCCACTCACACAACAAAAGAAGGGCTCAAACTCTGTGTCAGAGGAAGACAAATGCATTTGCACTGCATTCATAAACCAAATCCAGGAAAAAGAAAGTGTTCCAAAACATCACCAGGGCACAGGTCTGTTTTTATAAAAACTCCAGTTTAATCTCGTGGCTGAGACCTGGCAAAACATCTTTCTTTTGTGGCTGTTGTTTTTCTTTGGGGTTTTTTGGTGTGTTTTTTTAAGCAATAAGGCACAAAGGCTGACAAGTCCACACAGAGAACAAAGCTTAAAAAAAAAAAAATTACAATCCATCAGAACTAGCAGGAGAAATAATCACAAACCAGGGCCAGTGAGATGGGGACAGTCCTTTTCACAGTATCTGACTTCAAGCCCTTCCCTTCACCTAAAGTAATACTTCCAAGGGGGCCAGTGCCTCTGAGAACAAGATCTAAGGTCTGGGCTGCCACGTGGAGCCCTCAGGAGGCTCTTGCCTCCTGCCATCCTTCCTTTCCAGGACTGTTAAAAGTCCTGCTCCACCTCCACTTGACCTCAGTGGCAGGCTTTCCACCCCTTGCTTGGAGCAGAATTAGTTAGCACCGAGCCTTTACACCAACTAGGAGCAAGCAAAAGCTAAACCAAACAGGGATCAGCTCCAGCTTCTCCTCTACACCTAGAGATTTTTTATTTTTTTTTTCTAGGGCTGGAGAGAAGCAAAAGGGACACCTGCAAAACCTGGGCTTGCCTGAAAGGTAGTAATGCTCCAGTAGACTCTTTGCATTTTCAAGGGCTGGGGAGAAACTTGTGGTGGAAAGCTAAACCGGTGCTTGCATGCTGTTCTCCCCTGATCTCGTCCCTCCTCTCCCAGGACAAGATCCTGCTCAGGAAGGCAGATTCAGGCCTTCTGCCCACCACAGCTTAGCCAGAAGTAATTAGCTTCTCATCAGTGGGCAAAAAGCCAGTTGATCTCACACCGTCAGTGTTAAAACAGTTGCAGCAGAAAACAGTTCCATGCATAAGCCCAAGTTTCACAGATGTGCAGGATTCTATTTAGGCAATTCCTTCATTTTAATTACATTTCCTTTTTAATATATTTATATAGAATGTTCTTTCATATATATATATATATATATATATATATATATATATAAAAAATTTAACACAACATTCCAACATTCACCACTACAGGCATCTCAGAATTCATAAAGAAAGAAAAAAGACTTTGATTGCACCATTTGGACTCTGGATGAGGGAAAATGTTGCAGGGCTTTACGGATGCTCTCTAATACAGGCCTAAGTTCCTCTGAAGCTCTGAAGGTGGGAAAAAGAAGTGCTTCAGCCTTTCTGAAGTGATAGCATGGGATGGACAGCCCAGAGGAATGTGGTTTACAAAGTAAAATGCAATCCTCATTCCTGATCACCCTCCTGTCAATAAGGCAGCTCCCACATGAGCTAACATTACGTCCCTCCTTCCCACCAGGGTATTCCCATCCTTGCCAGCCCAACCATTCTGCTCTGAGCTGCACTGAACAGGAGCTGCACAACCCCCCTGACTACATGGAAAGAAAAAGTGCAATGTGGTCACTTGTGTCCCATTGGTAAAAGTCCACAAGCAACACATGCTGGTGATATCATATCATGACTGAGACTGGGGCCATCTGCAAACTTGGGTTTGCAGTCTTTTCACACTTTTCACAGTCTCAGGAGAATCGAAATGTCCTACGGGCTCCCTGAAATGACCCTTGCAGAGCTGCAGATGATGTACTGGTCTATTTAGGAAGGTCCTTTCCATAATGCCAAGAGCAATCGACTTTAGCTTTCCTGTACATAAAACTTCAAATTCTGCGCCAGACCCATCTCCTATAAATCCGATCTATCCCTCTCCATAACGCTTCACAAAAACACCCCACCACCAAACAAACCCAAACCCAAGCAAAACACTCCAAATCCTTTCTTAAAATCCCTAGTGTCGAGGGTTGTGCTGGAGGGCAGGATCTGGTACCCATAATGTACCGTGCAAAACCCTGAACTTCTGGAGAGCTTCCAGTCTCAGGTTCTGCCTGCTGCTGCAGGGTGGCAGAGGACAACCTAAGGGCTCTGAAGCAAAGATGACATCAGGGCTGACCCTGAAGCTGACCTCAGGAATAGCTTAGTAAAGTTGGATCTCGGGCAGCTCCAGCCACACAGTCGGCACCATTCGATGGGAGATGGCTTCTGTCTTCTGGCTCTGTCCAACCACCAAGCGCTGGTCCTTGAAACTGATGCAGCCCTCAGCACCAACACGGATCCAGCATCAAGCATGACACGTTCTGCAGAAGTCTGAGTCTGGACCGGGGCATGGTGACACCTGTGCAGTGGTGCACCTTGCGACTAAGCAAGTACTCTCAGCTCTGCAGGCTCTGGGGCTTTATCTCAGCACCGTGATGCAAGCCCGTTGTGACCATAGAGCGATAGTGATGTGCCTGCATTAAGCCCACTTGGCTCTAGGAAGCCTGATACGTAGCTGAAGGCTGGGGATCAAATGGTAGATAGAGACGGGATGGAGCTACAAAATAGAGATGTCATTACAGAATCTCTGCTTAATTAAAATCCAGGACCTGGGTCTGAGCTCAGATTCTGAAATGTCCTTAAAAAGTATAGTATGGATAGAGATTTAAGTTGAGGCTGATCTTTAATATTAAGTAAAGATTTTTAATAATTTTCTCTTGCAGGAGTTTCACCACTTATGCCAAAAGCACTATTACTTACTGGAACGCTGCTAAGATTTGAGACAGTGTATTATATACAAAATTGCCAGACCTCATTTCTTGTTCATAGATCAACTTATATGAGAATAAGGAGGGGGAAAAAAATAAAATTATAAAAAAGGAACGTTTTTCAGGTGCCAACGTTTCATCACATTTTCTTTTGATACATGACTTCATGAGCTTCGTCTGGCTCCATTCCAGACGCCTTGGCAGTCAAAACTTCTAGGAACCAAGAGAATATCAATCCCTGCCCAAAATAAACTACTTTGTTGATGCCAAAAAAACCTGGGCATCTTTTCCACAGCTTTTACGTTGTCTAAAGCTTTACCACAATACCTCGTATCACACCTTCCCAAGCCATTTGCCATTAGCCCAGCCACGACGGTTAAACGCGTTCCCGTTAGGCAGTAAAAAAGGCATTTGGGTGCCGTGTAAATGCACTGCAGAACTGTGCTATGAGGAGCAGGGAGGACTGGCAGTCCCCTGGGTTTAATGAGAGGCTGCACAGGCATCTTATGGTCTGGGAGGAGGATAACACAGTTCTCGTGAAGCTGCACATTCTGGACTTGCCATCCACAGCTTGCCCAGGTGAAGCATGGGCTGATGTCTGTGAGAGAACATGGACCCGAACAAGAACTCCAGGCTCTCGTCTGGTTTAATATTCTCCCTCAACAAAACTGGCAGAAGGGACTTGGTTCTCTGCTCTGTTCCCTCTTGCATGGCGTTATGTACAGAGTACATACATATTATGAGGAGTACAGTGGGGAGCATCAAAGACTGCAACTGGTGACAGGGAAAAGCTCTCTTGTTTTTTCACACTCCCTTTGGATACAGCAGGAGAAAATTCTGCTGAAGATATATTCCTTGCATTTGTGGGCCCCGAATTTCTCAAAAGGACTCTAGCATCTCTTCCCTTTAGTAATCAGAGTGCAGAGAAAGCAGTGTCCTGTGGGCCCTCCAGCCACAATGACACTAATTCTGTGACACGTTCAGTCCAGATCAAGGAGCTCATGGACTGAGCTTGCTAACAATTTGAAAATGCCAGTACTTCAGAAAAAAAAAAAAAACCAACATCCCAAGCATACACCCACTGGGAAATTCTGCCTGATGCTCCTTGTGCTGGCTATAGCACTTCCTACCAGATGCTCTGTTACTGCTTAAACTATAGCCCATAATACCCATCCGAGGGCCTACAGACTCAAACATCTCCATGAATGATGGCCCCTGCAAGCACCATTACAGGGACAATCTCAGTGCTGGCAGCAGCACCTGTGTTCCCATCTCCTCCGTAGTCACTAGTGACACTTAAATTGCAGAGACAGCACAGGCTGTGCCTGACTGTGCCATCGCCCACGGTCACGTAGCAGGCGATAGATAAGCCTGCGGTGAACGTGGAGTTAGAGGCTTTATAAAGGAAATTTTCCTTCTATTCCCATGGCAGCTGTTGCTTATATGAACGTCTGTTTGCTGGTGACAATAACGGCCCTTCAGGAGAGAGTTTAATTCACCTCCAATCCCCCTCCCAGGATATTGTTCATGGTCTGTGCTGCAGTCCCACGAATCATCCTCTTTACCATACTCTCCATCAATCTGAAAGCACTGAGGGCCAGGGAGGTAACAGCTAGCCGTGCTCTCAAAGAAACGGCGTCAAATCCCAAGGAGAGGAAGTTTAAGGGAAGGAGAAGCACCTGGGGACTTGCCACACAGTGGCAATGAAAGACAAGGGTCAAAGATACGTCAGTCAGGGGGCAAGGGGGCAACAGCCCCCTTGGGATCAGAAGATCCCGTTGCTTTTCTCTGCTGTTGGCAGTGTGGAGCAGGGCTGCAGATAGTTGCAGAGGCGTCATCTGGCTTTAAGGAACAATGGAAATAATTGATAGCGGCCTTTGTTACGACCATGTCTTTGATTTCATTAATAGCAGCCTGAGGAGCCTCTACCACTGGGCAGCCAGCTGCACGCATCCTGCAGCCACGGGGAGCTTCTCTGCCCAGGGCAGGTGTGGCTGAGCACCACAGCGCTCACAAACAGGACCTGGAAGATTTCAAGAACAACTAGGTGTTTCCTGTTCGGCTACTTTCATTCCAGCCTCTGCACATGCTGGAAAGACCACATCTTTGATGCAAGGACACAGCTGGAGGCAGTGCCTTCAGGTTGTATGGTTGTCACTAGAACATCCCTGGCTGTCACACCCTGTGTGACTTGCTGGTGCCAGTTTGACCTTCCTCTTCAGCTATGCCCAGCCTCCTGCACTCTGTATTTACACTGTTTAAATCAGACAACAGAGAAGGGCAGGCACGGTCCTTCACTGGTGGCTTGGAAACCGTGGAAGGGGGTCCCACACATCTGGACTTACCTCCTCGGTAGATGTTGTGCCCCTGCACCCCATGCTGCAGAGCTTTGGAACTGTGTTTCCTCCCAGCCCTATTTTCTAATTATACCGAGATTTATTTTTCCTTTTTTTTTTTTTTTTTTTTTTTTCCAAAGGCAGGATGAGACATTCACAGGGCTTGTTAGACAATAAGTGTGAGGAAATGCAAGTTCCCTGGGACTGGCTTACACACGAAAACTAGACAGTGAGGGACTAGGCAGGGCTGAGAAAGGGAAGGAAAAGCAAGACGAAAAGATTAAGACCCTCTGTAGCAAAATGCTTTGCAGGAAACCATAAAGGATTCAGGTCCATCTTGCACAGAACTGTTATAACAACAGCAAAATGGCAACAGAGTTGGTCTTGGACACTCCCATCCCATCGACCGTGGCAAAGGGATAAGAGAAGCAGTTGCTATTCGATTTGTCTCCCACTTCGTCCATCCAGAATCACAGAGCGCCTCTGGGGCTGGTAAAAGCAGCTGGTAGAGGTCTCCAGCCTCTGGCCATTCTTGGGGATGGTCATTTTGTTCCGCAGCGTCACCCCCTCAGGCGTTGTCCGTGCAGTCTCAGACAGATCGCCACAAAGGGGGCTCGAAGAGGTGGTCTGAGTGGGGCTCCTGATGGGTGATAACAACACCCTGGAGTCTGCTGAAGAGGAGGGGTGGTCCATAATGGGGAAAGGGGGACTGAAGAGAATCAGACTCTGGGGCCTCCCTGGCCTAGATCTATAGGAAGGCTTGGATAACCCTGATGGCCTCTCCATCTTTGAGGACTGTGGATTATCTCCAGCTGTCTCCACCTCAGAGGTGCGCTTTCGGCGCAGAACGGGGGCATCTAGAGCAGGGTAATGGCTGGACTGAGGTGGCTCCAGCGGAGAGCCAAAGCTGCTGTGCCAAGGACAGGCTGAGTCCTTTTGAGCTGGGTCACTGTTTTCTTTCTCTGCTTTGGTTTTCTTTTCTGTCAGCGGGCTCTTGGGGGCTTCCAGGTGGCTCCATGCCACCCGCTGAGTCTGTCTGATGGCCTGCCTGCCTTCTGCTTCCTTCTTGTCAGCCGGTGGAGCAGCATTCTGAGCCTGCAGGGGCTGGGGGATCTGGGTGTATTGAATCTTGGGTGGTATCACGGGCACCGCTCTAGCCTGGCACATCTTAATCATGAAGGATGTTCTGACTGCCGACACGCTGACAGGGGCAGAGTTACGACGGCCAGTGGTGGCATGGGCCACTGCCAGGTAATCCAAGTCTAGATCCATGTGGGCATTGAAATGAGACCCCCAGGGAATGCCTTTACTGGCAGCAGGGCAAGCGGTTGGCAGGGACGGGACAGAATCACTGCTTTTGACTTCCTTCTGCCCACACAGGAGGTTCCCAGAGGCAGAGGGCATGGACAGGCTCTCGAACGTGAAGAAATCTGGGACTGGAAGGAGTGAATCCAAGTTGAGGGATGATGGCCTTGTCTTCACTTTGCGAGGGGTTTCTTCACTTCTATTACTCAGCTGCGACTCAGTGGCAGGGTGCAATGCTTTGGTGACAGCCTCTCCTCCCAGGGCAGTGTCCTGAGGCACGGATAACTCCTCCTTTGTGTTCACCTGTGAAGAACTGCCTGGGCTATTTTGATATGGTAAAGACACCTCAAGTTTTGGGCTCCAAGGGTTTTCTTTGCTCACATCCACTTTCTTTTCCTCTAGCTCTGAAAGAGAGATTCTGGAGGGTCCTTCTTTTTCAGCTGGTGCTTTCTCCCTGCTGAGGGGGTGCCTCAGCTCCTCAGGTTTCAAAGGTTCTTCTGGAGGACTTGTGCCATTCTCATCTTGCTTAGCTTTGCCGAAACTAGAGGGGGAGATGGGCTGTGTTTTGGGCAGCTCACGAGTCACTGGCAGAATGTCACTGCATGGTTGCTGCTGGTCAGTGACATCTATGAAAGAGAATGGGATCGTCCACAGGCTCATCACTGTGTCTTTACTGTCCAGGGAGAGGCTGCGACTGAATCGTGGTCTAAGGGAAAGGCCTGTCCCTGCTTTGTGGCTCTGTGGCTGAAACTCCTGTATCGTCTTCTCCTGAATGTCCTTAAAGGTGGGGGAATGGAGCGGGCTTGTAACCCACTGGTGATCCTCCCACGGCTCCACAAGTTCTAAGCTTTGCACGTTATCTGTCCAGGTATCCTCATCATCCTGGTCACCAGCATCATGGGTTCTGCTAACAGCATTGCCCTCCTTCAGCTCCTGGAATCCAGCTCCACTCAGCACCTTGGAGGAGAATGCATCCCTTTCATCAGCAGTCATTAGCTCAGGCTTCTCCTTCTGAGCCTGAACTCTGGTAAGATCATCCTTTTCCCTCTGCAGCTGGCAAGCGCTATCTTTCTCTCCCCCTGACTCTAGGTGTGCTCCTTTAGAACAAGATAATTCATCACTTGGGGCAACCTCACTAAATTCTGATTGACTATGGAGCTTCCAGTCCAGGGGAGGAGTGAGACATTCGCTCCCGCTGCCCGCTACTGGGTGGTGGTTCTTTGGAGCACCTGTACCAGTCAGGTTCCCCAGTTTGGGCAGGGCTGAAGCACAGCCCTGCTGTGCAGCCACATCTGGCTGGCTCCTGTGGAGGCTGTCTTGTCGTTCTGTGCTGGTGGCACCCAATAAAGGTGCCCCGGTTGTTCTCTGTGGTGTTCTGCTTGCAGATTTCTGCTCAGGCAGTGTTGGACTCTGCCCTGGGCCAGAGGAAGAACTATCCATTTGTACTGAAGAAGAGGATTCAGAAATTAGGCTGGTCTTGGGGGCAGCTGCTGGCAAGAGCAGGAGCTCCTCTTCAGGCTCAACGATTTTCAGTTCCTGCTGTATCTCTGGCCACAGAGGTTCTAGAAGGGCATTTGCGGGGTCTTCCTCGGTCTGAAAAAGAGAAGAAATGCCTTGAACGTGGCAGCTCACAACTCACCAGTAAACACCCCTCCATTTTCCTCCAACAGCCCTCTTAGAATAGACAGGCTCCTGGATGAGCACACGCGTGGGTACGGAAACACAGTCACACGTACTGCTACCGGCTCAAGGAGGGACATATGTCTATAAACGAGTGGGTTTGTGGAGGAGAAGATCTAAGGTGCAGCCAAAATGAGGCCTGGACAGTTGTACTGAAAGAGGGAGGTGAATGAGTAGCTGGAATGTCTCAGCCCATTTCTCAGTTCTTCCCATTTGGGCTTGCTTGGCCTTGCCAAGGGATCTGCATTCCCAAATCGCACACAAGCTGGAATGAATAATCTATTCGAGGAGCTATGCCAACAGATCTTTAAATAACTGTCCAGAGATGAGTATCTCTGTAAGAAACTTGGTGAAAAAGTTCTGCTAGAGATACAGGGGAGGTAAAAATAATAATAAAAAAAACCCCATAGTGTGTTGAGAATGGAAGAAAAAAAGGACTGTTGAGGCTGTCCAGGACAAATGGGACAGCAAAAATAGAAGAGGAATGCAGAGACCATGGGTCAAGATGCTCAGACATCCGGATGGTCTTACATCTGGAGAGTATCAGAGCAGACAGATAGTACTGACTGCGATTGTACAGATACAAGAAAAGAAGACCAAAAGGAGACAGCAGGTAGTTGTGTGAAGGTAAATCGCCACACGGCAATGTGGACAGAAGTGAAATCAGTACATAGTTCTTGACCCTGCTTAGCCTAGGTCATAGACCGAGGTTTCGTGACTACGGACACACAACAAGGCTTTAAACAACCTCCCAGGCACCACCATGACGTTGTCCCCCATCTTTTTTCTCATGCTTTCTTCCTTACCACAACTCTTAAGCGCAACTCTTCCTCTGTCTTGGCCGTCTCAACCTCCTGCCGGCCACAGCTGCCTTCTGAGGAGACATCCTTTGTCCTGAGCTGTCCTTGCTCTGCCTTGTCCACAGGGAGCTGCCCGGTATGAACCTCAGAGGCCGGTGTTTGTTCCAAGGTGGGACTCGGCTCTGGGGACTGCTGGGGGCTGCTGGTGCTGCTTGTGCAGCTGCTTTGCCCACATAACATCTCCTGGTTTTCTGCCGCTGGCGATGGAGTGTCGGAGGACTCAGGTTTCCTGGCTGCCACCAGCTCCTCAGGGTGAGAGCCTGGATCAAACCCACAAATGAACAGTGTAACTATCTGTGAGTGAAAAAATGTGCCCCGAGACAAAGCGGTGCTGTTTCAACCTAATGCCAACTAACAAAGCTACAGAGCTCCCTCGGGGCGCAGCAGGACGTTGCTGGGAGGCCACCCACCTCCCCAGCCTCCTTACCACAACAAGCACCAACCTGACCTGCTACCATCAACACCCACCCTGCTGCAGCTTGGTCTCTTTTCCAAGAGCAGGCTGGAGTAGCCTCCACGCCACCGAGCCACAGGGCACCTCCGGTAGCCCGACGGAGGCTCCACATCCCCCTCCTTAACACACTTTTACCTCTGGATGATGCCGCTGGCGGGGGGGGCACCAGCTGTTTCTCCTTCCTCTCTGGTGCCTGCTCTGTCCTCATGTCGGTCCCTGCTTCCAGGGCAGAGGGGCTGGGGCTCTCGGCCACCAGAGAAGACAGCTCCTCTAGGCTGGAGAGGGAAAGTTTCTCCTTGGTGGGCACGCGGCAGGGTGTGCTGTTGGTGCTGATGACTGCAGATACCCGCAGGGGGACAGAGACGGCGAAAGGCTCTGAGATGTTCAGAGCTTTTCTCTGGTGACGAGGGGAGGCCTCCAAGGGAAAGAGGCTGCTTGGGAAGCCTGACTTGGCAGCTGTTTCCGAGGTGTAGAACATGCGGCCACCTTTGGGGGAAGTCTGCTCGTTTTCAGCATCCTCTGCTGCCCGGAAGACCTTCAGCTGCTCAGGGGGTGACTTTGCCTGTGGTGTCCGGGGGGAACCTTTCTCCCCACTCAGCTCCAAGCTTCCTTTGGCCCCCATGGCAGATCCTTCCCTCTCCCACTCATTCTCCTTGCTGAGGTCATATGAGCTGCCTGTGCCTCCTGTCCGTATCTTCATCACCGGAACAAAAAACCCTCCAGTAGTCACTGTCCGTTTGAATCTGCTCTTTTCATCCTCCCCTAGAGATAGGAAGATAGAAGGAAGTCAGTGGGAAGCGAAGCACTAGCAAACAAGCCTCCTCAGTCCCTCCAGGGATGAGTCTTGCCCTGGTGAATACCTGCATTTCCCCAGAAAGATGGGGATAGCAGGTACCAAAGACCTTCGAGGCTCCAGCCTCCTTCCAGCTGGGCAGGCAGGGCTGGACAGGATGCCCTGCAGTGGAAATCACCTAGGACTTTTATTAGAGGCACCTCTCGGTCAGGCACAGCCAAGTCTAGGGCTAGTGTCCATTGCCTGCAAAGATCATAACCCTTTTAATCATAACCAACTCAATTGTTAGCTTATTGCAAGAGCTTTTCACTTAGGGATGGGAATTTTGTGCCCAGAATAAACAAGAGCAAAATCAAAGCAATGCCACTGCTAAGAAAGATGCACCTAGGCACAGTGGCAACTCTCAGGTGCGTGTGCCAATATAAAAGACACAGAAAAAGATTAAAAGTGCTCACACTCAGAGGTGGGGGCACATGTCAGCAGCCACGGCATAAGCATACAAAGATACAGACGTGTGAGATAGGCAGAGAAACAGACGGCTGCATCCGTGCAAGCACAGGGGGAAGCTGAGAATGCAGAGGTGCAATCCTTCACCCCTGTGCTGTAGGTTATTGATGTCTCACCTTCCACTGGCAGGGAACACAGCGAGTCCATGCTCTTTGCGGGCCGAATGGTTGCTTTTTCTGTGGAAAACAAGTTTTAGAAGCAGCCTTCAGATCCTGCAGCTTTGCAGGTTTCAGCCCATAAAGACCAAAGGCTGCATATAGACGGGCATGCCAAGCAGACATCAAAGTTATTTTCCATTTCCAGACATTCCCCCTCTGTACCCACACCACTCGGCTTATTACCCACAACACTTGTCCACACAGCTGTGGATCTGTTAGCGCTCACAACAGCTTTGCACCTGCCGGACATGTGGAGAGCTATACTTAACCCAGCCAGTCATCACCATCTCCACTGTGAAGCAGTTACGCATCCCCAAAGCTGTTATGTGCCACTGCCCTCCCCAATCAAGCCAGGCTATTGGTTGTGGGGACTTTTTAACTAAACTGACATAAATGACAAAAAACTGATTCCTCTCATTCCCGATAGCAAATGTTAAGTTATTTTTATGTTGCCTCCCAGGCTCTTTTGCTGGCATGAGCATAACCTGCCTCCAGCAAGCTCTCCAGGAAATTTATGAGGGCAGTAAGCAACCTATTTCCCTGGTCATCCTCGCTGGACTTGCTTGTCCAGAAACAAGCTGCCATTTGTCACCAGGCACTCTATGGGTCTGTTCCTGAGAGGTTTTGGAAGCGTGTTGCTGTTACTGCCCTGAAAAGGGGAAGTGGGAGGAATGTAGCTGGCAAGGAAGACCAGTTAGTCTCTGGCAGCCCAAAAAGGGTCCCTGGAGCTCTGGAAAATGTCTGGGAGCAAAGTTTGCTGTTTACAACGTTGAACAAAATAGGTAAGGTGGAACGTGAGCAGGCTCGGACTTCATTTGTTTATATAATTAAGGCTTCTGGGACTGACTTTCACATGAGCATAGGAGAAACTCCAGCTACTTTTTGCATTTATACGGAGTCCTGGCTACCTTCTACGTTCATAAGGCATGATGTCTTGAGCACTGGCTCCGCTTTCCTGGAGGAACAGAATTCAAGCTGTGTAGCTCACATTTCATGTAACCTGCAGGCTTGTGCGCACAAACTGTGTTAAAGCGTGTGCTGAGTTTCAACAGCAAGTTCACCTGTTTCCTCACACTAGGCTGTAAACAGAGAAGACACAAAAATACAACAGGGCAGTGCTAAAGCACCGCTTCTCAAAAGCACTACTCCAGTGCCTAAATCTCCACACGTGGCTGTGCACTTGTGTGTCCTGCTGGTGAAAATGGACAGCCTCCTGTCACTCTGTACCGTGCTTGGAACACGGCTCGGCCCCCACGATCACTGGGCTCCAGTCATTCCTGGGCATCCATGGGCTAGCGCTATTTTGGGACAGAGTATTCCTTATCAAAGTGAGAAGGTGATCCCATGATCAAAATAGGATGGAGAGCTGTTTTGAGGTCTGCCACGGGCACCCTATGCGAGGCCATTTGTACATGCAAAACACGGGGGAAGGCAGGGGTCCAAAAAGAGCTGGATCTTGGCTTAACACTCACTTCTGATCCAAACACAGCCTCTCTTTTACGTGGTGACAGGTAATGCTGTCAACACTGACTGTTTTATGTTAAGTCTTGCAATGTTTGGTAGTGCTCCCCCAAAGAGCAGCTCCTGGAGTCATGAGATTGTCCAAAAAGAATTCCACCTTCATCTTCCTTTTCAAAAGCAAGTTTCTTGACTTGGGGATACTATAAAAATTTAGGAGATATAAACCTGAAACACTTCTTTATGAACTCAGGTAACAAAGGGTATGTTTTCTTTTAAAAATTATGATTAGTTTTCAGGCAGCTTCACGATTTTTGGAACTTGAGTCATCATTTCTAAACACTGGGAATTGGCACTGCCATGTGATTTTCTAGGAAGCGGAGTGTTTAAAAGATTGCAGCTCAGGAGGAACTAGAACTTGGGATTACAGCCAGGAGAAAAGACAACTTCTCTCTTGTAAATTCTGCAAAAGTAATAGCTTCCTTCAAAGTGCTGAGAGCCAGGAGCCATAGGAACGCCTGGCACCTTGTTTTTCACAGACACTGAACATGGTTGGTTCTTTAATGCCCTTTAGCAGAAGGATAGCCTGGAAGGACAGCCATTCACCCAGTGCCATGTGAGGAACGTCAGGAGCCAAAGGCTGGCTGGGCTGGAAAGGTGGACTAATCCCAAACCTACATAATATTTCCTAGTCCCCAAGCTTGACAGCTGGGCAATGGGAGCCTGTTTCTCACTTATCAAAATGGTATATTTACTGTAGTTGTCTGGCATATCTTCCTGCAAGAGTGTTTCTCTCCATCACATGACAAGGAGATGTGCATGAAGCCAGGCTACAAACATGACACCATTAGGTTATGTCAAGTCTAATGGTATTGGTGTCCTGGGGATACAGGTTGTCCCATGCTATCAATATTGCAGAAGGAAGCTGCAGAGAGAAATAACTGAAAAGTGTTTTCTTACCGGAGAGCTTCTGCGCCCTTACGAAGACGCTCCCATTTCGACTCAGTTTAGACTTTGATTCTGAGCCAGAACGGCCCAAGTTAAATATCGACTTCCATTTCTTGGACTTGGTAGATAATTTTCTCCTGGAAGGAAAAAGGGCTCAGGAGGTTACCAAACCCTGGAGACTTTTCTCTTAATATCCCACGAGAGCCTCTGAGCTCTCTCCCCTCAACACTGTCTCTCTTTTTCTTCTCACAGCTCTTTTAATTCTAAGGCGTGCAAGGCATAGCTACACAACCAACTCTTGCTTTTCTGTAAGTGAATTATCTGTACTTCTTATTGAACCATGTCATGGATGGAAAGACACCTAAGCTGACCCTTCAGAGAGTTGAATCTGGCATCATGCTACAGCAACTGTGATTGACTGAGCAATCAACCATGCCTGTCTCCACAAAGGAGGGGTTTCCGAGGCTACAACTATCTTGCAATACAGTAAAGAAAAATTGCCTTTTTAACAGGTTTTAATGACAGAATGCAAGATAAATTCAGAGAACTGATGGAACTGGTACTATTGCTCAGTGCACAAAGCTATCTTTTAAAGCCCACGTCTTGCAGTGTTCATGAATTTGCGACAATAAAAAGATCTCTTAATATAAACTAGCTATTAATGCTTCTCAGGCCAATATTAATCTAATCATAGGTGTTATATGATCATATGCAAATATAATGTACTAACCAAAAAGGAGGAGTCATAAGGGAATTAAATTAATTTCTTGTAACTCTCAGAGGAGGTTCAACACCAGCTCGCTGTGCTTCTTTGGAAGTCATTTTAAACAGAAAGAAGCTGCTGCATGCAGCCAGGTTTCTTTTATGCATATTACTGCATGAAGCTGTTTCAGTTCCTTCACGTTCCCATTCTGACTCCTCCTTCAATCTCCCCTCTTCCAGAGCAAGAACCTGTCTCCCTGTCTTGATCTCCATAATGGGCTTTTACCCCCACAGTTCTGCTTTTCTTTCAGATCAGTGCTCAGAAGTGCACGAATCAGTCCGACGAAGAGGATTAGTATCTTGGGGATAGGACTGTTCTTTTCAAATGAGAAAGGAAAAGGCACTCTAGAGGGGCAATACAGCCTTTTGTCTCAAGCTGGTTATCCTTTTGCCAGCGTTCTGTTAGATGGCTTCTTTTTTGCTTTAATCTATCAAGTGCAAATAAATATCTTTGCTCCAGTGCTTTATGGCTCAGTAGATTAATGCGCTTCCTGCTGCAGAGGCTATAATCTCTCAGAACCAGGCAGCAGAGTGACCATACATTAACAGATAGATAGACCAATAGATAAATACTTCTGCTGGGCAGCAGTGCCAACAGCCGGAACAACCTCAGCTGGAATGGGACTATTCTCCCTGCATAGGCATAGGTGGCATATGTGCCACTGTGTACACATTTCTCCACTCTAAGAGTGAAAATTTGCCTTTGTGCTTGGCTACGAGTGCAGAGGAACCTGGAGAAGGATGAAGCTGAGCAGGTCGATGCCACCAGGTGTGCCGTGGACCAGCCACCAGCAGGTAGAACTCGTAAGAGAGCTATGTCTAGACCTGCTCCACCTTCAGCCGCATCCGAGGCTGCCACAAGGATGCAAAGACAATTCCTCCTGCAGGAGGTCTGCAAGGTTCTGCCCCGTTGGAGGGACGAGGACCAGCAGAGCATTGAACCCAGCAACTGCAGTGCTTCTCGGGAGCAGCTGCGCCTCCTTTGAGAAGGGCACAGGATTTTCTCTCGATGGTGGCTGTAGGTGTGGGGGTGTCTCCTTCCCAATCATGCTGGAGAACCTGCACCTTTTCGTTTGCCCTTTACCCTCCTCTCGGCACTCACTTGCTGTCGGGGAGGTCAACAACTGTGTGGAAGAGGGACCCAGTCACAGGGACAATTTCAGGCAAGCTGTTCTCTCTCCTCTCCTTCCGAGCAGGGTGGGAGGCAGACAGGCTCCGTGCCTGCGCTTCTTCCAGGCTCACCAGTTTCATCGGCAGGGAGGCCGAGGGGAGGGTCAGGCTCTTCACAACCGATGCACTCTCTGGAAAACAAGAAAGTGCATTCCAGCCTGGGGTGAGGAGAGACGAGCGCAAGAGCTTCATGTCTTTATTTGCCTGGAACATCTCCTGTGGAGGGGGGAAAGGAGTGGCACGTGCAGGGAGAGAGGCTTTTTGTCAGATAAGTCTTCCAGCTCCCCAGCAACCTTATCCATCTGAGTGCATTCCCAGCAGGGCCACAACCGCCAGCCAAAGGCTGCATTGTGCAGACTTGCTGCCTCTGCTGTAGATAATTCAGTGTGAAAGAGGCATCTCTCAAAACCACCAGGGTTCACCCATTCCCCTTTCTCCTCTCGCCTTCCTTCCATCCCCAGATTTTGGAGCAGTTCAGCCACCGATCCAAACCTAGTGCCTAATCCTTTCTCTCGCTTCCACATCTTTCTCCTTCTCTTGTTCCAGGAAGGGGGATTATACTAAGAAACAGCTTCCCTTTACCTTCCTAATGCGTTTCAGGGCTATAGCAAGCAGCGTGACCAGCAGCCCTGGGTACTGACCGTCTCTGTTGACATGGACAGTGGCAAAGCCAACCTCCCATGTGCCACCCCAGTAAGAGCCCTGTCCCAAACAGACCAGCTCAAGGTGCAATGAATGAGGTGCAAGCTCTGAAGTCCACTCAGTACTTAGCCCTATGGCTGAAGCAGGGTGCAAACTCCTGCCTGTGGAGAGGGAGTGGGTGAAGGGACACTTTCCCACTAAGAAATCAACTGGGACCATCAGCACGTTCTTCTTTTGACTCCATAGGGCTGTCAAAAGCCACTGATGTTCAGCACTTACCAAACTTGGGCCAGTTTTGGGCCAGTGACCTGCAGTACAACCAGAAGCCTTGAAATTTAATTTACTAGCCAGTGATTTGCCACGATGTGTAAGTCAGTATGAGAGCAATTCCTCCCTCGGTGCCTTCTGCCAGGGCACAAATAAATGCATAGGAATGGCAGAGCAGGGGTGCTACAGGTGGAGCAGGGCACCACACTGGAAACATGGGCTGCAGGGACGGGCTAGCAGAGAATGCCACGTGCTAAGGGAAAGGTGTGTGGGACGAGCTGACACAGGGCTGGAAAACAGGAGGGTGGTTACTCCCTCACTTCTGAAGGTATTATGAGTCTTCCCAGTGTGTAAAACAGATAGATGCCTATTTCTGAAATTACACGTGGTCACAGTAGATCCAAGCCCTCTCACTTCCCAGGCTTACAAGCATTTTGACAACAAACCCATCACTAAATAACAAAATCAAGCATCCTTGAAAACTGCCGATGTCCCAGGAAAAAAGCAAATCTCTTTCATAAAATGACCCAGGTACAAGACAAAAGTTATTAGAACACAAGCTTAAGTTTTATCCCAGGATTGTGGCCTCTGACTTGGGTGGATATGGTGGCTGCAGGGCAGGTATCGTGGGTATGAGGAATTATAACTGGGGGAGCCTGAGAGAAGAACTGAGACTGTGGCTTATGGGCTTAGAAAGAAAGCCTAGACCAGGACTGAGAAGCAATAAGGTGGTCTTCCTTTTGTGGAAAGGGTTAAGCCAGGTGAGATCATGCAAAAGATGAGCTATAGGGTGATCTGGGAGTGACACTGAAGGAGGCTAGTATTCAAAAAGAAAATGTTAGAGGTAGGAATGAAGAGGGCAAGAGTCATGAAGGATTGAGGTCAAGGGGTCTTTGGGGGAGTCTGTGAGGATGGTAAGGGTTGATGTGCTTGAAATTTTAGTTGCAGGGGATACTGTTAGAGCTGAAGTTCATGGCAAGTGACACATGGACCAGGTTGAGGATATTGTTACCGATGCTCTCTGCAGAGCTGGCTTTTCTGTTGTGGCTGAAGATCTGATCCACATGATTCAGGATGAACTCAATCACCAGCTGCTGCACTCGCACCTCCAGGAAAGCCGCATCCCCATTGCAGCCAACTGCTTCAATCTCCTTTGACCTGCAGGAGGAAAGAGGTGGACTAGTAGCCAGCATTGCCACACACAGCCCCTGGCAAGGAAAGACCAGCTTTCACAGGGACGTTTTCCCCACTTTTGCTGCACTTCTCCCTCTCCTTTGCTCACAGGCCCTCATCCTCTCTCTGCCTTCTCACTCTTTTAGAAATTATTTTCCCTGTTTTTTCTGCCACCTCTGTTATTTTCTTTCCTGCCTGTGTTATTTTCCTTACTTAGCTTTTAAGTTCTTCAGCAGTAGATAAAACTGTGACTCTCAAACTCCCTTCTTCTCCCTCTTTGCTCCTTTTTTAGCTAGCTATTTCAGAGCTGGGCCTGAAAGACAACACAGGAACCTTCAAACTCCATTTCCAGATCCCTGCTCAACGCTTCAATCACCTCTCAGTGAAATCCCTTAGAACCCTACTCAGGTCTTCCCTGTGCCAATTTCTTCAGTGCTTTGCCATGTGCCCCAGTAGCCTCCTCTCTGCCCCCTGCACTCCCATATTCTCACTCGCACTCTCAGCAAAGAAACTTTCCTTATCTTGACATGCCGAGGTGTTGCTGAAGAAATTATCTCTGGGCAATGGATCCTTTGTAAAGTTAATGACTGGTGTGTTAGATAATAACCTGGGGCACTGCCAGGAGGATAACCCTGTAAGGAGACTGCAGTTGCCTTGCTTGCTCCTTTCTTTTCCTCCCTCGGACTTGCACTCGCAAAAGATTGCAAAAGGAAACAGGCTTCAGGTTTTGTGACGAGGACAGATGCTAGAGTGACTGAAAGCATCTCAGCAGTAAAAGCTGGCTGTCTGATATTCAGTGGTGTCAACATTTGGTTCATTTTCAGAACCTGCTCTGCCTATTTTATCGTTTAGAAGGGTGAGATAACTTTTTTTAGAAACTGGTTTTCAGGTCCCTACCTCTCTAGGCAATGTCCTTTGCCCCTGTCCTCTGTCAGCCCAAGGCTGCCCCCCCCCAGCTCTGCCATTGCCCCTCTCCCACCCAGCTGCAGCCCTGGCCTCTCCCTGCATAGTTCATGCCTCTCAGTACATGGGTATCGGGCAGGCAGGGAAGGGAATTGCAAAAATATACAAAATATTTCTTTTTTTTTCTTTTTTCCCCCACAGGTACTATTTTTTCTTGTTCTGCTTAGCTGTACAACATATCAGCCAAACCTCTGACTCTTACCGGCGCCTCTTCCCAGCAGAGTGCCAGGCATAACAAACACGACGGACAACCTGGTGGTCTTGGGATGTGACACCAGCTGCCATCTGAAGCCCACCAAGCTCATCTCACTTTTGCTCAAGCAGATGTGGGCACAGGTCTGTAGTGTTATTGCCCTGGTTCTCTCCCCTCCAAGCCTTGCACTGCAGAAGCCCTGGCACAGTCAGAAAAGCCATTTCCTTTCCGTGGTGATGAGCTAACCCCTCATTTTTAAATTGATGTGCTCAGCTTGCAAATAACAGCTTTTTTTTTTTTTTTTTTCTTTTACTAAGAAATACACAAACCCACAGGCTTCCTTGGAAGCTGGCAGTAAAACCTCAGATTATTCAACCTAGAAGACTTTTTTTCTCCTTTTAAAAGCTGTTTGCTCTGCTCTACTGTTCCCTTTAGTCATTCTGCTTTTCCCTGTCTTCACGTTCCCCTTGGGGGCTGGGTCTCCAGGCTCGGGTGCTGGTGGTCCCCTCAGAGCTCAGCACAGTGCTCTGGGTGAGAGGACTCTCTACTGTACCTGAGGAGGTTGGGAGCCCACACCAAGGCCAGGTTTCTGGTGTGCATGTTGGTCATGTTGCTGAAGGAGGCCAGGTGAGTGAGGTGCTTGATCAGGTATTCCAGTGTTCTGCAGTGGTGTCACATGAAAAAAGAAAAATATGTCAAGTGACCGGTGCCTGCCCACCGGGACAGCAAGGCTCAGACCCAGACCTGGCCTCGGAGTCGTCCTCTCCTCGATGGAGGCAGTGTTTGTAACGGCACAACAGAGGACGGAGGATTTACAGCACCAGCATTTCCATGGCATGGCAGGGAACACCTGAACAGCTGTGCTCTGGGGTGGCCAAAGAGAGGGCGTGAATCAAACAGCCCTTAGCATGATGGTGAGAAGAAGATGCCAGGTGGATGGGAGAGGGAGCGGGATGCTGCAAAGGCTGAGGGCTTAGCTCTTGCAAGCACCTCCAGCAGATCATCTTCTCCTCACCCCACCCAGGACACTGGCCAAGGGTGCCACAGGGTCACACCGAGGAAAGGAGGATGATAGACCGCAGCAGGGAGAGCTTATTCGATCTCTAACGGTTTGTTCAACACTATTTAAGTGCCAGCTAAATTGTTGTCAGATTTGGAAATGGTGAGTCAGCTTTTAGGAATTGACTTCTGGAAATTAACCCCAGCACTGTTTCAGGCAACGTTCCCTGATGGTGAGGGTCACCCCACTGTTCCTCAGTGACCTCGGTGGACACGTTCTCACCTGTAATGCGATGGTGGGAGCTCCTGGATGACATTTTGGATTCTTGCCAACTGCTCGTCCTCGGGGAAGCGTGATACTGCTTCCTGCGGAGATACAGGGAAACAGTCTGCCCTGGCAATGGGCTCAGGGGAGAAGGAAGAGGGATAAGGAGGGTCACAAGAGACAGCCTGTCCCAGAGGGAATGCTCTCGTGTTACATTACAGAGCTGGTGGTAGAAGTTGCTTTGTGTCCCCAGCACATCAGAGATTTGCTGTGCTGTTATTTCATGTCTCAGTACATCCTTCCCACACGCTGGGACATGGCGGTCAGTGTTTTGGGGAGAGGGGCTTTAAGGACCGAGACCTTCAATTAGGGGTTATGTTTCTTTTCTTTTTTTTTTTTTTTTTTGGTTCTTTTTCTCTTGTAACTTGGACAGGGATGAGCGGAATAGAAAGAGAGGGAAAGAGAGAAGTGAAAATAATGGAAAAAATGAAAAATTGTGGCCCAACCCCTCCCTGAAACTGTGTTAAAAATAAAGCCTGTCTTCCACGTTCTGTGTTATGAAAACAGCTTGGATACACATGTTCCATATTCTTCAAAATAAGCAACATTCTGGCTGTTTTATGAAGATACCTATAGGGATTGTTTGCGTGACTTTGCATCTTTTATGACGGGAGAAGCCTTAGCCAACTCCCTGTCCAGGTAGATTAATAAATACTTGTACTCAAGGTTAGACTAGGTTAGACAAAATCAACGTTCTACATTTTGGTCTTCAGCAAGTCTTTACAGACCAAGAGCTTAGAGAGCCACGATAAGCTCGTGTCTGCATTCCTAGGAGTTTACTGCATTGGTATTCATCTGTTCAGCTTTTCTCCCTCAATATTTGTGCTGGGGGAGGACAAACCACCAGTGAGTTCAAACAATGCATGACTGTCTGGGAACCTCCTGCCTACCCTACTGCCACTGGAGTTTGGAGCGAGTTCAAAGAAAGATGCCGGGACCCACGCTGCCAGCAGAAGCTTTGCCTACAGACAGACGTCAGCTCTGCTAGGAAAGGAAAGGAAGGAAACAACCCGTCCCAAACCACCCGTCGCTTAAACGGTACGAACCTGAAATTACCAGCCACAACTAGAGAAGCATCTTCTTGTAGCAGTCACTACAACATCCACACTGATGCTGCGGCTATCTCTGTTCTGGTCACTGCGTTTTTCCCAGCAGACCACTGCTCATGTACAACCACCAGCAAACCAAACATTGCCAGCTTCAAGGTCAGAGATGAATACGAATCACATTTTATTCCTTAACACTGGGATATGAGGTCTATTCCCTCTAGTCTGAACCTCTCACTGGTGTGATGGTTTACAGGTTGGGTGTACCTGAGATACAGATGCACTTGCTTTGCACAAAGTAAAGGTAGGTGAATTCTATTACTTTTTATGCATAACTACAGCTCCCCCCCTTTTTTTCTTTTGGTTTTTTGGGTTTGGTTTTTTGGGGGTTTTGGGGGTTTTTTGGGTTGCTGTTTTGGTTTGTTTTTTTTTTTTAAAAAAAAAGCCTATTACCATTAGCCCCAAAATCCTAAGAAATCTTGTGATCTTCATACAAGGTTTCCATTTGAATGGTGTTGTCCGAAGATAGAAATCGAGAGAAATATAGACTTTAACTGGAACATCTAAAACATTAGATTCAACTAGATTGTACTTGCTATTTTCTCCCCCAGTGCTTCTCATTCCCATATCCAACTTCCATGTCTCAAAGACCCAATGCTTAGACAGCAAGTAAATACCAGGTTCTCTGAGGTCATGACCCGTTCAAACCTCCGAGCCACATTTCTGACCTATACGTCTTGTGCTTTTGAAATCTGAGGCCCCCTCCAAAACTCAGGATTACAGCAGTGGAATACAGATTTTAAGGAAAAAACAATAACTAAATTTATTACGTGTCTGTTAATCATGGTATGAATTTATGTCATTTAGGATTTTCTTTACTCCACTGGTGATTCTGGCAGTGCACAATTCATAAGCCCTGGTTAACAAGTGGAACAGAGTCTGGAGAGAGGAGCTAGGCTTGGTCTCCTGCAGCTGGTTTGCTCTGAGGGAGTGCTCGGTCCCTCTATGCCCAGGCTAGAACAAGCCAAGCAGAGTCAACTTCTCTATCCTGGGAAACGAGCATCCACCACTAGAATACAAGATGGCAAGATGGGGAGCGTGAGGGGAGATCATTTTGCAAAAGTTGATAGCCAGCGAAGTCGTGACTGGGATGTTACATCTGTGAACTTGACACAGCGATGACCAAAATCCCAGCCCCTCCCTATTCATTCAGAATTTGACTTTCTTTAGCCACAAATGTCTGAATCACTCTGGTGACTCAAAGCGGAGCCTATCCCATCTCAGAGACAGCTCCCACTGACTCAGGCTGGGATTAGCATACATCCTTTACTCCTACCAGCGCTCTTCTGCCGCGGCGCAGCTGCCACCGTCCCCTGTTCAGACACCCCACGCATACACATGCTCCTCGCGGTTTTTCTGCTCCTTGGGGAACTGGTGGTTTTTTTCTTTCTTCCCTCCTGGTATCTGACTGTGCTTCCTGTCAGCTGGGTTACCCGTTATACATCCCCGCTGAGTACACTTACGTGAATAACAGATTTTGTGGCTAAGCAGACAAATTAAAAGCCAGAAATTTAGATATATAGATATATAGATATATCTCCATTGTAGTAAATCCAAAGTGATAATATTTTGGGGAGATGGTACAAGATTTTAAAAGCATTTGTTCAAGGTTGACCAAAGCATCACGCTCAACCATAACTGAAAGAAGTTATCATTTAAATTTGGGGCTGTTTAACCCTTTTCTGAAAGGCATTTTATTTAAGAGCTAGACGTGTTGATTTGATGTTCAAACATTTCCTTTAGAAAGTATTTATAAAAGAAACATTTAGACAGTTACAGAAATGTTTTCCCTTTTGTTTTTGAATAAAACTATTTACCAAATGTATCTACCGAAAATCTGCAAGTCATCATCCCAAAACTGCACTTTTCAGCAAACATTCTTTCCTAAAAAAAGTTTCCGTCTAAATCTTCATGTTGCCTTTAGAGCATTTTTCTTTCATAAATCAGTAGTGATAGCCAGAAAGACACCAGCCAAATAGCTTCAACAAGAATGAGACTCATCAGTTACTGTGAATGGTTGAACAATACCCTGTATTTTTGAGATCCTATCCATCCTGACTGCCTCTAGCTTAGAGATCCCATCCTACATCCTCAGGATCTCTCTGTCCTGAGGGTGTAGGTCAATTTTTCAAATCTGCTCACAGTTTTGACTATACATCACCTTGAAACACCAACCAACCTTGCTTAAATTTCAGCATCAAACCAGCAAGACCCCTAACGAGATGTGTGTCTGCCGGGCAGCACAGCGAGCCAGCTCCCACGCCGTGGTCCCAGCCCCGCTGTCGTCCCCAGCAGCTACCTGCCTTCTTACAGCGGGTCACTGCTTGGCTTCGCCCCACAGCAAGCCCCCTGGCAGAGATGTGCCTGCCTTTTCCCACAGCAGGCAACAGGGCGTCTTTGGGGAGTGTCTTTGTAGACCCCGAGGGTCTCTCTGCACCGCAAGTGCCACTTGGAAGCGCTTGATTCGGGACAGAGGCAATGCAGAGAGCCACACCTGAAGTGAAGGTTACTTGCCTCTTCCCGTTTCATTTGGGCGTGATTTTGCGAAAAATCTCTGCAACCGCTGACATTTTTGGCGATGTCTGTCCCAGCAAATGGGAAAGAGTAGGATGGCAGAAATTCTTAACAAAGGATGGATGTTTCTAACACTGAGAAAACAGTCTTCGCCATCCCCCACCCCCAGTTGTTTTAAGAAGCTGGTGAATTCTTTCAGCTGAAAAGTCACACCTCTGGCATGTAAGGTTTCTGCCTGGATAGCTGGATTTAAATTTGTGGTTGTCATAAACAACTGAACGTGGATTTAGAGCGGTAAGAAGCAGGCAACTATAACAAGCATCGCTTGCTGTGCCACCTTTTAATAAAATATTATCTGTCATCAAAATTAGCTAACTCTCTTAAAAATTCAGGCTTTGTGGTCTTATTTTTCTGCTCCCCCGCTGTCTGCTCCTAGGCTCCAACTATATCCATGTATAATCTATGGTTGTTTTGCAGAGTCGCATAACTACTCTTTGAATTATAATCTCTTTAAACATGGTTAGAGATTTCTGCTTGGCCAGCTGCCACTTTCCTCCGCCACTTGTATTTATGATGTGCTCACGATGGACCTGATATGCCATAGCTGGAGTAACCTGTGTCATCATTTGCACTCAGACAAACTGTGTGAAAAATGCTACAGAAGCAGAAAAGTTGGTGCTTTACACGTGGGCTGAGCCATCACTTTGTGCACGTGTCAGTGACTGTTGGACGCACAGGGAGGAGGAAACTTTGTGATGATGATCACAAGCCACAGGTGACCCAGAAGACACTCAGTGATGGACAGTCATGAGGGAAAGAAAGAGAATTAGTTCTCAGAGGAGGTGCACAGTGGGGAGAAAAGTAACAGCAGGGAAGCAATGTGGTGAAAAACTGAGCAAGATGAAGGGGAGGGAACAGCAGAGAAACTGAGAAATAAACATGAAATGGTGGAAAAAAAAACAAAACCAAGGACAGGGAAAGAAAGCCAGCACAAGATGAGAAGGGAAGAGCACTGAGAAGTGTTTACACAGATAGATGCACCAGAAGCCAGGGCACTGGAGTGAATCCCAACCAGCTGTCATGGAGGAACCTGCGTCCGCACCGCTCGAGAGGAACGAGAACAGCGAAGGCTCTCACCGTGAATTTTTTGTAGAGCTCATAAGTGAGGAGAGGGTTGGGCAGCTCCCTGAAGTACAGCTTGCAGAGTGACCCCACGCAGTGGATGTCCTGGAGGTAAACTTCCCTTGTCAGATCCGGGCATTGGTCAGAAACAAACTCTTGTCTGAAACAACATGGAAACATGGCAACGTAGGCCAATAAAAGCTTTAGCATCCCAGTACTCCACCCTGAGTGCTCTTACAGCTAGAAGAAAAAACAAACGGGCAAGCAGAGACGTCTCTGCAGCCTGGCCCAGGTTGTCTGCAGGGGTCGAGCCCTGAGGTTTCAACTAGTCTCTGTTTTCCCCAAGAGCCCTGTGAGTGAACCCCAACCTGGTATAAAGAGATCCCTTGGAGAGAGAGCAACTTAGCATTTCTGTGGAGACCCTTCGTGCCTTTCCCATCAATAGATGCACAGGCAGATTGTTTTGTGGTTGTGGGGGTTTTGGTGGTTTTTGGGTTTTTTTTTGTCATGGACTAATCCCTGAAATGTTGTATTTCCCTGTTACCAGCTTCAGAGACAGTTTATTTTCTGCACCAGTGGGAGCTCTGCCAGCCCCAGTCTACGCCTGAGGGACTAACAGCGAAAAGGTGCTGAGCAGTGCGACCAAGTCCCTCTGGCACCGAGAGGTTGCCCTTACCTCAGCTTTTGGATGTTGGATGTCACTCCTGAGAGGCGGTAGATGCCATCCACAATGCCATGGGTTTCGATGAACTCCGCACAGCTCTTCAGCACGTAGGGGACTGGGAGAGGAAAGCAAGGCAAGGTGCCCAATGAATACACACCCAGAACTTCCACAAGTCACCACAGTGGAGACAAGTTTCACAAAACAACAGCAGAAGCTCTCTGCAGATGCAGGGAAGGGGACAGCAATGGGAGAAATATAGGGCAAACCAAAAATAAACCCCACAAAGTGGCCGTCGCCAGTTTGCAGAGTGAGGACATGTCATGGTTGTGCTGTGCCACACTCATTGACTTATGACAGTGACTGTCCCTGAAGTCACAGAAACATTGCGGGAAGAAAGGTAGGGTTTCTCTCTCTTTTCTTTCCAGCAAAAGAAGCATTTTCATTCTAATTGAAAGCATGAAGTAAAGCTTGAGGTCCTGGGAACGTCCCCCCTCCTCAAGACGGAGCTCCAGCCTCGCTGCATTGTGCCAAAAGGTCTGACTGGTTTGGATAAAAATCAGAGAAGCATTCACACTTCCATATAAGCCTACAAGCCCACAGTTTAGTGCTCAGGAACTCCCACAGAGGGGGTATAAAGTTCAAATATTGACTAGATCTGCACACTGACAAAATTTGACATTGGCTTCAAAAGAACTCCGTTGACACAACGAGCCAAAGACTTAACCAGCCTCAAAGCTGAGAGGAGCCTGAGGCACAACATTTATATCCAGACCTGGACCCAAAGTGTGTGTTTATTTTGCCCCCATTATATAGGTATAGGAAACCTTCATCCTCTTGGTCAAACCAAGCCTCCCTGCCCCCAGTACTATAACAACCCTAACTATAACAATAACAGTGAGAGAACCCTTCCTTATTAGGTGCTAGAAACTAGTGTGTATTTAATGCGATGCTCCACACAGCCATAAGCGCAGAAGTCACTAAATGCAGAAGTCGAGGTTCCTCGCTGTAGTGCTGACTCTGCTGCACTGCGCATGCGGGAAGCTGTGTGGAAGAAAACAGGCTAAGCCATGCGTTTGGCTGGAAATCCAGGCTTAGCAACTACTGCGTCTTTGCAAGACCACAGAGATAAAGCCTCTGGCTGGACCTTCCCTGAGGGCTTCTGCTCGGAGTTCAGGACCATAATGACATATGAACGTGGGCTCCATCCGGCGGCACGTACAGACGGCACTCCAAGGACAGCCTGAACAAAAACCAGCTGGTACAGTATTGTGTTTCTCGTGGGTGCCACTGAGACCAGAGCCAGCTCATGGGTGAACGTGCCCCGACCAAGCAGCCCAGGGCACAGGTTTTGGTGAGAAGGGCTCCCAAGCTGGTCCCTACCTCAGTGACACGCTATTCCTGAGCCCAGTCACCTGGAAAGTGCTACCCTTCTGCCTCCCAACCCCTACCAAGGGAGGCAGAGGTCCTTCTCGGGTGTCCCTTCTCAGCTGGCCAGCCCAGCTGCAGGAATACACAAAGTACCAGGGATAACTTGGAAGCCTGAAGGATCCAAACAGACTAATTCTCCTCAGTTAAAGGAGCGTCTCCAAAACAACAGGGACTTTAAAGTTGACTTTAGGGGGGTTTTGAGCAGGGACTCATAATGCAGGCACATTAGTCATGTTGTGTTACACTCAAAGCCCTTGGGCTGATGTTTAAGACCCTCAGGTTGTTGGGCTAAGACTGACGGCAGGGCTTCTGGCCGGGGCTCCAGCCTACTACAACAATGTTCATGGGAAACCATGAAATCACCAAGAGGACAGGTGAAGTCTACAGAGTCACAGCTTTGTCCACAGCAGTTGCAGAGCTGTAGGATACTCTCCTCAAGGATTTTTTGAGAAGACACATCGGTGCCTTCCAGAAGGCACATGGGAAGCATTCCTTTCACTGAGTACAGCACCTACTTCTTAAGATGACTAGATGATGTGGAAGGAGACGGAGCAAAAGGGAAGCATGAAATTTCCTTAAAATCCTACCAAGAAAAGCCCAAGTGACACACCAATAAAGAGGAACTTCCTATCTCTGAGTAAGACCTGACTATGTGTGGCTGCAATAGGGAATTCAGATCATATGATGATGAGCATGCCAGAATTAAAAAAAAAAAAAAAAAAAAAAAAAAAAGGCAGGGGAAATTACTTCAAGCCTCTTCTGCATTCCTGGGTGGTCAGGCTGTGCCGCCTTTGTGGCAGGAGCTATGCATACATGGCATATTAAGATTTCTTTTTTGGTAGGGGTCTATGGAAATACATCTAATGTAAACAGCAAAATTTAAAGCTAGGCAGAACCATGTTCACTTCAGATCTGTTTGGGTGGGAGAATGGGTGAACCATTCCATGCTACCTGGAAAAAGGAGAACTGATTGAACAAAAAACCTATTTGATCAGAACAGCCATGTGACAAAATTTGTTTAAAAATTAAACAGTGTTTCGTATAGACAAATTTCATATGATGGCACCTAGCTGCCACAAAAATGGGGTCCGTGCCCATGGTGCCCTGTTAGATACTTCTTAAAACCTTGGTGTTAAGAATAAGCACACCAACTAAAAATGCATATACTGATGTTTGTTGTGACTAATTTGACCTCTTGAAAGTAAGATCTATTAAATCATACTCTTTTTATGCTGAGTTTTAAGTTTCCTTGGGATAAATTAGGTCAAGAGGCCTCAGGCAGGTAAGCAAACCTCTTTTACACAAACCAGAGAAGGCTACATCCATCTGTTGAGAACTGGTAAGCAAAAAAAGGGGCCTGAGGGGAGCAATCTATAGCATACGTATAAAATTCGACTTATTTTTAAAAGCAGGTGAAGACTGCACAGTACAGACAACGTGCAGACTGCAGATAGACAATAACTGAGCTCTGCCAGTATCTCTTACTGCAGACCTGCAGCCTTCCCTGCTTTTCCAGCCCTGGGCTCCTCACGCATCTCTGCCAGTGCCTTTCACTCACCATGTACACGATTTCCTGCCATACGAGGTTCTTTGGTTCTTATGGAGAGAAACAGCCAGTTACGCCAAAATGTGTGCTGGTTTTGTGATGTCAAAATAAAAAAAGCCCACACAGGACACATTTCACTTGCAACCGCAAATTACGGACTTTGACCTCAGATCCCTGGAGGTGAAGGGACTGCATCAGCTTCCTGCGAAGCAAGCCCCTAAATGCAGCGCTTGTACGAAACTGGAGCACAACAAATGTTTTCTTTGAGCAGAACCTGCAGCTTTGAAATTCCTGAGCAGCTCTGATTGATCTCCTACAAAGCTGAGCCTTTCGGGCACTTGGGGGAGGTGAGGTTAGAGCGCCAGCGAGCGTCTCCCTCCCGTTTCCAGGAGGTTTTGAGGTGGCTTGATTATTTCAGATGTGGCTCCTGGTCATCCCTGAATGCGGGGAGGTACAGCCTCTAGCACGTGCTTTATAACGGGACTCTGTGTGGCATTATAGGGCACACAGAAATCACAGAGCTGGGTCTCTCCCGAAGGAAGGTCGGACGTGGATGGGGCTTGTAGCTGGGGCTGTGCATGTACATGCAGGCACAGAAAGGGGAGGGGGTGGGGGGGGTGGGGGGGTCCAATCTCGACACTTCTATAATTAAAACTGTGCTGGAGGCTTAGAAATTGGAAGAGGCAGCTGGTGTCACACAGACCCCGCTTGTTCTGCCAGACAGCCAAGCTATCCTCATTTAAAACTACAATAGAAACCAGATGGAGGAGGAGAAGAGAGCGTGGAGCAAGGCATCAGTCAGAAGGGAAATTGAGTTATAAACATGCTGCACACAAAAGACAATACTTCTCTTCCCCTAGACAAAAATAAACCAGAAGGGCAGTCACAGTAACTGTTCTGTAACACAGTCGTTCCACTCTCACTGGGTATCACCTCTGAGCTCAGCGTACACAGACATTCACCTTCACCGGGGTCTTGTCCGTGACCGCAGCTCGTGCCACCTCCTTCACCCCACCACGTCTGTGACCCCACCACCTCCATGACCCCACCACATCTGTGACCCCACCACCTCCATGACCCCACCACGTCTGTGACCCCACCACCTCCATGACCCCACCACATCTGTGACCCCACCACCTCCATGACCCCACCACGTCTGTGACCCCACCACCTCCATGACCCCACCACATCTGTGACCCCACCACCTCCATGACCCCACCA
>JAVJGJ010000057.1:4167762-4213684 GCA_035590215.1 Microhierax caerulescens | reverse complement strand
TTGTTTTTTGGTTTTTAATTTTTTTTTTTTTTTTTTTTTTTTTTTTTTTTTTTTTTTTTTTTTTTTGCTGATCTTGTCTCATTTTTACTAGGCATAAGGTTGGCTGGGAAACAGATTCCAGAGGAGAGCAAGCTGTGCTCTCCTCCCTGCAGCTCACCAGAGCCCTGGTCCAGCACAGCAGTCACGATTCCAGTTTGCCTCCCAATTCATAGCCCTAATCCGTGGCAGCTCAGGGTAAATCCTGCCTTGCCTCCACAGATCATCTCCTTTGCCTTCCACTGTCTCTTTTTCAGTGGTGGCCAGAGCTGGAAGCGACCACAGCACCCGAAATCACTGCAGAGGATCAGTCCTGCTCAGAGATGAAGTTGGCAGAGCTGGGGAAAGGGAGGGTTTGCCCTGCCTGGACGTAATTGCTACAAGGACAAACAGAGGGCTTCAGGCTCCAGGATGTCTATGCATACTTTTCACCAGCACTAAATTCATTTTACAGAAGAAGAAAAAATAAACTGTCTCACCATCAAATTCCAGTGCTTAGTTTGGCTGCTAGCACTGAGCTACCGCCCCCCCCAGCGCACACAGACACCTGTGTTTGAATAGCGTGAGGCAGCCGAACACCACCAAACAGGCTAAAAAACAAATCAGCTTCTCCTCCTCCTCGCCTCTCCCCCCTTAGCTGCCATAACGGCAGTTTAAAAAAGACAAATAGCTGGCGCTGAGGTGATCCTCTCTGCATGGACAGCACAACAGAATCACCACAGAAGTCACACGCTTCGTTCTTAATTTTTTTCCTCCCTATTTCGGTGGGAAACGTCTCTGCAGTGTCACAAAGGTTAGGACAACAGTGCCGTTCCCCACGATGAAAGCACCATCCTGAACACCATTGTGATTCTGGTGAGCAAAGGCGTAGGGAAAAGGGATCTCAGACCTGTTAGATGCTGCGAGGCATCACCCTCCGTGCCCTGGCGGGAAGCGGAGATGCCGAGCACTGTTGGGGATGCGGTGCGCTGACTCCGAGTAAATACATTTCGACAGAGCCTGCAGGCCCAGGGTGAGTCTGAATGAAGTCGATGGCACCGCTACCAAGAGCATTTTTTCCCATTGATATTATACCCAGCTTACACCTGGCATATCTAAAGACATGTAGGAGCACCTGATTTTCCAGAGCAGATCTGACAACTGTGATGTTCCAGGCAGAAATTAAAGAGCAGGCAGCAGATCTGGCCAGCTCATCATAACCACAAAAAAAAAAAAAAAAAAAAAAAAAAAAAAGCCTAAGAGAAAGCACTGCACAAGCAGATGCTGAATGCTGACTCTTAGCCCCAGCGGTCACCATGCCCCTCCGAAACATGACTAAATACCTTGACATAGCTGGCAAATTCTGTCATGCAAGCACTTTTGAAAAGAGGTTGCACTAAATACTAGAATAGTTTTGTTAGGAAAACATCCTGCTGTGGGCTTCCTGGAAAAAAAAAAAAAAAAAAAAAAAGACCAGATAACTGAACAGGATATCTCCACTCCTAACTTTTATGACTCTGCGATACAGCCACCTTGGAAAGCAGTGGCTTAGGTTCTGCAGGGCAGATCAATGAGCTGCGCCCGTCCCCAGCCTGCCGTTTGAATGTCAACTCTGATCCACAGCAGATCGGGGTGGATACTGTCTGGTGTTTTGTTCACCACAGCAGAAGCAATTGGGGCAGTTAATGCCAGAGGTGGGAGTAATGCGACAATACATGCTGCCTAAGAAAAGGGGCTTGTGTGTAAGTATAGCAATGATCAGCGTCGCTTTGAAGCTGCATATAATGAATTGACCTTCGCCTCAGTAAATGCCTAGCTCCTGTGAGGATAAGCAGGCTGTGAGACAGGAATTCTGCCATTAACCTCATTACTGATGACACATAGTAAAAATGTTACCAAATCCAAAGGCTGCGTCAGCGCTGGTGGAGCACAGGAGTGAGCAGGGCAATGCTGCAGCTCAAGGGAGCTGGGAGAAGCAGCCTGCAAGGGGAGAGTCCAGGTAAGTGCTGAGCACCGGGATGGACAGCCCATGATGGGGGCTCCATCTGAAGTCTCTGGGGTGCCCACTGACTTCCATCCAGATCCATAAACAAGCTTATGGACTGCAGGTGTCACGCTCTCATGTTTTCCTTCCTTTCTCTGCTCTCCTTAAGCATGGACACCAATGTAAGCCATGCTAACCTAATTAACTGCTGGCAAAAAAGCAAGGAAAATATGTGGATTTCATAAGTTTTCTCCTCCTCTCAACAGATTTTGACCTACATGTTTTCATTTACAAGGGCTTCGGAGGCTAGCTAGAAAACAAACAGTGCACAGTCTCCAACTTTTACCTGACCCTGCTAGCTGATAGAGACTTGCTTAGTTTCTTACAGTCCTGAAAATACTCTAAGGGTGACTTGTAAGCTATTACACACATTTATTGTCTATAAAAAGAGCATAGAAACCAACAGCTCCTTTGGCACATGGGAACTCTTACACAGGATTCTTAGGATGCCGGAATCTGGAGAAAGGCAACTCAGGGGGATCAACACATACTCCCTACCCGGCTGTCAGTGCTAGTTTGTTCCTTATTCTTTTTTACCTCAGACTTTAGCAATAGGGATTCCAGGTTTCTCTTTATAAGGAAGCCTTTTGGAGTTGTTAGAAAGAAATTGTGCTTAGATCTGGATGTACATCTGAAAAATATCGGCTACCAGTTAAACAATTTTGAAGTCCTGTTTACCACGCCTTTCACAAACACCACCTCCGTACACTGAAATCTATAGTAATCTCAGTAAGATATAGAATTTGTCTGTAGTTTCTATTCTGTTCTGTCACGCTGTCCCACCGTTAGAAAGATCCTTAGTCCACTTTCACAGTGATGGCATGCTGGGACAAAACAACTAACTCCCAAATAAATGCTCTTGGGAGGCTTCAGGAAAAATGATGCCGCTGGTACCCTGCTGGTGAAGAGACAGGGTGGAGCGAGGAGCTGGGCAGTTGTCTCATGAAAACTGGTGCTGCAGCACAGTGGGCTGCTCTACAGCATTCCCTGCTGCTCTTTCCCAGGGATTTTCTGTTGTCCCTTCGAACGAGCGAGGATAGGCTAGAGGTCCACCAGCGCTCCTTCTCCTGCCATGCTTGCTGCACTGCAAGTCATTTACAAGTATGTATGACAGCCTTAAAGCACATATCCAGCTGTACCAGCTAAAGCAGAACAGCAGTGCCAACGAGCTCGCGTGTGTGAAGGGGGGTGCAGGGGCCAATCATCCCTCTGAGAGCCCAGGTTAATATTTGGTAGCAAAGTACGAAGTAACTGAGAAGATGGTCCTGTTCCAAGCCCTCCTATGGATGAAAAATTGCATGGCTGAATCTCACGGCACATATTTATATCTTTTCTCGTATTATTTTGCCCTCTGTCACACTGATGGACTGATGCAGGCTGACAGTAGTTTATGCAGCAACGTTCTTTCGCTCAGGCCTCTCACTGATCTTGCCTCTAGGGCTCTCCTAGTGAAGAGTGGTACAGCAATTTCCAGAGGTTATGCCAAATGGGCTGTTTTACGGACAGTCGACAACTTAGGGCAAAGAGCAGGGAAAATTGCTGAGGATCATTATATATCACAGAGAGGCAGATGAGGAGCCTAAATACAAACCCATAAAGGCTTCAAATGAGAAGTGAAAAGCAAATGAAAACAGACTTTTGAGAAAAAGTAAATAAGGCTTTATGATGTCAATCTGATTGAAAACAAACATGTGAAGGCACTAGCAATAATCAGTCATTATAATTTGAAGCCAAGCAGCACAAAATCCATTCCATCTTTGCTCAGTTGCTGAGTATATATTTAGACTGAGTGTTTTCATTGCAAGGCTGTCTGGGTCTGACCCAAAGAACCACGCTCATACAAAAAATCCCATTGAATTCAGCAATGTTTAAAATAAATAAATAAATAAAATCTGCTTGTTCCACTCTTCTTACTGTGGCACGCAAATACAAGCAAACGAGGTGTAGGAATGACAGAAGCATTTTCACCAGCTTTACAGGCACATAAAATGATGTTGTGAGGTTGAACACAGAGTGGAGAATTAAGGCTGCTGCCGGCACTGGAAGGTCACCTAGGAACACTCCTCCCAGCCCTGCTCAGAGGAGCCTGAAAACAGGTCAGTCTTTATTTGAAGAGGATTAAGCTGTGGGTGACTTGGATCGCTGATGTTTGTCTGATGAAACAAGGTGCTGTTCTACTCATCCTAAGTAATGCCCAGGGCGTTTGATTGCCGCAGCCTGTGGGCTCAGCTTCTGTGTCCCAGCAGCATGGAGAAAATTCAGCCAGAAGCAGCACCTGGTCAGACACACATGCCTCTATACATAAGTAAAGGTATATCTGTGTATATATCAGCATGCATGTGGGTGTGTATATATATAGATATATGCATGCATTTTTACATATGCAACCATATGCATTTATGTATGCACGTATGTGTGTGTGTGAGAGAGGGGTTTCGTGTGCATTACCGGGAAATTCCTCTTAAATAGGAGGTTTTACTTTTGTCAAATAAGGTGTCAATCAAAACCTAATACCTGAAGGCATCATCTACAGAGCCAAAAGCTGCAAAAGTCTTGCCAGGCCGGTGTCACAGGTATAGGGGACACTTCGCTTACGTGCTGGTGCTCTTGCTTGTTGGAGCTTGCTGAGCCAGCCAGGGAAGAAGCCATGGCCCTGCTCCCCTGTCCCAGCCACATGCACTTAGCTAGCGCGTGGCCCTGCACACTGCTGCTGCGCTGAAGGTCTTTCTGGGTGAAGTCCTTGCTCTCAGCCAAGGAAAGCTGTTGGTTTGGGGGTGAATTCCACAGGCATGCCTGGATTTCTACATCAGCAAGTCCAAAACCAGTCTCAAGGGACCGGTTTTGCTCAGGAGCTAATGAAGAAAGGTAGCCCGTGTGATACGGGTCATTTTGGCTACACCTTTTCCTCTCCGGAGGCTGCAGTCCTCTGAAGTGTACCTTACAGCCTTGATCACCAGGATCGTATTTTGCTTAACATATACCAGGGAGGGTAAAAAGCTCTAAAACAAGCTGCTGAGCAGCCTGGCTCCAACATCTGGATGTGGCACTGCACCTTCAGGGCTTCTTTCAGAAACAGCAGGGAAGGCAGCTCTGCTCCATCCATCAGCCTTGTGGCACATCAGCACTTCACATATGTTGCAAGAGGGCAGCTTGCTTGTTCTCCAAGCCTGCGAGAGTCATCCAGGACAGCAGAGGAGGCAGAACAGCATTTACAGATGGTGTCACACAGCCTCCCAGCCTTCTAGAGGCCGATGCTGGGCTGGGATTGTTTAGAAGAAAATATTTCCTGCCATGCTGTTTGTGTCTACCTCCGCCCCAGGATGTCGGTGTGTAACTGCCGGGATGCACCCAGAGCACACGCCGGGGTCTCTCCGGGCTACCCGGCCCAGGCTGTACCTCTGCCACCCCCTGCCAGCGGGGCAAGGGTATCAGAAAAAAAAAAAAAAAAAAAAAAAAAAAAAGCTGGTTCCATCACAAAGCCGTGATGAAAGGAGGCACAATATGGCTTTTACAGGCAAGTAACAAAGCCGAATAAAATATTCCAGTATGACGGTATCTTTTTATTCCTCAAACAGTCTTTCTGTCTCCTCACCTGGCAGGGACAAGTCAGGAGAGGTGTCTATCTATATGCTACTCTTCTTTGTATTCCCAAGGCGCTTCTGCCTCCAGCAGGAGCAGCTGTGCCCATGACTTTCCTCCCCCACAGAAAATCCCCCCAGTTCCACATAGGATAGAAGCCTCTCCCTCCCTTCATCTCTCAACAAACACGCATGCCAGGGGTTATCAAGCTGAGGGTCATTCTCAGTGCTAACAATGGGAAAAAAAGCAACATCCAGCTGTTACTAAAGTAGTAAATCTAGTCACTCCACAACTGCACTCCTCGGTTTCCAAGCCCCCCAACGGATCCCTGATATATTCCATATTTTGCTTTTTATTTTCTTTTCCATTTGGCAAAGGACAGGCTCTGAACCCGTGTGAAGAAAAACAACCTTCCTCCCTTCCCCCCCCCCCTTTTTTTTTTTTTTACCCATGCTATCTCTGCTCCAACTCAGGCCAGGTAGTGCTTATCATTTCCTCTGCACAGCACACACCAGCGTGCACGCGTTTCCTGCCCCCCAGTCCTAAGCCGCCAGCTGACATTGTTTTCCAGCCCCCCCTCGCTCGCAGGCAGGAGCAGCCCTGTCCCACAGCTCTTCCTGTTGATGTCAGGTCCCTCTTCCTCCCAGAGCAAATGGGCTTCCTGATGGCATCCGTGTCCTTTTCCATGAGGACTAGCAGGAGCCATTTTCCTACACAGCAGCGCCCGGGAAAAAAAGAAAAAAAAAAACCAACAAAACAAACCTGCTGTGGTAGCGGAGACAGGGCTATAATGGGGAGGAGCAGGGGTGGATGTTGGTTTGGTTTTTTTTTTTTCCTAGCAGTGTTGAAGAACATCTGGGGTCCCTCTCAAGGAGGAGGAGAGAGAAGAGATAAGAGGTCAAAACAATAGAGCTGTGTCTCAGGCATGTCGGTATTTGCAAGTACCAGAGAAATCACTTATTAGCAGAGAACATCAGAGACTAATTACAGCTGCTGATTTCCCACTGCTAAGGAATGTAAGCTCACAAAAGAAAAGCTACAGCCATGGCCTCCGTGCTCCAGCGGCGCTGTCATAAGCTGTGGGAGATGCCAAGACCTTTACACCAGACCATTGCCTTCGGGTTTATTCTTTCAAATGGAGGAATCTCTACCGCTGCCAGCACTGTTTCATCAACAGTGGAGAAACTGGATGACGATTGCAGAACATGGCTTATGCCAAGCTGAAGCCCTTCAGCTCCACAGACTGCCCTTGCACAAGCCACTGCCCCAGCGGAGAAGGGAAAAGCTAAGCAGACATCATTCCAGACCTCCCCTGGTCCATGGCATTCAAGGTTTGCGTTTGTCCCAGTAGGGAAGCTGATGGGCTTGTCCCAGCTCCCCCCAGGAGGTTATCAGTTTGCTTCACAGTGTAAGAAACAGCCCGGGAGCCTGTGATTACAGCCTACATCGTGGTGGGGACGCGGAGGGGCAGGGCAGGAGGCATGAGGAGCACAGCCAGCCGTGGCAGAGGCGTCCCCTGCGCTCCTCAGCGCTTCAGCCACTCGGTTCCCTCAGCCTCCTGCACCAGGCGAGGAGCTGCTCCACCTTGGGCACCTTCCCCTGCAAGCAGAGGTCTCCCACGCCCGGGGAAATAAAATCCTCCAGCATTTTCTATACCATACCTAAAACAATGGCCAAATAGGTGGGGTGGGGAGGGGGTTTGCTAAGGGGTCCTTGGCAAGAGCCACAACAGGACCTGCCCCTTGGACTCTCAACTGCTGCTTTTAATGCTCCTCTGGGATTTCAATAAAATACATTGTTATAATGTGATTTTTCTCCTTCTTTTCCTATCCTTTCACCCTCCTGTGTCACTGTAGGAGCTAAGCAAAGGGTTACACTTCCAATTTCTGGCCATAAATTGCCACAGAGGCTGACAAAATTACTCCAGCTTCATGCAACTGCAGCCAGCAGCAGATGTGGCCCCAAGTCTGGCAGAGCCAGCAGACTTGCAAAAGAGTGAACTGGGGCTTAGTTTTCCTCACTAGAAGAAATTCTCACTCGAGGTGCAATTGCAAAATCTTGACAGCCGGTGTGGGTGTAAGATGTGAAGGAAAAAAGCCCACCTACGTTCTCGCAGCAGAAGTTGGCCGGGGCTGCTGAGGTGCGCAGGGCTGGCACTGAGGCGAGCACTCGCGGCCGCGCAGGATGCGCCCCGCACGGCGGAACTCGGCTGGAGCTGCGCCCTGCTCGCACGCAACAGCGGGATGGGGGACAGGGAGAGGAGATCTCCCGGATTATTTTAGGGAGCTCCAGCCTACACAGTGTCGGTGGCTTTTCTGGAAGATGCCTAGCAGCCGGCGGTGCCAGCTAAAACCCGTGTGCGCTTTGCAGGATGGGACCCCATTCCCAAAGCTGCTCTGGGAGCAAAACCGCGCTTTGACGAAGGAACGCTCCAGAGACACAGGCTTCACCGTGCTCACATTTTTCCATCACACTCCCCCTGTCCTTTCGTACGGCTCGCTATTCATGAATGAATTACCTCAGTCCCTCTTCAGCAATGTACTGACCAGGAAAAGGGCGTGGGGATTATTAACAGAAAAATCCTTGAATCTCTTAGCCCTGTAGCGTGGCTACAGTTACAAGGAAAACAGGATACCATGCTGCATGTGGGGAGGAGGAAAAGAAAAGGAGCAGAAACTTAACGATCTACAGGGACTGACTGGCGAGGAAGAACAAAGTGGCGGTGGTAAAGAGGCACAGCTGGCCCGAATTACCAGGAGAGAAACGAACGCGCACAACAGCGGTCTGCACGGGGTATAAATACCACCGAGGGAAACGGCTCCTTCTGCACGATCAAGGGCTTATAACTAGGACTGGCTGAATGAAAATATGAGGGGAAATTTAGGTTGAATGGTAGGAAAAACCTCCTAAGAGTGAGACATAGCATCATGTAGAATCGCCTTCTCAAGGGACGGGGTGGGAGCTGTGCTGCCTGGAAATTTAAAATTAGGCAGGAGATGACCCTGAAGGGAACAGTCCCGCACGGGACGCTGTGACAATGACAAAACAATCTTCCAGGCCTTCCCACGGCATTATCAGGTGATGCCTTTTAAGCCACAGTGAGATCGCCTGGAAGACCTTGCTGTGTTAATTATAAAGGAAAGCACATAGTGCCAGCACTCACTACTACAAGGGACAGCCGCAACCAGCAGCTGGAGTTTAAATTGGATACTAAAGCATGCGGGAAGAAAGGCTGCTTGAAAATCTTCCAGCAGAATGATTTTCCAGTGGGAAAGAGTGCATTTCGCAGAACCAGACTGTTTCATCGGATTCAGTTCGATTTTTCAACCAAAGAAACACTCAAATACATTGTTTCTAGAAGGTGATGTTCACTTCCATATTATTATTTTCAATGCAATATAACCTTTTAGAGATTTTTTATTTTTATTTTGGGGAAGTTTCTGGGGTTTTTTTTGTTCTGATTCCAGTTTGAAAGGAATCCTCGTGGCAGAGGCAGATGGAGCACAGTGCAAAGCAGGACCTGGCTATAATGGATATCAAGTGATATCATCAGTGACTGGTTAGTGTTTGCTCCTCTCTGTACACTTCTGAGGATGGCAGCACTGTTCCTTGCAAGCTGAAGCCCAGAATATTCTCCGTGTTTCTTGTCAGTGAGCGAGAGAATAAGGAAGAGAGTATCCTAGGGTTTGCTTTTCAACCCTCATTTGGAATCTTGCTTGTGTCTGATGTCCCTCGTCGTGAGGATAAAACCCCAGCACAGTCTCACAGAACGTGCTTTGCTTCCATCAGCAAAATTCTAACCCCTTGGCAAGGACTCATGAACTAACAGAGGAGAAGTATCGTTCTCATCCCATAGGTGCAAAAAATGAGAAACAGAAATGAGTTGGCAGCCTGAGGTCTTGCAACGAGCTAGTGGATGAGCTAGGGTTAGACCTGCAGCTTTGATTCCTGCTCTGCAGCTAAACCACACAGCCAGTCTTCTGGTAGCTGAACACCTGGTGAAGAGAAACTCACCTTCAAAAGCTCCGAAGTTGTTAAGGCACGCACAGATTGCAACTGATTTATCAGAATCCCTGACCCAGAAAGTCGCGTTGAAAGTCTCACACAGATGTTTTTTTCTGGGAGAGGTTCAGTTCTTCCCAAGCCTTTACCAAACCAGAAAGACCCTCCCTACCCAAACTTCTAGGCAAAATCTGGACATGTGGACTAAAACCTCGGGAAGTCAGAGATTTGAGTCAAAGGTTGCCGATCAGATTCTTGGAGCAACCTTTTGGTCTGCTTGTCCTAAAAGATAGCCTTGTACCAAAAGACCAGACTTCAGTATCCCTGTGCCTGGGAATGTTTGGAATTGGATCCACACTTTGTGGCTTGGTCTCACTTCTCATGCTTCTCTTTTTTTTCTCTCTTGAATGATTCTCTCATAACTAAATACCACAATAATGGCAAGAAGCTACCCAGAGGCCATCTGGGGAGAAACTGCATTATTTCTGATAGTTTCAGAGAAGTGAGGTTGGTGGGGGGTGGCAGGGGAAGCCTGAATTCACTGGGTAAGATGTCGTGTCTGTTCACATCAGTTACGCTTCTTGCATTCCCTGCCTTCTGAATTCTTCCATCTCCTCAACTATCCACTGGTTTCCTTACTTTACCTTTTGTTTTCATTTCACAGGGCACTCTGTTTTCAGCATCATTTTCTTGCCATGGAGACTAAAGTCAAGCCCCACCTTTGGAAGCTGGCCTGAGGTTTAAAATCCCTCCCCAGCCAAAAGGTGCTCAGATCTGACATTTATGATTCAAGCCCGTATCTTCCAGCTGCAGCTCTAAACTGGTTCAAAGACTTTTATTCCCAGCTTTTGTTCCCGTCTCTGTTCCCTTGAAATGTCAGCAAACATGGCTTTGTTGATGCCGTCAGGGTGGTCTGACCGCTTCCCACGCTGGGCATGCAGATCGGGTAGCCGTGGAGCAGTCAGCAATTCACTGGGTGTCTCCTCTAGGATGTTGTTGTTCCTCACACCAAGGCAGTGGCCTGAAGCAGCAACACTGCCATGAAATCAACAGAAAACAAATCCACCTCCAGCTGCCCTGGCTCACACAGGGACACGCAGACGGTTTGTTCCAAACCAGCAGCTGCCGATGCTGCCAGGAGGACAGGAAACCACGCTGGGAACTCAGGGCTCTCCTCGGATATTGGGATGGACACCCACCCCTTCTAACATCCCCCGCTTTGTCTGGAGGAAGCCTCAAAATATATGTGTTCCTGCTGCCTCCTGAGCCGACAGACTGCGGGGCTGTCCGAGCTCACAGCCCTCCCAGCCGTTCCACTTCAAGTGGAAATGGGTTTTCTGAAGTCCAAGGGGGGGGGACAGGGATGGGGACAGACACGACGACACAGGCATGTCCTACCCCAGGCACCTCCTGTCACCTGTGGGAAACACCCACAAAATGTGTCTCCCTGCTGTCACAGCATCACAGGGCAGCTCAAGGAGGGATGGGGGAAACTGCCAGCCACGGGCCATATTTCTCTGCCCCATCACAGGAACCCCTTTCAGCCTGCGCCGCCCAGGAGGGGTTGCCTTAGCATCATCCCTCTGCCCACCCGAAGGGTTTGTACCCAGGGGGATCCTCGGGGCTTCCAGGACATTTGTCCTGCCCTCTCCGCTTTGCCCGCCGACATGCTGCAAAATAGCGGCCGCAGCCTCTCAGCTGCGTCTGAAATAAGGTGTTTGGCTTCAGCCTGACGAGCCCAAGTAGCACTGCTCCGCTGCGCTTCCCCCTTAGCCAGCGCGTTAAGGATGTGATCCTTAACCGCTTGGGAATGAGCGGTGCGTCCTCCTGCTCTCTGCTCTGCACCTCTCAGGTTCAGTTGATCTTTTCCTACCACGATGCTTTTCTCTCTCTGTTTATTATTCATTCATTTTCTCCAATTACAGCAGAAAAGGGCCCTGGCCAAGGAGGAATTTTGCAGCATGTCTCAAAAAAGATCATATTTGTCTGCAGCTTGGCTTCATTTAAAGAAGGTCATACTGCGGTCAAGCACTCTTGAAACAGACAATGCCTTGTCTCTAGGTCTCCAGAACCTCCCATCCAGGCACTGTCACCAAAACTTTCAACTTGGGTGCTCCTCTGATACCTATCCAGCCTCACCAACGCTTTCTCATTAGTCCTTGGAGAGATTTAGGCCAACACAATCTACTTCTATAGGAGTTGATGCTACCACCATCTTCAATGCCAACTGCAGTAAATTACAGTAGCTCTAGCTGCTGTTGACAAATCCACCTAAAAATTGGGGGTTTTTTTCACTCTTGACACCAGTTGTGTTCTGGTGCATTCCTTGGATTTCCCTGGAGCCTATTTGCAGCTCACTCTGGTGTTAACAGGGAAGGCATGGATGTTGTGGAAGCACTTTGTCACAGGGGAAATTTGCAAGTACCCACGTCACGTAGACATTGCTTTTGTTCTGCTGTTTCACCAGCCTAAATCATAAACCCCTTTACATTTGGGAACACTTGCCGCATATGCAGATGTGAAGTACTTCCACACCAGTTGGCTGCAGCATCCCAGTTTTATACTAGTGTCACTGAGGTCAGAAGCTGGTCGGATGCCAGTTTGTGCTTCTGGAGGAGCTCGATGGCAAAAAGCAGTATGCTGAAATGGTGGCAAGGTGTCAGAGTGCTGCAAGGTGCTGGAAAAACTTTTCAGAGCCACAGTAACAAAATGAAAACACCCTTTCTCTACCAGCATGTGAATCCCTTGCATTTCTTGTGTCCCACTGCGAGAGACCCTGTGTGTTGGGGCACTTGAAAGGACACGAGGTGTTGAGAGCCGCATGCTAGGGAAGACTTGTTGCGCAATGTGCAGCCAAGGAATGTGATCCTAACTGGATCCCTTGGCTTGCAGAGCCCTGCTCCATCCAACTTTGCCACACAGCCCTGCACGGTCCCTTTACTCCACAGCTTCATGCACCAGAAGATAGCTGGGCAGGGGACGTTCAGTCAGGCCAGCTGTGCCACCTGAGCAGAGTAGGAAGGGGCTGCAGGGAGACACGTCAAAGCGAATGCACGAAGCGCAGACACAGCTGTTATCGAGTACAGACCAGTGCCCTGCTCCCCTGGGCACAGATGGTCCCATGTAGAGTTAGAGCCTGGCTTCACGTCAGCATGCAGGCCATCCCAGGGTTTAGGATGGCTCTGGGTAGAGATGGGAGTCAGTTGGATGAATCCACCACCCTAGATCTTGAAATGCTGGCCATAATGGCATGGTTTAGCAGCATAGCCTGGTTCATAACTCCCTCGGCTGTGCGGTGTGCAAGCAGACATTTGGGTGAATGCTGTCTTGTTGGACTTGGACGAGGAGATGGTAAAGTGGGTGGGAGTCACAGGCAGGTGTACATCAGCAAGTTTGTCCTACTCAGAAGAAACAAAGAAAGCGCTGCAAAAAAGATAGGGATGTTCCCTGGGAATCCACTTTTGAATCTAGCTTGCCCGGCTGCGACCTGAAACTCCTTTATAAATCTCATCGGTAAGACAGCACTGGCCAACAGAACACAACAGCTAATCATAAAATCTGAAGAATATCCATTATGTGCTCAGCCAGTGACATTTTAAAGCCTATAATTTTTTGCATCTGTAGTCTCCTGGCCTGTAGTATTTACTCTCCCTTCCTCTGGAGCCAAGCTAGAGACAGACTCAGATAAAAACCCTGCAGCTAAACACCCTGGATTTCAGGGAAATGGAACTCGGGCGTCTGTACTTCAAATTCTGCCCTGATCAGAGCAATCTGAGAAGAACCGGTTCAAAATGAGCTAGGGTCCAGACAGGCATCTTCATCTCCCACTTTGGGCAGGAGGCAGCAGTAGCCAGTGCCAGAACTCCAGAGTGTAATCCAAGCAGGCTTTTGAGGTACGCAAAACTCCAGTGTAACTCACAGCTTTGTAGACCTGTAGGTCTCTGTAGACAACAGAGACCGGGTTTTTTTCTTCTGATTTCAGGTTTTGTTGGGGAATTTCCTAACTTTGAATTGGTAGCATTTGGGTAACCTTAGTCCTCTTTGGCACAACAGCCTGGGCACTCCTGACAGGGATCTTTATAGAGTGTTTGAAAAAAAGTATTGGAAAAATATGAATTTGGAAAACAGGAATGTTACAACCTCGCTAGCACAAAGGCAAAAGCTGTTGCGCACACACAAATTTAGAAGCAGCAACAGCAAAATCCTTTGAAAGAAAACAGCAGTGATTTTTATTATTGCCTTATATGAGTTCAGAATGTTGCAAAGTTAAACAAAGCAATTACAAAGCGGGTATTTAAAAATACTTAATGTTTCACAGTCTCCTTTGAGATGAATCAGGTATCCAAACATCTGGGGACTGCAAAATCCATCAGGAAACGCAGACAGATGAGACACATCAAGACAGGAAGGTTCAGGGCTGCCATCGGAGAGACAAGGAACAGCAGGAGATTCCCGCAGCTACTTTGGGGTAAGAAATGTTAGTACTACATGGATGTGTACACTAAACAAAAAGAGGAAGAAAAAGAGAGGGCTAAAAAAGGTTTTTGCAAGTCTCCTGCTGTTCTATGTCTTTCTCACTTCGCTCTGATCTCTCTGTACATGTCACTGGCTGGCAGGATGACTGCTTCCTGATTCATGATTTCATATTTAATTCTTTCTATATAAAAGGAATTTAAAGGAAATTATTACAAATGGTTTGGCCACACTGCATCAAGTCATTGGAAACTATTTCATTACCCCTGATGGGGTTTTTTTCCTGTCCTTTTTTTTTTTTTTTTCTCCTTTAAGAGAAAAGTTAGATGCTTTCCTAAACACTTTCCAGACTTGAGCTATTCACAGATTGCATGTGGAAGGCAAACACAGCACAGGCCTGGAAGAAAGAGGCTCTCATACTGGACACCCCAGTAGCTTGGGGCGTTGCAGGCGGTGTCCTCGGCAGCGTTTCCTTTCAGAGAGCTGCTGCTGCATGAAAATGCTTTGGGTGTAGCAATCCTGTGCTCATCCCACAGGCACTTCATAAAAGAGGCAACTGTTCCATGTTGGGAATTCAGAGAAGCCTCTGGCCAGCAGCGGCTGCTGGAGGCGCCCTGATTAAAGCCCCATTGTTTTGCCCACTCCAGCAGCCCTGTAAAGCGCTCCCTGATGAAGCCCCTGCCTGCCCAGCGGTTTGGGAAGAGGCAAATAAGTAAATACAGTCGTTGCGGGGAATAACAAAGATTGGGGGAAGCAAGGAGAGAGGAAGCAACAACAACAACAAAAAGTCTTTTAATGCGCTACATTTCTCCGAAGGCAAATGCCAAGAAGTTGGGTTGCTGGGTTGTGTTTCTTTTGTCTTTCTGACTCCTGGATCTTGCTGTACTAAGGGCTTTCAGACACTAACAAACACGTTGCAAACACAAGAAGGGGTGTTGCAGGAAAAGGGCGTTGAGACCATGCTTAATCAAACTTCCTTACATTTTGATAGCTACAGTACTGCTGTATAAGTCAATCATCTCTTTGCCTTTGCAGGTCTCAGCAGCCAGCACAGCTGAGCCACACACATTCAGGCCAAGACCTGTATCCTGATGCTAGCACATGGCTGATGGGTTTCAGAGGAAAAAAAAAAACCACCCAGCTAAGCTCATCCCCTTCTCATCTCTCAAAGGGCGACAAACAGCAGGATCGAAAAGCAGAAACATACTGGAGACTACAAAACCAGAGTTTTGATTCATAGCACAGGCTTCCAAAGCAAAGGAAGCTGAGGCACTGCATGCCCTCAGCAGGCAATGAAGCTGAGCACAGTTAAACGTTAAGTCTTGAAAGCTCATCCAAGCAAGACAAAGCTGCTCTTGCTCACACCCATATACTCTGGAACTGATCAGAGACTGGAGCTCATTTTAACACGAGTTAGGCAGCAAAGGAGGAATGAAAAAATGTAGTTAACTGATGAAAAAATGCATCACTCTCAATGCAGTAACTCAATGGCATCTCCTTGTGCTTTCCAAAACCAAGCTTGTTTAAGGGCTGACAGGAGCCAGAAATAATTCCCTCACCTCTCACACTGGCTCAGTTTTGGGTAAGAATCTGGAAGAGTTTGGGATAACAAGAGTTGTTGGCACTGTGAGCACCTTCCTTTACTCTCTGCTGTTTCTGATGAACACTGCTCCCGCCTATCCTCTGGCTGGCTGTACCCAGAAAAGCATCTCTTCTTCTGTCCTATCCTTACTACCAAAGATGCCAGGATTTTGAATCTTGCTCCCGCTTATAGCCCCCTCCCTCCCGCCATCCATTGGCAGGCTTCAGTTCTTCCAATAAGGTCAGTTTTGCTCCCAAGCTAGTTTTTCCAACCTTCCTCTCCTCCATTTCAAACATACTGGAATTTCCTCACATGCTTTCTCCACTCCACCTCTGTCCTTATTCCCTTTCCCCATTCACACCCTCTAGTCTCCTTTTCCTTTTCTCTGGCACACTTCTTCCCTCCCAGCTGTTTATTTGGATATTATCACTAGCTTCTATCATGAATCTAAGACTGACTCTGGTCCCAAAATCAGAATCAATTTAAATTGTTGCCAGTGACTTGTAAGGGGCAGTCCTTTCCCTGAGCCAGTAACGCACCACGTCCCATGGTGTACAAAGAGAAAGCTCTGTTATTGCAAATTCTCCCTTCCAAATCAGAGACTATAAAGTGAAGATTGCACTCTTGCAGAAAGTCTTTGTAGCAGGGGTGGTTTTTTTCTTTTTCTTTTTCTTTTTTTTTTTTTTTTTTGTGTGTGTGTGTGTCGGAGGGGGGGATGTTCTTTTTGAAAGATTAGCAGAACTAAGGACAGCATCCTGGCCAAATTCCACTTCAGGGTAATCTCTTCTGCTATTTCAGATAGATGCTGCATTGTTTTTCCACTTCCTAGACCCAGAGGTTAGGGGGTAAATGGCTGTCATGTTCTCTTCAAAGCTAAAACATCGTGTATCAGGGCAGAGGCCTCACTGACTCAGAAGGAAGCACTAGCAACCTTCCTCTCCGGGTCTGTAATGCCACCCTGGTGTTCCTCACACCTCCCTCTGAGGCTCTTGGTATGGGGGCTGCCTGAGACAGGCAAGCTGGGCAAGTGCCACCCTTCTCTGCCCTCACTGTCATCCAGTGTGGCATTCCCCACAGCTGCAGGAGCCCACTTTTCAGTACTGGGTAACGAAAACAGCTGAGAGCCTCCACATTTAATAATTATAATAAAACCAATAATAATACTGAGAACTTTGTATGGAAAAGAAGACAATACCAGCATCATTTAACCACTGAGGGAAGTAGAACGTGGAAGAAGAAGGAGTAACCTAAGGTCTCTGAGTCAAGCAGTGGAAGGAGCAGAGCTTACCACAGCCTGCAGCGTGCCACCAGTTTAGCTCCTACCACCTTTGCTCCGTGTAGTTCCAACTCCAGTCTGAGCAGCTCAGCCTTGAGTCACTTCCAAACACCAGAATGTAAAGGGAAAAGCAAAAGGTGTGCTTTTAAACTGCTTCCATGTCCGCCAGGTCACCAAACAGGGTGCAGGGTAAAGGAAACCACGCCAAAGGTACAAAATCTCATTTCACATGTGAATATTCCACGCTCTGTTCGAGCCACCAGTACTGCCTTGGCACAGGGCATGGAGTGGATGGCACTGCCCAGGGCACGCATTTCCCAACATTTCAGACAACTGTGCTGCTGGTAGCTCGGAAAAGCACTCAACCAAAACTGCTGACACGTGTCAAATCGCCCCAAGCAGCGTTACTGGCCTGGCCAAGTGCATTTGAGGAGCTCCCAAGCCAGGGGCACGGAGCCCACGTGCCAGGGGCTGCCCTCCTGCTCCCTGGGCCGGGATAATTGGACATTGTTTGGCCGCTGAATCACCGCTCTGTCGGGCTGTGGGCTTGTCTCCTAGGGACGAGCTAATTAACATGCAAACTGCCAAGGGAAGGAGAGGGTCAGAGGTGGCCCTCACCCCTTCCTCACCCCCATAGTAAGCAGGAGGTTTGTGCGCAACCACAACGTCCTGAAGGGAGAAGGATGGGGAAGGAGAGGAGAAGGGAGAAGCTCCTTGAACACTTCCCATTCAAACCCAAATACAAGACCCCTCATCAGGCACGGGAGAGGATTTTCCTGCCATATCTAGGTTTTCACTTGCGTTCATCTCCCTGTGAACTTGCGAGCAGTCCCCAAAGCCACCCAGAGATCTCAGCAGCACGCAGTGCCACCCTTGCTGCCATCTGTCCCTTGTCCCCCATTGACCGAGGTCCCGCTCTTCACCACCACAGCCCACCCCAAGGGCTGAGAGCTCTGCCGAGACAAGGCTGCACTGAATGTCCCAAACTCCACACTGGCATCGCCAAGGGGTAGAGCAAGTGGTGCTATTGCTATCAGCCTCTTTTCAAGGAGGCAGAAGTGGGGAAAGGGATGGAAATTAAGGCACTTTACAGGCCAAAATATCTTTCCTTAAGCACAAGAACTGATGTCGGGTGCACCCATGCTGTCCCCTGAATCACAGTTATACAAAATCTTTTCATATCCTGCAAACATTCTCTGTCAAGAAGCAGGAACGCATTATTCTGATTTTTCCCATTCTCCCAAAGAAAACACATGTCTCTCCCCCATTTTTCTACCAATCCTCACTTAAATTGGCTTCGTAGGTATATAATGTTGCAAAGGAAAGCCGTGCTGTCACCCTTTGTCCACCTGCTAAATCCTTCCACCATCTCACAGTGAGTTCAAATCTGTAGTAAGAGATGCATGAAAAATCCCAAGTAGGGAACCATTATTAGGGCAGGCATAAGCCTCCAAAGCGCTTAGGATCCAGAGCTGCAGTTCATGTCTGTCTGTAATGCCCAAGAGCTAACATCAATAATTTAATGAGTGCCTTACATCCTGAAATATTTCACAAACTGCAAAAACAAGACTCACTCCACCCACCTCTAGGCTGGGAGGTGGCAGCTGTGGAGCTGAGCAGAGCAAGGCTACGTGACACTTTAGGACATCGGGTAAAAAAAAAAAAAAAAAAAAGTCATGGTTCCAGCTGAAATTGCTCCTGGAAAGGAAAAGCATGGACATGTATACAAAAGTCCCTATCCCTTAAAAACAAAAGATAAACCAGGGGTTTTTTAAAGGGTTGGGGCCCTTGCTTTTCCCTGTGCCCAAATGGCAATGTTTCCCTAAATGATGCCATGGCAGCAACTTGACTGAAGTGATACTACACTTGCCATCTTCTGAATCATCCAGATTACCCATTCCTGCCACAGATATTTTTGGGCAACTCCCATGCAAATGCTAACCAGACATAAACCTGCTTAGGGTGTAATTGCTGCAACCGCGGCTTAAGGCTGAACGGCAGCACACTTACTGAGCCGCCATGTTGAGCAGCCTAAGTGGTATCCAGATAATCTTCTCAAATCTCATTATTGCAGCAGAGTGGCGGGTGTTTTAGCAGGCTAGAAATGAGGACTAATTAGGACTCCTAGCCCTTCTTTGTATTTACTACATTGGCTCCATCTGCGCCTCTGAAGGACGTTTGTGAGCAATGTTGGTGGGCTGCCTCCACCGCCATGCTCTGCCTGCCACCCCCAGGACCCCAAACTGGAGCTATTGGGATTTGGAACTGAATTTCCTGACCCAGACCCTGTTTGTGGCTTTACACAGCAAACCTCGGGCAGCAGCGTGTGACTGGCACTCTCTGTCGAGCCAGGAAGGTAGAATAATGGGCTCAATAGATCAAAACCAGCTCTTCCCATTTACCGCTCCTAAGCCCGCCTTAGGCATAGGCGCTTGATGTATTGACTTTGGCAACATGTGTGCACTGCCATCCTGGCAATAAAGTTATTGAAATGGAGTGGGCTGGGGGCGGGGGGGGGGACACACACAAAACAAACAAACAAACAAAAAACCAACCAGCTAAGAGGAACTGAAAACTCTTGAGCAAAGGGAAAATCCCCCACGACCCTTCTGTAACTGTGAGTTGTCGCCTCAGGCAAAACCCCAAGCTCCTTTTAGAGATTCCAGGACATTTGTTTTAACTTGGTTTTGCTGCGTTCCTCTACCTTGTTGTACTTTGGGTTTCCAGCCGGGACAGGAGGGGAGAGAACAGGATTATAGAAGGAAGTCTGTTGCTCTATTTTTCTGGCTTGATTAGAAGCAGAAGATGCAATAAATCTCACAAGAGAGTTTGTTCTCATTTAGCCTCTCACGTATCTGAAACTACCTGACCAGAGCAAGGGTAAGGAAAATGCAGTACCGAGTGGAGCACCCTAGGAAGATGAGAGACCAAAATGGGGAAGCTCTTCCCCTCTCAGATTTTGCATAAGGCAAGCAAGCAATTCAGTCCTGCTGACAGCTTATCCATTTCACACAACTGCAGCGCAGACGCAAGGGATCCAGAAGGAGGGTCACCCTGCCTGATCACACCTCTGAACCTCCTGAGGGATGACTGCCATCCCCACCAGCAGCATCATAATGTGGGATGAACAGGAAAACCAGCACTAGTTGCACATGGAGCAAAGGGGTTGCCACATGCTGGTTGGTCCTGTTTCGCTGCCAAACCTCCTGTCTGCAACAGGAGCGACAGTCACGCTCGCTGCTGAGATGGCAAATACAGAACACTTACAGTATCAAAAATATCCCAGCGGAAATATTCAAATCCAGGTAAACACCACCCTATCCCCAACCCTTTTCTCCCAGTGTTCTGGATTTGTTCAATCAGCATTTTTAATGAGGCAGTGAATGCAGAGGGTGAGATCAGGCACAGATCTAGCCTGGATTCTCAGCCCTGCATCTCACAAGTAGAGAAAGTCTGTGAGCACGTCAGCACCTTTCAGAAAAAAGGGCAGGACTAATGTTGCTGTGTCTGGTGAAAACCAGCCTGGTATCTTTTAAATGAAGTTTGTACTGGAGAATCTGACCTGGTCTCCTGTCTAACACCTTTTAGGAAACAAGTTACACAACTTAGGTACAGCAGGAATGTCTCCTGGCCCTTTGGATGTTCAATCCCTCTTTCAGAGCTGCAGGTATAGCTCCTGTAACCATGTCACCACGTGACAGTATTTAATAACATTACAAAACCAAATGCACACACGCTCCCAGATGGGAGAGAGCAAAGAAAGGACATGAGATGTAAAGAGAGCTTTGCATTTGGTTTGGGGTTTAGGTTTTGTTCTTTCTTTAACTGTTCTGTGCTTTACAGAACTAAACAAAGCCTCCTGTTCCAGATGATAAATCTTCAAGCTGCTCCTGTTCCCAGAGAGCACGGGAGATAATAGCATTTCCAAAGGCATTTAGTTAGCTGAGCCTTGAGTGTAGAAGACGGCAGAGAGAGGAGCTGGAGATAAATGGCTATGAACCCAGCTCAGCTGCTGAGGGCATATTTCTGAGAGCAGCAGCCACAGCTGAGAATCCTGTGCGGGGATGCACATTTCGGCTCCCCTTGCCTGGTCCCCGTGCTGGAGAAGGACATGTAATAGCTACCACAAAAGAAACCAGTCTGGCCACAAGCCCCCAGTTCGGTGCACAGTGCCTCTGGAGGGCTGTACAACCACCACCTGAGAAAGGTGTGCTGCTTCACAGCTTTATTTGTAGGCTGTCTCTTAAGCCAAGGCTCTACACAGCTTTCATAAGATGCAGCGTATCAGCATATTATATAAAGCATACAAGAATTCGAGCCAGCCAGCAGCAAGACTGCAGAAACCATTAAAGAACAGGGGCCTTTTATGAAAAGACAATTCATTTTCACCATTAACCAGGGCAGAAAGAATCCTTTACACTGTCCCAATTGCATGTTAGTTATTGACTGAAATGGCCAGCCTAGGCTGGGAGACCAAGGCCAGTTTCAGATGGAAACTGTGTAAGTTACTAGGAACAACAGAAGAATTAGGAAAAGCATTGCCAGTAGGTCAAGGGATGTGATCCCTCCCCTCTCCTCAGCACCAGTGAACCCACACCTGGAGTCCCATGTCCAGCTCTGGGCTGCCCAGCACAAGAAAGACTTACTGGAGCGAGCCCAGCTCAGGGCCACACAGATGATTAAGGGACTGGGACATCTCTCATATGAGGAGAGGCTGGGATTGTTAAGCCTGGATAAGAGAAGGATCAGGAGGGATCTTATTGTTGTGAACAAATATCTGACAGGAGGGGGTGAAGAAAAGGGAGTCAGGGAGGGTCTTCCCAGTGGTGCCAGCTGACAGGACAAGAGGCACAAACTGAAACCCATGAGATTCCATCTAAGCACAATACTTTTTTACTGTGATGGTAGTCAAAGGCTGGGTCAGGTTACTCACAGAGGTTGTGGAGTCTCCATCCATGGAGATATTCCAAAGTCAGTTGGAAACGGCCCCGGACAACTGGTTCAAGCTGACCTCGCTTGAGCAGAGGGTTTGGTCTAGATAAACTCAAGAAGTCCCTGCTCATCTCTGTAATTTTGTGATTCCGTAACATTTTCTAATGCTGTTAAGGTGACTCTTCCTATATGGACATTAAATCACAGAAGTCGAAGAAGCCATCCAGCCAACCCAGCACGGCTGGAACCGGGGCTGTCATACAGCACCAGCTGCTGGCTTGAGGATGGAGACAGGCTGGTTTGAGGACAGTAACTGAGGTAGAGGAACCAAAGGCAAGTGCAAAAAGCATGGGTTTTGCTCTAGCCCTTTCGGTGCTCTGTTAAGACCAAAAATGTCTCCACTGGGCTGAAAATGGGGAGCCTAATCCAGCTGCAGTTCGTGTTCAAGGCAGGAGGGTGAGACAGAAGAGGACTAGGACCTCCTTGTCCACTTATATGATGTGTGCAAAAGACCTGTAGTGTTAGGGACTGAACTTGTTGCTTTCACACACAACAGTAGCATTGATCTGGCACTTGAGTGAGGGTGAAGTTTAGTATTAGTGTCTATAATTTCACTGTACTCAAGGGCATAAACATTTGACAACAAGCTAGGTCTTAAGCCCATGGCAAGTACTTTCATATCTCAAATCACACTGGTGCAGAAGACCAGAAGTCTGCTTGTAGTTTCAGATAGATATAGAAAACAGAGTGTTACATTATTGAATTAAGTATGAAAGTTAATAATACAGTCAGCACAGTTGCCCCACGTTATTTAATTCGACACTAAATTCAATTTCTGTTACACTGTTCTCTGTGTCCATTGTAAACGTGCTGCAGAATTATTTATTTATTTTTGTTGACAATGCAAAACACATTCACTGAAGTTATCAGCAGAGAAGCTGAAAGCTCTGGCATAGGAACAAAGGACAGCTGGGCCTTGAGGCTCTGGGGATGTATGGAAAGTAGACACTAGTAGTAGGCAAGTAGCAAGACCAGTTGCCCTTAAAGCAACCAGCGGTGCGAGCCAATTAGCATCTTTTGTATTGTAATAAGGTATCTGCAGGTTTCCACGTCAAAGCTCTAAGTGCATCTGGCACCCTGTCGGTGGTTCAGGACTGGAGGCAGACGCCAGTAGCTCTCCATCCTTTAATTATCCACCATTTATATTTCACGCTTAGGAAAACGGCATCCAATGCAGATCGGAGATCCAGTCAAAGCCACGATGCGGGCAGTCAAACTGAGAGCCACCCCACCCCAGGTCTTTCAGAGAAGGACCGGGTATCCTGTTACTGACAGGCTGTTTTCGTTTCCCCTATTACTGTTAAAGGAGAAATGAAACACTGGAACATAAATCTTTGGCACAGCACCGACTGCCAGCAAATGTTGCTGCTGTAAAACCGCATCACATACGCAAAGCCTGAGTTACAGACGCAAGCTTTCTAGTATTTTGTTTGTGTCATGAGCTCTCCAAACTTAGAACCAGGCCTACACCAAAACTTTGGATCCAAACACGCTGGACTGGCTGTTCACCATGCCTACATCAGCCTACGTTGCACATCCACCCTGTGCAGCACCAGCATTTCATCCACGGCAGTGATTCCCTTGAGCCTTTTTGAGCTGTGATACCACCAAGCAGTGAAGTCCCTACTCCTTGGTTTCCCAAGTTCAGATGAAATCAGCTGTTACCAACAAAGGGAAAACATTTGCTAAATCAAAATATGTTTTCTAACCTAGAATCCGCAGGCAAGACATGTGATTCATGCTGTTTGCGGGGAGTGGGGGAGAAAGCAGGATCAAAGTGGGGCTTAGTGCATGCAAACGACACGTGTGCCTCCTGCGGTGCTTGGTAAGGGGAATATAAAGCAGGAGGCAGCATGGAAGAGCTCTCTGCTAATCACACAGCGCCAGCAATGGAAAGTTAACACAGAACAAGGAGCTGAGCTCGCAACATGCGTGTTTAACTGCAGGAACACTGTGCCACAGAGGCACAAAAATCCAGCTCCCAAGAACCAGAAACAGATTGAGGAAGTAACACGAACATCATCCAAACCAAGGAGGAACAGTGGAGCAACAGAAGCAGACAGATGGCTCCTGCTCCCGTTGTTCCCAGTGTCTTCTTGCTCTCACTTTGTTGCCATAGAGGCTGATATCTGGGACTCATAATGTGATGCTCCACTTGTGAGAGTGGGTGGAGAAAAAGCAACCTTTATGTTATTAATAATTTCCCCCACACTCTCCATTTTGGCAGCAACGTTTCTCACTCCCCTGTCTGCTGGACATGCCTTGGCAGACTCCGAAAGGCCAAGGAGCTGGTTTCCCCCGCCCCCCCCAGCCCCAGCCCCGCTCCTCCACCTGCCAATTCATGTACTCAGCCCTCAGGGCCCCTCTGCCACTGCTCTCCTCCAGTGTACAATAATACAGTTCCCCTTCTCTTGTCCCCAAACTTCAGAGCCCAGTTGAACCTTTTGCTCCCATCACAAAGATGAGAGGACGCAGCCTTAGGTATCCACACAGGCTGCATGACTACAGCCAGAGGTAGACCCCACAGAGCGCAGGTCAGGGGGCTTATTAGGGCATTAGTAGTGTGAAAATGCAGAGCAGGCTGCAGCAACATGCCAGAAAAAAAAAAAAAAAAAAAGAGGATCAATGCATTTCAAGCCATCCCAAGAAGCTGTTCTTGTCCCATTCTCCTCCCAGCCCCTGCCGCTTCCTTCTTTGCAGGGAGACAAGTGTTTGCCTAGCCTGAGTGGGGTGGGTCAGGGAAGAGATCTGGATTGGAATCAATTTGGCTACAGAAAGAGAAAAAGATTTCTTTTCAGTTCCATCAGTTCTTAAGGCAGAAATCCCCAGTGCCACAGTTTCTAATTTTGAGAGTGGGATGAATGCAGCTCCTCATTCTTCTGCAGCAGATTAAATGAGTGTTTGGCATTTTCATTTTTCCAAGAGGACTTAAAAAAAAAAAAAAGCCCTCGTCTTTTCCTCCACATTGCCATTAACGATCCTTCAGCAATTTTCCTAGGCTTTTCTGCATGCATTGCTAACCAAAAGCACCTACCCAACGGTCCGGGCATACAATCACTTCAAAACACCAACACAGGAAAAGCAGCTTAAAATAAATACACTAAGTGGACACAAATGCATCTTGGTATAGTACACACTTATATGTGCTGCGGGCTTGCATACACCCTCACGCACATCCCTGCATGCTCTTATCCCAAAACATATGCAGCTGCACATGCGAGTGTGAGGAAGGAAAGCCACACGACCCAGAAAAGCCGCTTCACATCTGGGTAACAGGTTAGCAGTTGGCTCCGAAGGGAGCCTGTTCTCGAAGAGAACTGCTTTCTTCCTGAGTGACAGGTCTCCTCGTCTATCTGAGGATGGACAAGGCAGCTTCTCAATGAAACCCACCGCATCAAAGTCAGGCAGAAGATGACATGCCAAGGGGCTGTACCGAAACAGCCAGGGTATCCAAGGCCACCTGTCCTCTGTACAAAGCATATGACTGCTGAGTTACTGTTACTGTTCTCCCTCAGAAATACGTGCCTATTCTACAGTGAAGTCTTGACCTACTGCAGCTCCCAGAAGCGGTTAAGATCCTGCTTGGGGAATCAGTGCAAGCCAGAGCTACCGTGTTTTTATGAGACCACTAACGCTAAATGAGGAATTTTCCTCACTCTTTCATCCAAACGCCATTGTGACAACGCAGAACCAACCATTGCACAGCCACACAACGCAGAAGAATATCATATGGCCTGCCCAGCTTGTTGCCTCCTTCCCCATATTACAATCCAGGGGCTTGTAAGGGTTTCCTCACCCTTACATTTGGAGGTGACACTGCCTTTCCCTGCCTGGCTGCTGTTCCAGAGTGCTGCTGGCCGGCCCTGCTCTCTGCCATGGCAAGAAGGAGCCTCAAGTGCAGGGCACGAGGGATTTGGTGGCTTCAGAGCTCCTCAGATGAAGCAGCCCTGTTTCTACAGCAAATAACAACGCCAATAAGCGGCATTAGACAAAGAGATAGAAAGGGCTTTGGGTGCTACATGCTCAGGATGAGAGCCATTGAGGGAGCTGTGGGGAGTGTGGGAGGGGGTTAAGGGGAAAAGCTGAGCTCATTGCATCCCAACCAGACAACATCAGGCAGGAAACAGATGTGCAAGAAACCACAGAGGGGTACAGCGACAGCAGAATTAACTCTCCAGCAAACAGGAGCAGCTCAGACACATAGAGCTGACCTGCACCCTGAGAACAAGGCGTCTAATCTGAGATTTGGCTTTTTGCAGTCCTGGTAGCACCTCCCATCCCAACATCTAGAGACCATCATACTAAAAATAAAGGAAATGATTCAGCTTTTCTTCAAGTCCTTCCTGGCTATAAGCAAATGAAGCAAAGGTAGATCTGAACTAGTAGCAGCTCCTATGCAAAAGACTGGATTATCTTTTACCAGCACGATCCAATTTTTGTACATGCTATGTGTATTTTCATTTTAAAAAGTGGCAGTTGTACCTGGCTGTGTACCTGAAATTCCACTCTGAATCTCCCTCGGTTAGAAGTACCGGGAATATCAAACTCCATTTTGACTTAGCCCCCCTCACTTTAACAGCTTTCACTTTTCCAGCCCCCTCTTACAACAGTTCCATGATATAACCAGAAGCAAGATCACTTTTTGTGACTTTTCTTAAGCAGTTCAGACTGTCCTGCCCCAGCTAAGGTCTGTGCCCAGCCCTGCATCTTGTCTTCTCTGCTGGCCCATCCGTCACTAGAAAATTATACTGTTGTTATTAGAGGAACTGGGGGCCTGACATGCAGCCCCCACTGACCTCGGCAGAGGCACCGTGTGCTTTTTTGGTCTGGAAACCAGGCTGGTTAGCAAGAGGCCAAAACATGGCTCTAAAGTTAATCCTTCAGAGCGAATAGCTCCATTGCACCTGCACACCACCTTGGTAGAGTTTGACACAGGAAAGCGGCTTCGTAGAGAGCCTTAGCACTAACTGCCTCCTGCATGGGTGCCTATCCATGCCCAAAAGCCTGGCACTGCTTTCCAGTGAAGCCCTGACACTCCCAAAGATCTCTTGCCACCATGTGCGGATTCAGTGCTGGCAGCAACAGAAGAGGGACCGTGTGAAATCGGCCGACTTTCACTCGTTGATATTGCCAGCCACCATTCTTTTATGTCTTATGTGAGCTTTCCCTCAAATCCATTGCTATTAGAGTCATTGTTTGAGAATGTAAGTGGGAAGGAAGGAAAACTAATTTTTTCCCAAGTTTCTAGCTTCTTGCCAGGAGAAGGACTAGAAAACGTAACTCAGATGCATAATGAAGTTTCATAAAACAGAAAGCAGAAAAAGAACCCAGCACTGATTTTTTATTTTATCTCATGGTTTTTGTGGCTTGAGTCATGACTTTAAATGCTTGGGAGCACTGACAACAGTCTGCCCGCATAAGGAGCATGACCAGCCCCTGTGTAGAGACTGTCAGCAGGAAAAGGCCAAGTAGGGTCAAATGCGTTAGTGACAGGAACTGACTTGAAATACAATAAATTCAACACATCTGAGCTTCCAACCAGCTACCAGACAGCAGCATCTGTCCATCGCCACTGACCTGGGTCAGATCCAAAAAAATCAGCTTAAGGCTAAAGGCTTTGTATCACATTTTTAGTTTCCCAAGCTGCCTCACTATACCTGCTAAAGTCTTTCTATCTACACTGCTCTTAAATACTTTGTAGTTCTGCTGCAGCTTTTATTGTATTATCATAAAGCTCTTTATAACAGAGCCTTAGGTACATCTATCTGATTAGGGAGACAGTAGGATCTTTTCACCCTTCCCTGAAACGCAGCCATCTCTGATGCAGACCATAGCAAGCTACTAAACAGTTAAATGACAGGGAGGAAATGCTGATACCTTAAGCAGAATAAAATTCTCTCCACTGGAATTTGGCAGAGACACGGGGACTAAGGTCCTTGCAGAAAGCACAAGCTGCTCTTCAACAACCGCAAGTATGTAGGGACTCAAATTGTGCATCTCCTCCACAAAGCATCACACAAGTGGTGCAGCACCCCCTAACTGTAACGGCCATGTACTAATCCGGAGGGAAAAAAGCTAAACTGAATTGTCTACACTAGCCTCGGCCACCCCCCGCACCCTCACCCCCCGTGCTCCCTTTGCCATCCCCGTCCCCAGCAAAGCTGGTCTCCGCTTCTCTCCGCCTGTGCGACTGCGCAGGACCAGTCACACGAAGCAACGCTGCAGGGTGGCATAAAGCAGACCCCAGCATGAAAGAACAACCAACCTGACTTGTGTCCTGCCTGTCCCACAGCCTCTTCTTCTCTCCCAGTTAACCCTTCTGGGTGCATTTCAAAACCTGCTTTCACCAAGGTCCATAACAAAACATTTTCTGGACAGCAGCCAAAGTGCTCTCCAGGTCCTCATCACTCCCACACACCTCCAACAGCCTTAAGTCCTCATTGCTTCCAAGTAGGGAACAACCAGAGCCTGCACCCTGCCAGTGAAACACATCTATCTAAAGCAGAGACAAAGTTACTACTTTAATTCTCTACCAAAGCCCGCCCTTGCAGGAACACTGGCTTGTCACTGGAAATAATTCTTAGCAGGACAATTCAATTATCCCCAAATCAACCACCTCTCATACCCTAATTGTTCTTCTAATTTTGTTTCATGGTTACAGGTAGCAAATTCGTGATGTACTGGTGACATCTGAACCTTCATTTCTTCCCAAGATGTCACTTTGGCATACTTGGTCACGTTCCTATTAAACCTGAGAGCCCTACTAGCAACCAAGTGAATATCTGTAACACTCTCCCTTCTTCTCCCCCTGTCCTGACAAATGGAATTGTACCAATCTGACTTACACCCTTCTCAATAAACCTATAACAATTGAGTCTTTCATTTCTGGATCCCACAGCACTGGGCAACGGGATGTGCTATTCAACAATACTGCATAAAGGGAAAGGAACTTCATATTCTCCCCCACTGCTCCTCAGCACAGAGAGACAAGTAGGTTGGAACTGTGAACCATCCCACAAATGAGTCTTGAGACAATGTCCTTCTTTCATGTGCCCAAAAACTATTTTAAAAAACGATGGGATTTTAGGTAATAAATTTTTCTATTCTGGCCTAATTTCAACTGCAGTAACTGTGTTTCTCCCTTTAAGATCCCCCTTGCTGCTTCAGCTGAATATATTGCCTGTGCCTGCCTTCCCTGCGTTGTTTTTCAGTGTTCCTGTAAACAGCTGTAAATTGTTCCTCCACCACAGCAGCTCATATTAGCACTGGATGGAATTTATCTATCTGTACCTCACGCTGGCAAAGTGGTATCAGTTCATTAAGTCTGTTATTTTTGCTATTTCAACTCAATTGCCATTAAGGGCTATATAAGTTAAAAGATACAGTAATTGTTACGGATGACTCACGGTGAAATTGAATGACTGGCTTTCCCCCGTACCTAAGTAAATGCACGTATATAACAATTTATCTTGATGATACATGTACTGCCGTCTTCGCTGTGCAACGGAAAGGAGTGCTGTGATGTAGTCCATCCCTCTGCCAGTGCAGTTCCACCCTGCACTTCATCAGCCATGCTCATCAGCAAATGAAAGACCTGATTGTACAGCCCTCCCCGTACAAAGCTGACATTGCTGCTAGAAGCCTTTTTGCTTTTTTTTTTTTTTTTTTTTTTTTTTTTTGCTCAGGGTAGCCTGACCTTGGTAAAAGTCAGTTAATTCAAACTGGAACATAATGCTAAACCTGGAAGATAATGCTAACATCAGGGATGGTAGCAGGCATATATTTATTTTTCCTCTTGCTAAACAGCAGGTCTTTATGCCAAACTCACAACTGCTTCTCTCATCAGCCAACCCTCTGAAAGAAAAATCATTCTGCTCCTTCCCTCTTCAAGGACTGACCATTTCACCTCTGATTTTATTGGAGTTACCTCTTGTCTGAGCTACCATGTTCTCACCTGATACCTGAGGGCATGGAGGTCAGGAGGAGGAGGAAACGAGAGAAAGGTAACAGGCAGGGGACTGAAAATACTAGTGCAGCTGCCCCCTACACTTCACACCCATCCCTACTCCACCTCACCCCCTGGTCTCAATCATGTCTGTATCCAGCAGGGAAAGGACATTACAGGAACTGTACTGGAGTCCAGGAGGGGCAGACAGGACATTCCCAGTTCCTCCCTACAGCCCTGCAAGACTCTCGTCTGGGGACAATTGTGATGTCCAGGAGCAGGCAGCGCAAAGCGCCTCCTTTCCCAAAGTTCTCGTTTCCCAACCTAGCTCTCTGAAATCCCGCTGCTCCCTTCCACGGCCAGGCAGGTGGGAGAAGGCATCCCAACGCACAGCTCACTGCCTCTGCCCACACCTGAGGCAGCCCGAGAGCCCTAGCCCAGCCCTTTCCCCACACACGGTGCTACTCATGCAAGGGCCATGCAGAGGCATCACCGAAGCAACCTTCCGATCGTTCATTCATCTCGAGTAAGCAGGCAGCGACTCCGCTTCCCAGGGGTAACCCAGCTGCAGGATGCCCAGCCCTCAGCCTTGTGAAAGGGCTGGATGGCAGTCCTACGGGTTAAAACCGGGGGGCCGCGCTCTGCTTCTCCGCAACCCGAATGAGAATAAAGAGGCATTTACCATCCTGCCCAGAGCTCTCCAGATACTCCGTCAGGTCGCAGCCGAACGCGCTCGCGGCTCCCTTCCTCTTGAGTTTCTGTTTGGCTCCCTTGTTCTTCATGAGGTTAGTCCCAAAAGAGGTTCACCTCCCTCCTGCTTGCCCCCCTCCCCCCGGCCTCACGCTGGGCGACAAAAACCTTGCTCTTCTCCTCAGACCACTGCCCGTATCCCCTTCCCAGGGAGCAACATCAGGGGTCCCGTACAGCGTCCAGCCGGAGAAGTAAACATTAATCCCCACCAGATGCTGGGCTGCTCCTGTGGCAGAGGAAGGTCAGGGCGAGAGGAGGCTCCCCAGCCAGCAGCAGCAGCGATCATAGCCCGAGCCCGGAAGGGTTCTCATCACAGGGAAGTGGGTGGTGGAAGGGTGCCCGCATCGGAGCTGGCAAGTTGGGGGCAGGCAGTGGTGGTGGGGGGGGGGGCACGTCTTTCCCTCAGCGTGGTCCCAGGACCCTCCACAGCCACCTTCTGGGTTTCGTCAGCCGCGCTGTCACCACTTCCAGCAGCAAGCGTCCCAGCCTGGTCGTCCTTCTCTCAGCTTTTGGAGGAGACTGGAAGTTCAAACGGACTAATGAAAAGGGACTGGGGAAGACTCTGCACAAGGCTCCTCTTTGGCTCCCCCCCTTCCCCTCCTCCTGCCTTCGGACAGTTAGAGGAATGAGAAACCAGCTTCCTGTCCTGACTCCCGCTCGCTCGCTCGCTCCATTCCCCCGTTTTACAAATCCTAGGATTATCCAGCTCAAAAAAATGCTGAAGGGAAGTTAGTTGAGAAGGGGGGCGGAGGACAGTTTTTGGCAGTAACGTGCCTGCATATGTGTGTGTGTGTGTGTGTGCGTACACGAGAGGCTGCGGGAAGGCGGGGAGAGGAGTTGGGGTACGAGGGGGAGGAAGAGGGAAAGCCTGTCCTGACAGTTGGCAGATAACGGACTGCCCGAGAGGAAATCACTGCCAGCCGAGCAGCAGCCCGCAGCGCGCTCAGTCCTTCCCGCGCTGCCAACGCTCAGCTCTGAAAAGGCCCGACAAGGGGCCGGCGAGGAGGAGAGAGACCAGGAGCCGCCCCAGTAAATCTCTGCCGCTGTTCATCAAGTCATTCGTCGCAAGGCGCCTTCCTGCCCTCCAACACGGCTCCGTCACTTCAGCGTTTGCCTTCCTCTACAGAGGCGCAGGCTGGAGCCACCGCAGCGCAAGGAGGGAGCAGAAAGCTGGAGAACTAAAGAGAGGGAGGAGGAGGGAAACCTTCAGCTCCCTCCTCCCTGGCAAGCAGAAACAGATGCTGTCCAGGCATCTGAGTTCACCTACCTTTGAGTCAGCTCCCAAAAAAAGGCTCCTCTTGACCAATGAAGGGGTGTAGAGATAACAGAAAATCACTCTCGTAGCAGCAAGAAGGGAAATGGGATGGGACTGCCCTCAAGCCCTGAGTCTTGCTCCCCTCCACAACACTTTCCCAGTCAATTTTTCAGGACATGCATATCTTTGCTCCTAAGAGCGGTCAGTCGCTTGCACTTACTCCATGTTTTTGATCCCAGAAATTCATTTACAATCCCAGAAAGGTTCCCAGAAAATCTTTATAGGGCTGGGTATGCTGGTTGGGCCACACACTTCACCTAGGGAGGCAAACTTAACTCTGCTCAGGCTTCGCTGCCCCCTCTTCTCCGCACCAAATATAACGGAACGGGTCTGGGTGAAAAATAAACAAACAAATGAAAAACAGGAAATTGCAGCTTTTCGCCAAAAAATCAGACCAAAGACAAGGAGAGTGGTTTTGGTTTGGAGGAAAAGTGGCTAGGAAACAGGGCAAAAAACCTCTCTTAACACAATTCCCTCCTCAGCCCTGGGGTCCTCACCCTCATATGGCAGAGAAATGCCCCATCTCTTCCCGCAGACCCCTGTAAGGTCACCACTTCTCCCCCTTTTTTTTGACAGAGTTGTTTTTCAGAGAAATCAAGCCTCCAAGTGCAATCCCACTGCTGCCAAAAGCAATTCAGGTTCTGTCTGTTGGTATGGTGACTTCTTTTTTTTTCCTCAAAAGTGTTGGATGTTACCACTTCACATACAGGAAAAAACACCAAGAGCACTAGTGAAGGACCTTGAGCAACTATAACTCCTATTGTGCAGTTTATCACTGTAATTATCATCATTATCCCCATTTTACAGCTTGCTGGCTGATGGGTTGAGGGGAAAATGATTTGCAAAAGGTTGCCAGAGAGATGCCTAGCCTGTCTGCTCCCAACCTCCTGCTCCCAGGCTAAGGGGAAAACTGAGTTCTCACCACCAAACCAGCGGTTGTTCTCAGGGTCCCTCAGTGTTCATGAAACACTTAAAACTTCCTTGAATTTATTCTGGGCTTCTCACAGCAACTTGATGTCGAGTCAGTGCTCGGGATCCTTCCCTGCACCGGCGCACGGCCAAACCCATCGCGTGCTGCGGTGCATCCTGCCTGCCTGCCCACGGGCAGACTTCAAACGGGTCAGACAGACAACAGGACGCTTAGACTTGGGTGTCTCGCCAGGCTGACCTCCCACCGCCTGGGCAGCTGGCTGCCTACTGTAAGAAGAGAAAGCCCTCTCCTTGCCCCCTCGGTGAGGATGCATGTCCTCCTGCCCACGCCAGCCCTTTCCCACAGTGCTGAGCCCCAGCAGCGGACCAGCAGTGGGGACAGTTTCACCACAGCAAGTAACCCCACCACCTTCTTCAAAGTTCTGAACTCCCCGCTGCAGATACCTCCTTCCCTCCATGAACCAAACAGGACGCTTTACACTTGCCATGCTGGTCTCTTCCTTCATACTATGTCACATGGCCTCACTAACAGAGTCTGTGTCCCCTCTGCCTGTGACCTACCATACCCCACTCCGGTCCTCACCTCCATGCTCTCCTTCATCTTAAGATATGGTTTCCCCACTCCTCCCTTGCAAGCCTACCCAAAAAGGATGTCTTCAGAAGAGGATGGCTTCATTTCAATTAAAACAAATTCAATAAATAAAATCAACCCCTGCACGTATAGAGCTTCCTTATGTCACCAGCGAGGGACCCTAGGCACAGCAGGCAGCACCCTGGCATGGCCACCATACAGCATAGACCCCCTCCCAGGGGTCTTGGTGGTCCATGGGCCCAGAGCATGGGGACCCAGAAGGGCTGCCAGGTCAACCCACCACCCTCACTTCTTGGCATTTCTCACTGGCTGTAGGCATTTTTAGCTGAAAGCACCATTTCTTGGAGTAGGCTCTGCGACAGCTCCCTGCACATGAAGGCACCATCTTCGAAAGCCATGGCAGTGGGTCCCACTGGCTGATGAAAGCCACAAAAATTGAGTGCTGCCATCAGATTTTGGTTGTTTAGGGGCTGTGTTGTGGTGCCCTGGCCCCAGCCAGGCTATGGGTGGGTGACACCTGTCCAGAACCACCATCAGCCATTGTCACTGGGGTGCCATGGTAGGGACTGACACCCCCGTGCCAAGGAAAAACAATATTTGAAGTACAACTGCAGGGAAGATGAGCTAGAAACAAACCAGGGAGGTTTATCACTTATTCATAGGGACTTTTTCAGGTGTTGCAGTTTGTTGCCCAGCCACCCCGTGCCAGGTGCCCCATGAAGGGAAGAGGGAGGCAGAGAAAGGAAATGGTGTGGTGAAAGAGGCATGCGCTGTGGTGAGCAGAAGGCGGCACAAGGAACTCCAGGAGAGCTTTTGCCAGGCATAAGGGTGGCTTACCCCATGCCAGGACGAGGTTCAGTGAGAGGACAGAGGGGAGGTCGCTGTGGGATTGCCTGGAGAGCCTGGGAGGAGGAGGAGGTCAGGCAAGGTGAGCGGGAACCAAACAAGGGAGGCTTTACAAACAAAGCGCTTCATATTGGAGCCTGAATAGTGCTGAGCCAGGGGATTTTTCTGAGGGAAAGGGGCGATGTTCTCCTCCATAGAGGAAAAAATAAGTCTGGATTTGTGCAGCCCACGAGGCAGGGCAGGTCTCTACAACGGAGTGAGAAACAGGGGTAAGGAGTAAAGCCAGCGTCCCTCCTGGAAAAGCTTTCACAGACCAGAACAGGCGAAGCCAGAGAGGAAAAAAGCTTGGGCCAGAAATATGGAAAGCAAAAAAGAGTTCAAAACTAAAACAGCTGGAAAAGAAGGGGGAATTTCCTTCCCTCCAAAATAAAAAAAAAAAAAAAAAAAAAAAGAAAGAAAGGAAAAAAGTGAGTCTGCAGAGTAAGAGGAGCACCAAGCCAAGCGGAGCTCTCACAGAAGGAACCTCTCTGTAGAGATTACTTCCTAGTCCCCACCACCACACAACCGGTGTGATGGCCAGCTGCCTCACAGTGCCACAGCCCAAATCAGGAAGTCATGGTCCACAACACTTACTTTAATTCCTTCCCTTTGAACCTGTAAAAATAGGTCAGGATCTGAAGTTAGTCACAAAAGCCTCCCTGTCAGAGAGGGATGCGGGTTGATGCAGGAAGGTGGGGACCTTCCCATCCCGCTCCGCTGCCGATCTGCAACACCTCACCCTCTGCCTTGAGAACCAACATGGCAAGCCAGCCTTTGCCTGTGAATGAATGTAGGATGGAGAATGACGTTACAGTTCTCTCCACTCTCACAGCCAAGGTATCAGTGACCCCAGAATCAGAGAGCCTGGGGAACAGCTTTGGCCATACTCCTTCCCTTTCTAAGAGCGGGGGGCTGCAGCGGAGGCATCACGCAGGCTATTTCTGGGCACCCATCTCTCCCCTCCCTGCTGCATTTCCTTCATTGTGTTTGAGCTCTTTCCTATCCGTGGCTTTAAAATCTCCACCAAGCTGCCAGGCGCCACTCAGCACAAAAGAGCAGAGGGGGCTGAAGAGTGGAAGACCCAGGGAGGGGGAGGGGGGAGGATCTGAACCCCTAAAAATAGCCCTGCCAAGTGCGATTGTTTTCCTGACACAGACAGTTCATTGTTAGACCCTGACACGCCAGTTCACCCTCCCTCCCCACCCCTTGACATACTCTCTTTCCTCTCCTGCCCCTCTCCAGTCCAGTTTCCTGCCTACTCCCATCTCCGTGGCCAAAGCTGGAGCATATTGTGCAGCCTAAAGCGTGGCGTGGAGGCTTTTGTTTCTCTGAGTACAAGCTGGACCCCAAACTGTGGGGCTACCCTTCAGCTTCCCTTGTCACAAGGGCACCCATCACTCTCCAGTCCTAATTGCCCTCATTCCCAGCCACAATCCCTGGTTCCCCCAGCTCTCACCTCCCCTTCTTCCTTCCAGAGCACCCTCTCTCCCCACCTCATGACACATCTTCTGTGCATCTGCCAGCCCCATGCAAACTTTCTGTTAGCTGTTTTGTAGATCCCAGCACTTTGGCTATAAGTGAAGGAGTGCACTTCAGCCTCGCATGCTACCGAGTCTACTTACTGCTGGCTGCCTACCCATAACACAGCGGTGTAACCAGGACGTACAACAGACCTATGCCCAGAAGGCTCTGGTTATGAGGCTGCGTGATGATGTGATGTTATCACAGTAACATCATAGAAGGCAACAAGAAGAGAACAAAAAGAACACCCCTTCTGCCAGAAAGGTACTTTTCTCCCACTTTGTTACTGGCATAAACCACTTGGTTAGGGCACAGAGCAAGGACCTACGGCCAGAGGACCAGATGTAGTCACCAACATAATAGGAGCAGGCATATGCACCTGCCCATTCCACCTCCTTGAGTATCGTTCCAGGTGCAGTGAAGTCTGAGGTACATAAGTGACCTAATACAGCATGATATTCTGTTAATGACTACACACACCACAACTATAAAACACGCAGCTATGTTTTCAGCCAGGCTGCCTGCTCCCACCGTTCACAGTCATTTCAGAGGTGTCTTGCGTGCAAAAAAACAGGTGGGGAAAGTATTTGCCTTCCCTTACTCAGAGCACAAACTTGTCTGAAGAGTGGCGGTTGCTTAATCCTGTGTGTGTGTTTGTGCAGCATCTAGCACAGAGGAGCTCTAATTCTTGACTGGGGACTCTGATTGTTCTTTATTTAAACAACAAAAAAACCATTATAGAAAGGCTTTATGCCTCCCAGTGTAAAACTCTATTGATAGCATAATAATAGATGATAGTATTACAAAACAAACATTCAGAGAAAAACTCTACCAGACAAGCCATGCAGCTAGCAAAAGCTTCCTTCATCTCAGAGGCATGTTCTGAACCTTCTCCAAGCATCTTATCAACAAGGTGACCCATTTGGTGAGGCAGGAAGGCCACAAACCTCACACCGTGGAGCCATTCCAAACTCACATAGGCATTTTCAAGAGCATCCTGCCAGCAGCCTTTTGGATAACATGGCAGAGGCAGCTGGCAGCCCTGTGCTGCGTACGAGATAGTATGTCAGAGAGGGAGAGAGACATGATTTCTTCAACACTTTGCCTCACTGCAAATAACAGCAGTGAGGATTCCCACCAAACCAGGAAATGTTTTTGCCTCCTTTCTCCCCCCTGATCAGGTAACAAAAGAAGCCTACCGAAATTAAACAACATGCTTTAAACTACGCTGTGACTCAATAGCAAAGCAAAAGGCAGATCAACAGCACCTATGAAGGTGGCAAATGCCTTAACCATAAGCCTATCGCTTCTCATGTCTTGCCATCCTGTGAATACAAGTGATAACTAGGATTCTCAAGGACAGCCAGAATCTCTAGGAGCTGAGAAAACTTAATTGGGGAAGGAAATCCTGAGGAGTTCCATCTGTCACTTCAGACACCTGTTGCTTGGTCCCTATGTCCAGCAGTTATACTAGTACAGCCTGAGGGAGAGCAGGCGACTCTCGGTATCGGCTCCTCCACATTTGCACCCCACTGGTTTCTCAGGATTTTCCCCACCCTTTATCCTATAAACTCTGTCCTAGCAGAAATGAGAAATCTGTTGAGCCAGACGCCTATAATGCAAAAAGAGAAACTATTTGGTCTCTCCTCCTCTCACTCCTGCCCACAGCAGCACGGGTAGTATGCTATAAAGAATCCCACACGTATAATTTCTGATTAGCCCAGCTCACCACCACTCAGTGGACACTGACATCAACACTCACTTCACTGCCTGTGTTTCCACCTTCAGCTGTCCTTCCCTTATTATCCGTCCTGCTAATCATATTGCCATGACAGAAGGAAGTTGTGGGTTAACCTGACTGCATAAAAAACAGCAGCCCATTGCATTTGTATTATTTTAATGGTCATGCAAGGCTAAGGACTGAGAATGAATCTCTATTATAAGAACTAAGCTGGAAGGGAGGAAAGAAATGAGTTTAGGGGTTCACTCAAACAATAATCTATTTTGATCACTTCCTGTAGAAGATAAGGGCTGTTTCATAATACTCTTATTTGTTAAAAAAATAAAAAATAAATAACAAAAAATAGCTTGGGGGATGCTCACTATTTTAGGGATAAAAGCTAGCCTGTTATATGCTATTTTTAGAAGTCACTTAAAACTTGACTTCTTTTATTCTGGAGTCTTCTCTTGATCACTTGTGAGAATCATCTTCCCTATGAGAGAGTTATGCCTTGTTTTAGCACAAGCTTTCAACTAAAACTCCTTTTATTGTCTCTGAATGTCCAGTACCACAAGGAAGAGCTCCTATGAAGAATCACCAGCTAGGATGGTGGTCTCCAGCTAGGCCAGGCTGCTACTTCATCCCTTTTCTCTGTCTCTAGCAAGGCAAAGTATGATTTGGTGGCAGGAAGGGGGAAGAGAGGAAATAAGAGTTTGCAAAAGCCACATGTCCCCTTTGCAAGCACCTCTACAAAAGGGCCGTCAGCTGTGATGGGTAGAGTGCTAGCAGCTGTGGCAGGCAAGGCCAGGTGTTCTTGCAAGTGGCAGGCTCCAGCACATGTGTTGTTTCTTATTTCTACTCACTGAGCTAAGTCCCTGTAGGGAAAGCACGGGTGGGTCTGCACAAATGATCCCCTATTGTCTTCTCGGCAAGGCTGACCATATCCCCTCTCCCTTCTAGGCTTTCTCTTCCTGCCTTGCACCACATCCCTCTTCACGGTCAGATGGGTGCCTGGGCTAAGCGGAAAAAACGTACTTGCTTTTCTACTGTGCTCTCAGACGCTGAGGGTACCGAGCCGGGAAATCACCTACATGGGGGGATTCTTTCTGCCTCAGATTCATGTGCCCCCTTTCTCAGGATATATATTAAAGCTCTCCACGTGCTCCCTCAGGGAAAGCCACATTTCCTTAACATTAACATATCCTTACCTGTGCCCTGGCTGCTCTAGCAGGAAGTGTCTTCTGTAGGGATACCCCAGGTTGTGGAGGATGTTTTGGAACTTCTTTGGCACACTTGTTTTCTCTTTTTCTCTGTTTTCAGAAATGTCACCAGCCCTGCAGTGCTGTCAGCAACATGATTTAGCTTGAATCCTACTGAGCCTTAACACCTCCAGGCAAAGGTGGCACAAAGTTATCTTCTTTCCATCACAGGCCAAAAGGGCTTGGCTTGCTTTCACTCTGACACCTCATTGTCTAAATCTGTAGTTCAGATTATTTCCTGACTCATGCTGAAGTTATACTGGGTGTGAATTATAGCAGAAAGTACTCGGAAGACTTCAGGCTGTAACCAATAATATTCTCTCTGTGCTTTGCAATTACTTACACAGCTTAACAGGCGGCTTTCAACTTTTATGGCTAGTGTAGCATTGCTGTAGCTGGCCAGTATGATTGGGCCATCTAGGGAGCCCTCTCCTGTGTCACTGGGGTGCCTATAGCTGTACTGGTGTCTCTTCTGTAGACTAGCAGAGGGGGTTTGTTACCTTTAGAGTACGCTTTGGCTAAGCAGCCTGGCTCCCTAATGCTGCCCTGCTATATTTAGACCCTCTTCTGGTGTGCCCACCCAGTGCTGTTCCCCTTGTTTGTTTCCTACCAAACAATGAGACCTGAAAGAATTGCTTGGAAATGGGCCAACGCTCTTGCACATGAAAACTGTCAGGCGGCCAAACTTTGCAACGGCCCTTTTTAACATACTGTACTGGGAAATGGGAAGCAATTGTCCCGCCTGCTTCAACCTCTAGCACGGGCTTTTCCCCCATGCTAAGAGCTCTGTGGTGTGGCCTTGCCCCAAGGACTGTCCTTGAGGAGATGTCAGAAGACATGGCGGGGAATGGCGACAGATCCGTATGGCAAGGAGCGATGTAAGATCTGCGCTTTCTTCTCCCTCACCCCGACTCGTGTCTCCCTTCCAGAGCGTGGTTCAGCAGCAGGTTGTTCCAGGAAAGCCTTTGCTATCTTCTCTGATTGTAGAGGCGGCTGCTCATGTACATATAGGGTTACACGTGCGGTCACTTGCCCTTCTCACTCACCCCCTGTTTCTTTTCTATGCTCTTGTGGTGCTTGGCTACCATTTTCTACAACAGCAGCACTGTAGGGGGAGAGAAAAAGCAGCCCCAGCCCTACCGGCATGCAGAGCAAGAGGCACATTAAGATTACTTTTGCTTCTTTTAAAACGTGGAGCCAAAGAAAAGAACAAAAGACAAGGGAGGGAAACAAACAAACAAACAAACAAACAAAAAAGCCCAACAACCACAACAACAAAAAGCCAGACAGGGAGAAGAGAGAACAAACAGAGATTTCTTTAAGGTGAGGCGTCTGCCTGATCCACAGCAGCCTGAATGGTGAGAGCCTGGAAATCGCAGATTTGCATCCAAAGCAAATTTTATTCCATTACCTTTGGTTCCAACTTTGTTGCTTCTTTTGGCCTCCTGAGCCAAACCCTCTCCAGTTAGAAAAAGGACATGTGTATCCCGGAGGGAGATTCCAGGAACATCCTTCAGCTGGATCTGTTTTGGGTTTTCCTTTAGGCCTAGAAGCATTAGAGAGGTCAGAACTTGGAAAAAAAAAAAAATAGTAGATGCAAACATTTCCAGCAGGGGAAAAAAAGTGCTGAGTACCAGAACCATAGCAAAATTTAGGGCAAGAGAAAGATCAGTTAAAAAGGTATCTGCCCAAACCCACAGGCATCTGCTGGTCCTGCCTGAGAAGAGGGGTGTAAATCTCCTGTGGGGAACAGGGGGAGTGCATGTGCCCCCAGTGCCAGAGTATCACACTCTCATTACACCAACCACCACATACACCCAGTTCTCTGGCAAATTTAAGAGATGCTGGGATGAATCCAACAGTTTGAGTTATAGTGACGTAGCATCTTTTTTGTAACACCACCAAGTATTTGCAACTTGAAAATCGAACCAACTTTTAAGAACAGTTTAGGAGAATGCATGCTGGCAGGAAAAATGCAGCTGGGGAAGAAATAAGTAGATAATAATATTTTGACACCATGGGCATGCAGCACCGATTCACAGGCATTGTAGGACAGCAGTCTTAGGTAGAAACTGCATGGATGAGTGGAGGGTACAGAGAGTAATTTAAGTGTTACAGCAGGTAAATCAGGTAAAAGGGAGAAATTAATGCCACAAGGAAAGACTGCATTTCAGACTGACCCCTAGAAGACAGGGTCTATAGGATACAGTAAACAGGACTCTGCACTGTTACACCTCAACATATCACAGAAGGCAGCTTGAATAACACAAAGGTCACCAATAAAACTGAAGGAGTCAATTGGAGATGGCCCCTGTCATAGGAATTAAGGCAGTTTCATATGCATTGGGGTTTCTGGGTTGTAATATTGTCATACCTAGCAACTCTGCAACTAGTAACTAATAAGTCCCAGCTCCTGGATTCAGGGGATTTCTTGCAAGACTCTGAGCTTTCAGTAAAAACCAGTACCAGAAAAGCTACAGCTTTTACTAGTGTACAGGGAAATTTTAAAGATGCAAACCGTAAAACCTTGGAAATTTTTTGTTGGCAGGCTAAAAAACCAAAGCCTGTCTCTATAGCAGCTCCTGATTTGGTGCACAAAGGCCAGCTGAGAAATCCGGGATCCTCTTGGTTCATGTTGCAATAATAAATGGGGTTATTCCATTCTTGCTGTTTATTGCAGAACACAGAGCCACTGTGCTCAGTGACCACAGATCATTTGTGGAGCTTTAACAGTCAACAGGATATTATATTCTCATTTTGTCAAATCACTTTGTCATGATGCCATGATGAAAAGGCCGTTCATCTATTTTAGTGGTTGCTTAGGAGATGTGTGAGGGATTGGCCTGCAGCCACTTCCCCCCTCCAACTCTCTACGAGACAGCGCTGCAGCCCCTTACCTATGAGAAAGCCACTGGGAAGCTCCTTGGATGGCCATGGAGATGTTACACTTGGGCTCCTCTTGTGACCTGTTGTGGCAGCATGGCCAGGTGGAGGGAGTCCTGACTTCCAGCTGAACAGGAGAAAGAAAAACTTACAAGCAGGGAGGATCAGGGGAAGAAGGTGGATTAGTAAGAAGCTCAGAGATGGCAAGGAAATGGCTGCTGAAATGCTGCTAATTTTCTGTGGAACCTGCAGCAAACACCTGCGTTTGGTGGTTGTGTGGTGGACTCTGTTCTGGGAGGAGCTTCTTGAAGAAACCTTTGTTTAGACATGAAATGGAGTAGGAGCAATGGAAGGAGTAATGGTGGAGGAATCATCGCTTTTTTTTTTTTAAATGGCATTTTTGGCCCTTAAATGAAATGCACCTTCCTTTTAGAAAGTGAAGCTGTTCAAAAAATGAATGTGAATTTTTTACGCAGTGTGATAAAGTCCTAGTCTCGCACCAGCAAAGTGAGGCAAGCCACCAGTGCACAGTCTGGGAGAAGTTTGCTGAAGTCCAGGAGTTCCTTTCCCTACAATTTGCAGGCTTTTCTGAAAGTTCTAGGTGGTTTTCTTAAATTAATTCGTTATTATTATTATTGTGATTCAGTAACTAATGCTCTGATCAGCACTACACAGCTCATAGCAAGCTGGAAAACAAAGGAGGACTGGATCTTCGATTTTTGGTCTCACCATAAATGAGGCTGGAAAGGCTGAGATATATTACCTCTAAACCCTTGTAAGACATACTGACCAAAAAGAAACGATTCAGTTCGCTACCTACAGATAATATGTCCTTTCCTTGCTTAACCAGTTTTGATCAACTTGTCTCCTATATCCTGCACAGCTACTGTGTAGCTTCATTATCTAATAAAAAGCAAAATTAAAATAGTGGGTTTCTGCATTTTAATTGAATTCCAATTCTCGTCCAAAAATAGCTTGACACAAATCAAAGTAAAAAAATAATTATCATGTAAATAAGCAAAGCCGTTCACTATTTTCTAACATAACTAAATGCAAATTATGGATCTGAATAAATGTGAGCAATTAGATTGTTCTATTTACATGTGCAGAGAGCCCAGGCTAGCAAAAAGTTACCAAATTTAGTGGAAGGGCTATATTTAGTTTCAAGTCAGGATGTTTAATTACCAGCTAACAGGAAGCAACCTTTTTAGTTTAGTTCTGTTTTGTTTTCTGGTAATTTTTCTGGGAGTTTGGAAGTAACTACAAATACGAAGCATAATTTAAATAGATTGCTCCAATCATCCTTTTCTGCTGTTTGGTATTTTTAAATCTCACCATCTTGAACAGACACTATCACACATCAGTCGTATGGAAACTTTACAAACGCTTTTCTAAGATACCCCAGTGCGCGCCAACTCACAGTTGTCTTCCTTTTAAACTATCTAGGCTACCCACAAATGAGTTTGAGCTGGATCATCTCTTTCCAGGTTAACCTTTGCAATAAGTACCACAGTTTCTCATGTGTTTGCTGGCTTTACTCATCCTTTATAGCCAGCACAGAACTGGATAGCAGTGGAGACCCCCAACACTTAGTATGGGCTTAGCAACCTCCAAACAAAGAAAAAAATAACAAAAGAATGTTTTTTTCTGTTCACTGTAGTCTAACATTACCTACTACTTATTACAGGCACGTGAAACCACAGCCACTCAATACCTGAGGGTTACAAAAAAACATTTTAACTTGCTGCCTAAGCTTAGAAGGGCCACTGCATCTGAGTACAGCTCTTGCACCAGGGATAGTCAGGCGCCACACTTCCAGAAGCCCTTGGAGTCTCTGTCACCCCTATCAGTCCTCTGGCTCTGCCCTTTCCTGGCACAACGCTTCCCATACTTCAGCTTTTCAGGCTGTCCTTGGGTTCCCAGAGCCCGTTTGTAGGCTGCAGAACAATAGCGACTGCTGAAAATATGAAATGGGAGAAAAGAAAACATCTTGGTAAAACACACACACACTGGGAGTAGGATATAAAAATAAGAAGTGACAGCTCAGCTCTGGGGCCCCAGGATCTATGGGTTGTGGATAAAAACTGCTTCTATTTTTCTTCTAGAGACTTACCTCTTGTTCTGCCTCTGAAAAATGCCAATAAGGAGACAGATCCCCTTTGTCATTGCTCCTAGGAAGCACATTCCTTCTGTGCCAATACCACCATACCTTCTATTACTGTAACATATTCTGGATCCTTCTCCCTCCTTTTGTTTGGATCCTAGAGCTCAGCGAGTAATTTTGCAATGAATTGTTTATTCAGCAAATCTCGCTTCTTTTTCCATTTTTGGAGTATCCTAGAGCAGATTGCCATTTCCTCAGGTTCTTTACTATCCTATGTTATCTGGCAAGTTTTCTGCAGTTTCGTCCTCTCATCCACGGATCGACTGCGAAGTTTGGGGGAGGTATTTGGCTAGTGGCAGTTTCAGGCATATGGACCAGTTGTGACGAGTGAGACTGCACGGCTTGAGAAAAATCGAGAGCATAGTCACGTGCCCACGTTTGACTGCAAAAAGATCATTGGCATTACTTTAAGTTGCTGTTCACTTTTATCTCTGCATCTTTCACTTAAGGAAAGTGCATCTGAAAGAAGGATGTTGAAGGGAGAGTCACTTAAATATAGGACTGCCTGCCATCGAAGGGGAATAACTTTTTCCTTATATTCAGAACAGGATATAGCCTGACATATAAAAGGCCGTAAATGAGAGAAACAGCGACTGAGAAATTGTATTGCCAAGCTGCCAACAGCCACTTCATATCATTGCTGTCCTGGGGCACCCGGTGTTCCCATGTCCCCATCCCAGCCCCTGCCAATTTGTCCTTCGGCTGCAGGAGGTGGCTTTGAAGGCAAGTGAAGCAGGTAGTCACACAGCTCAAAACCAAAATGATCCTTCCTCTAAGCACCATGTAGGTTGCCATAGGAAAGAAATCCCACAAAGGGGTGTCCTGATGTGGGTACAGCATGAAGGAGGGAGCTTGAAGGGCAGCACTTGTTATGGCTGGCCGCCGGGGCTGTGTGCTGGCCGCTGCAACAGGGGGGCTGGTGGAATGAGAGGGTGGGTCTGCCACAGGCGCCTGTCACCACTGAGCTCCTTCATTCACCTTCCCAGCGAGAGAAGGGAGCTGAGGGGAATAGCAATGATTGCTTTGAACAGGCACTGCCCGGGAGCCAGAGTACTCTGGGGAAAAAGAAGAAAACAAGGGAACTCCACCCTTTTACCGCAGAAACGTCTCAGCCACATCCCAAACCTCAGCTAGCTACAGAGTCCTTCCTCGCATCGAGGGAAAGGGAGCCAGGAGAAGTGGGATGTAGAGGGACCCAGAGATATTTTTAAACTTGCTGGAGGTCTGGTTTCATAGTTTTGGCCTGGTTTTGTTGGCACAAGGCCCTTTCTTCCCTGGTTTTGATAGATCACACTCGCTGAGGAGGCCCTCCTCGTGTGTTGAGATGAAATTTTCTGGCTGACAAGATACCTCTGGGGATGAGTAACCAGACCCAGCAGCTTTTCTAACCATGCTTGTTCTGCAGCCTGTTTGGTCAAGGAGACCCCCCTCTCAGGCCTGCTGCCCTGCGCGTAGGAACAGGACAGCCAAAGACAACCTGGTGTGGGCCTTCAGACAATATCACAGACGTGACTGAAGGACTTCAGGCCAGGACAGGCTTTCCTTCCCACACAGCTCTTCGGCTCTCAGCTACAGCCAGAGCCTCCATCCCCTGTGCAGGACATGGATGCCCACCATGCCGTGTTTGACAGACCTGTTGGCCTTATATATCTGTGCCTCAGAGCCCCGTGCTGCCTTGCCGGTCATGGAAGAAGACACAGGAGGAGGGAACTGACGAGAAACCAATGAGGGGTACAAGCCATAGAATCACAGAATCATAGGATGGGTTGGTTGGAAGCACAAAGCCCCGTCTAACCTGACATGGAACACTTCCAGGATGGGGCATCCACAGCTTCTCGGGGCAACCTGTGCCAGTGCCTCAGCACCCTCACAGTAAAGAATGTCTTCCTAACACCTACTCTAAATCTACCCTCTTTCTGCTTAAAGCCATTCCCCCTTGTCCTATCACTACGTGCCCTTGCAAGAAGCCCCTCTCCAGCTTTCTCGTTGGCCCCC
>JAVJGJ010000057.1:4131410-4162429 GCA_035590215.1 Microhierax caerulescens | reverse complement strand
AAAAGTCCTTGACTCAGTACAAACATTACCTAGCAACAACCAAACCATCAGTGTGCTATCAACATTGTTCTCCCACCAAATCCAACACACAGCACTGCACCAGCTACTAAGAAGAAAATTAACTCTATCCCAGCCAAAACCAGGACATCCCTCTGCCTTATGGGCAGGCTGTATTGCCTGCACAATATCAGCTCTCCATGCTCTGGTTCCTCAGCTGACCTCTCACAACCTAAAAAGCAAAATAAAACAAACACCTGTTTATTTGCTATGGAGGAATGGCTGAGAGAAGCCCTGTATCACAGCACATCAGCAGCTCTGATGCTTCTGGCAGGTACAAAAGAGCAAGGGCTTTAGCAATCCATTTCTGGATATTTCTCAGTAATGCCCCTTCAGCTCACAGCTGGGCTGGCATCTTCGTACTGCCTCAGCCCCCCTGAGCCCACACAGCCAGTGCAAAGCACAGAGCCGTGCTGGCAGGGTACAGAGCAGCCAGTGACCTCTACCCATTGTGCTTTTCCAGCATCCCCCACAGCCATCCCAGCAAGAGCCCCGGCATCACCACAATTTAAACACGAGCCAACCAGCCAGGTAAAACCTGCCCGCTGCCTCTGGGTAACAGCTGCCTTCATCACCCAGACCTCGGGACTCACTCTCCGCAGCAGTGCAGCTCAGGCAGTGCCCACGCTGAAGTACGGGAGGAGCAGAGCTTTCCATGCCCCCTGGCAGGTGCCCTCCTTACACGACACCTTTGCAGAAGTTTTTGTGCTGGCCAGGGCCTGTGCCCACCATGTACCAGGCAGTTCTTCCCCTGAGGTCCCATCTCACCTCATCTTTAAAGAACTAAACTGCAGCAGCTCCGGGGCTGGAGCTCAAAATGTTTTTCCCAACAGATTTTCAAAAGAGCTGTCAGGGGAGGATTCTTCTCCCCCAGCTGTGCGATGCCTACGTCACAGCTTGTCATCTACAATATCTCTTTTTATCATCAACCGAAAGGAACAGGCACTTGAAGGGCATGGTTCATTTCTTTTTGCTGACTATAAAGGGAGTCCACGATGATGAGCCTAGCTGCAAACGTCTGCATTCAATCAAGCTGAAGGAGATGAATTCCGTGCCGGTGCCCAACATTTTTGGAGGCTCTAAATGCTTACCCTATTGCTCAACATTCAGAAATTATTCCACATTTTTTAGGTTGGAAGCATTTCTCTCTTTTTCTGGCAAGCTCAGGCTCTCCCTTCTTGCATGCTTTAAAAAAATGAAAAATCATCTTGGCATCATCTCAGTCTAAAACAGTAGATGCTAGTTAATTGTCTAACAAAATTGATTGATTAATTTTTTATCTATCTATTTATAAAACTTTTAACACCATGAAGTGCTATAGAAATGCCATGTTATTGTCAATAATTAATGAAGAAACATCTGGTAGGTGCAAAGATGGATCACTGTCCCACAAATTAAGGTACGCTGTGTTAACTTGAACACTATTTTTAGGTGAGCACAGCTCGTTACAAGCCTTCACAGAACAATTTTGCTGAAAGAACGGTCCTTGCCTCTGTTTTGTTGTACTTGCTGTGGGTAAAATAAAATAGTAGCCCAACACTTCGTTTTCATCAGGATTATTATAGATATTCTTTCCTCTTGCTCTATGCTGCTCAGTTTCTGGAGCCATCCCCACAACTGGGATACCTGGTCCCCTACCAGTGCTCCACAGAGCATCTGTCCTGTGTGTCTCTCCGGTACTCTCCCCAAGAGGTAACTTTGGTGAGTGTGTGTGATGGTGATGAGAGGCATGTGGCTTCGTTTGATAAGTCCAGAGAAATGTGTTGTGCATTTGGGTTCCAACCGATCCCTCCTTTTCAAGGCTGCAGGAAGTAAATCAGTCATGTTTTAAATGATCCCACGCTCCAGCTGCTGCAGATTTGGAAATTGTTAATGAATGCTGCTCACAGCGTTATCTGCTCGTGGCCATATGGCTCTGCAGGGAGAAACTCCCATCCTGAAGCATTCTGCGCACCTTTCTGCTGTTCTTGCTGCGCTGCTGGAAGGCGACCATCACCAGGCTGGAGGGTGACAAATTGTGTTCAGTAGCCAGTGCATTACAGCTGGGCATGAGGGAGAATTTTTTTATTATTTTTTACACTGGCTACTGGGGTAAATTTTGTTTTCTGTGCCAGTGTAGAGCAGACTTTAAAGGCCTTGACTCCTAATGATGTGTGGACAGCGTTCTGCTTGGCATATTAATGCATTAAAGGAATCCTTTCTGACTGCATATTCTGACTTGGAAACTCTCTGATTCCCTTCTCAAGGCTCAGCAACCTTTGTAACAAATGTCCATTCCTTCTCCCCGTATTCCAGTGCCAAAATCCTATCCCCTGAGTGTGGCTAATGTGAGGCTTTATCGTATTGATTGTAAAATAATAAATATGCATTAGAAGGGACCTCAAACATTAATTTTATCCATCTCCTGCCCAAAAGAGAATTACTTCTATCTGAGCCATTCCTGGCAGGTATTTATCTAAGTTTGCCATGGTGGAAGCTCACCCATCCCAGACAATCTACTTTAGTCTGTCTGTAGCCCTGCCCCTGAAACTTTAATGTCCAGCTTGAATTCCTCTTGCTGCAGTTCATTACGTGTCCTTCCCACAGCATAGATATGAAAAAAAGGATTACTCCCATACTTTTTGCAGCGGCTTTTGATGTGTTGAAGACTGCATCACATCCTCTTCCTCAAGCAATGTCATCTTTGCTAGATTAAAGCCAGCCCAGCACTTTCGGTCTTTTCTCACAGATCTTGTTTTCTCACTCCTTGGACCCCCACTGGCACCCCCCTCCTGGGCTTTGCCCAGTTGATCCACAGACCTTTTCGTACCAATATTAGTGCTGAAGGATTGCTTCCCAAGTCTTAACAGGAGTCTAGCCATACTTCTTAGTATGGTCTTACACATTTCTACAGCAGTGTGACATTGATGATTCACAGCCTTATTTTGATCTGGTGGAAACCCTTCCCACCCACCCTTTTCTCAAGTCCTTCTCTACGGGTCTGTTACATAGATGGCAACAAACAGTTGCTTTTCAGCATCTGAGGGACTTGCTTTTCTTGGAATGTTACTGACTTTCTCCCTGGAGACATGAAAAATCCCCCATGGCTAGAGGATATACCTTAGAAGAGCAATCTCCAAGATCCTGAAAATGATTACACTGGTTTGCATAGCTGTTCAAAAATAGGCTTCTCCATGTGAGGTCCTTTTAACCCCTGTCTGAAGCTTTCACCCCGTGTTGGCTGGCACCAGCTGGGACTTGGCCCTCCCTGGCAGCGGGACGGAGCTCCCTCCAGCAAGGGGCAGGTCAGGAAGGGCTTGGCTTGAGCAGCAGCATCCCCTGAGTATGAAAGAGAGTTTTGTTGCCTGTCATGCTGGAAGCGAGGACTCAGCGTAGTTTAGAGGGGGAACACTTATGAGAGCCCTTTGTCAGCAAAGCAGCGGCACAGTTAGTGTATTATCTTCTCTCGTTGCTTCATGGTGCAATGAGAGCTGCAACGGTGCCTTTAACATCTCACGCCAGCTTCAAGGAAAGGCCCCTTGGAGTGTTGTTCCAAGGGCTTCAGAGCAAGCCAACAAAAACAGGCAGGGATGATTAAACTACAGACCAGCTGAGGTGAGCTTGACACAACTGCTGATGTTTGGGTCAGCCAGTGCTTGTCCTCCGTCCAGAGGATTTTCCCTTTTGACAGCTGAGGGTCCTGCCTCCAGTCACACAGCTTGCTAGGCTGAAGCGGGGAGGCAGTGCTCAGAGGGGAACTCCTCAGTGGCCATGGGGAGGCACATCACCTCCAAAGGCACCGCTCCACCATTTCCATGGCTCTTAGCGCACGTACATGGCTGGAGGTGAGCGCTCAGGGGAAGGTCCATGGCAAACGCTGGCTTGATGGCTGTGTGAAGAGGACGCAGCAATGCTCTGCACAAAGCAATAGACGGGTTACTCCTCATCTCCACGCTATCACGACACCACCAAGAGCTTCCTACCTGCCTATGGCCCTCCATCCCTCTGCCTGTTGCTCAGCTGAGTTCTTTGTCCTCTGTGCTCCCTGCTCAGCTGAGAAGAAAACAGCCCTGCAGCAAGGCTGGGGACAACGGCGGATTGTCAGCCCCCACTGCTGGTGTCAGGGTCAGGCCAGCTGGCAGACAAGGAATCATTTGAGCTCAACCCTTTGGCAAGCTAAATGAGCGGTGCTGGGATCGATCACACACAGACCCATAGATATTCATCCAGGCTAAATGCACTGTTCCCAGAGGATGGTGCTGCACACGAAGGGCATCCCTGTCTCAACTCCGTAGTTAAAGAGCTGGAGTTGGGGAGAAAACTTGAACTGTATGGAGAGACTTTCAGGAAAGTGAATGCCCTACTGTTTTTCAAAACAAACTTTTCTTCTCAACAGAAAATCTCTAACTCTTTTAAAATCAAGCTAGTTGCTGATCTAATTCCAAACGCTCCCTGCTTGACTTGAAAGTGATTTCAGCAACGCTTTGATCTACACCCAAAAGCCACCGGGAATTGCACCAACTGCTCAAATAGGCCAAAGCCAAGAAAGGAAAGGATCCCTACACTAAAAGAAAAAAAGCATCCTGATTCCTAGGACTCCACCACATCCACCCTGCACCAGGGAAATTCACAGGCACTTGGGAAAACAACAATACCCTCTGGAAGGCCGGGTGCTGTTGGGAATGTTTCTCTTCCCTTTCTCGATCACTCTCTCCTTCTAATTACAGCTGGCTAGATTATTTTTACAAATAAATTATCCGACTAATTCAACCCTTTATCCAGCTCATGAATCATTAGCAAACAGACTTTGCTTTTTGTTGCTCTTGGTAATTATTTCATGAATGGTTCATGCAAATAAATTTCAGTCTGTGGGAGGTGTCTGCAGCTTGCTCCCCTCCCCTACTCAGGCGGTGTAAGTGGCTCCCTCACTGATGCTCTTGAACCGCATGTCAGAATACTTTTAATTACAAGATTTCTCCTTTCTCATGCAGAAAACACCCCTGCCGCAGCTGTGTCCCAAACGTTACATGCCAGGCAGAACTCCATTCACACCAGTTCTCATGAATAAGAAACAAAAGAGAGTGGGGGAGGAGTGGAGATGAGCAGCTGTGCAGAATCTGAGTAAATATTCACTGATTCCCTTTTCTGCAGCGTCTGCTGTCTAAGTCTCCTTCTCGTGTGCAAATAACACATGAAGCGTGTGCAGGGGGTACTAGGAGGCAGTGGTATGCCACATTTTTCTAGGGGCTGGCCCACAGAAGTTAACAAGTCCTAATAATGTTTCCAGACAGGAACAAAGATTTTTCTGATTATTACAATGCCCATTGCTGCCTCATCTTCACACCTCATGTTTTAGGCTCCACCAGCCCCATCTCCCTGGGGCATGCCGCCCGACACATCCAAAGGAGCCAGAGGAATAGCAGAAGTTTTCATGCTAGAGCAGCTCTGTTCATCATCTAGCATAGTATCCTCTCCTGAAAAACGATCAGACAGATGTGTCCTAAGACTCAGGAAAATAGCTGATGGCACATCTCATGGTTTTGTGTATATTTTGTAAAGAAATGCCTTCCTGATGGCAATCCACTTCAGCCTTGACACATGACAATTGGCTGCCATGGTTGTTTTCACCTGCAGGGTAGCCCTGCAAATTCTACTCTTTTGCATGGGCTAACCTCTTCCTCTCCCCCCGCCCTTGATTTCTCTCTAATACACCTCGCTGTTCTGTGTTGAATCCACAGCTGTTCTCCTGAGTGAGTTCTCCTTTGTGCCTGGGTATTACTGCTTGTAGTTCAATGAAAAAACAAAATGATTTCTGCCATTTAAAAAAAAAAAAAAAAAACAAAAAAAAAAAACACCAAAAAACTTGGCATAATCAATTCACACTTAGCCCTAAAGCAATTGTTCACAAGATGCTATGAGGCAGCTCCCTGTGATTCCGTGTTCACATTCTCTGTTCAGTGGTGCTCCCCTTTATTTACAACCTTTTATCTGCCATGCCTTGAAGGCACTACCAGACCATAACTACCCTGGATGAGTTACCTGGGCCCTCCATCTATACACCCCCTGCCTGTTACCCCAGACCTGAGCTTAACTAAAGCTCCTGGGCTACGTTGCCTTTGTACCTATGGTCAGCTCTACCTTGGCTTAATTAATGGTTTTCCCAGAAAGATGCTGGATCCACCATGTAGAAAGCCTTGTCTTCCTCCCTGGAAGGACCTTGGACTTGAGTCATCACTTTGCCTGGCCTGGGGCTGTCAGTGGACTGTGTGTCTATCAGCACCCTGCCTGGTGCTGTGGGACTGTGCCTGGCCCGTGAGGGTACCACCTATGCTGCAATCACCCTTGTCAACCCTCTTGTCCTCCCTTACATTATCCTCCTGGTTGCTTTATGGCATGAACAGCGTACTCCAAGGGGGTGTCATTTACTCTCGGTGTTGCCCCAGGAGTTCACGGAGCTGAAAAGATACAGAAACCTGCATATACACCAACACGTGTGGAGCCTATGGCTTTAAAATAATATGACCACCTCAGATCTCTTCCATTCAAAAGTAACCATGAGTGACTACCACCTCATAATGGCTATCTCTTGTCAATAATCCTGTCCTGTTGGTCTTGAGGAACTGTCCAGGTCACAAAACTGTCACCACAGTTGTCCCCCTTATCCCCAGTCTCATCAGAAGGGATGACAAGTTGCTGGAACCTGTCCTACATTCAGAGTATGCCACTCTCCTGCGGAAGGTGGGGGATTTCAGTCTCAACAGCTGGCAGGCTGACATCTTTCAGCAACAATAAACTTGACAGAGTGAAGGGCACTATGATAGACAATTAACCTGATTTCAGACTATATATAGCCCCTATATGCATTGCAGCCATTCGCAGAGAGAGTCCTCCTATGGTACAGGGATTTCTATGGCACAGTAGCCCTGAGCTGGAGGTGGGAGAGTGTCCTGTAGAAGCTGTGTAGGAGCTTACAGTGCCAAGATCCTCAGTCCATAAAAAGCCATCACAGGCAGCTATCTGTTTTAAGAAGCTATTTGTCTCTTCTTGGTTCTAGAGGGTTTCATTAATTCTTGTGGTTAGAGTGAGCTGCTAATATGTTCATCAAAGGCTTTTTTCCTTCTTTTTTTTTTTTTTTTTTTTTTCTGGACAAAACCTGAGTTCTCAAAAGAACAGATGCTCATGAGAAACATTTGTTCTCTTGGAGATTTTAATTCTTCAGAATAAAAAAAGCACTTTGTTGTTCTCCAAATTTTTGTTTGTTTAGGCTGGGGAAGGGGTATTCAAACAAACAAATGTTTTTCTATTAGAACTCAAATAAGATGAAATTGCCCGATATGATCAAAGAAAGATGGTCCACATTAAATGAAACAGAAGTTATGATTTAGTGTTCATTCACAAATGAAACCAAGTTGGGAGTGGGTGAAACCTTGGGAAAAAAAGGAAAGCTGTACATTTGGGGTGCAGGCATCCTGTGTGGGAACCAGCCACCATATTTTGCTAGCCTTAATGAAAGGTAAATGTGTTTAGGTAAAGTGATGGGAGTTTATAGTTACTGTTCATCAATTTTAGTCAGACCTCTGGATGTGCATTTCACAGTCACAGACTCCCTGTTGATATTCTTTTTGTAGACCTTTGGCTTCATGGAATGCAGAACGCTTTCAAAGTGTACACTGCAACGAGTGAAGCTAAGAGCAAGACGGCAGTCAGCTAAGAAAGTGTGCCAGACTGTGGAGATGTTCTGGCATCAGAGCACTGATTTGGGACCCTCGCAACAGGATCTGTCAGATAGTTTGTACTGACTTGTGGGCTCTTAGATAATGCAGATTACTGTGTGGTGTCGTGTGTGTGTCCACACACACACACACAAAAGGATCATAGGGTAATTTAATTCAGGTTTAAAGGGACCTCAGGAGGTCATCTAGTCCAACCCCCTGCTCAAAGCAGGGTCAGCTGTGAGGTCAGACATATGAGCTCAGGGCTTTCTCCAGTCTGATCTTGAAAATGTCCAAGAATGGAGACTGCACTTGACCCATCAGACTAACAGTTAATGATCTGAATCATGTAATCCATTTTATGCATCTGTTTATCTCCTCCTCTTCCTACCACAGCAATGTATCTGATCATAGCAGGAGAATGTGATGCAAAAAGAGCTGTTCAGAGAGGAACTCTGTAGCAGATAACTGCCCTGCTGACTGACCACCACGTCCCTGCTGTTTCACTGCACGATTTGCATGCATTGACTATTAAATATTCAGATTCTTTGGTGATAAGCATGAACAAGATGAAATAACAGACTAAGCAGCTCTCCATGTCACTTTTAAATGCATCATGTCTAGCAAACTCTCTAAGATGCTGTTTAATCCACAGGTATTTGCACGGAGTCCTAACCTTCTTAAGTCATTACTTTTTTAGATCCACGTCTGTTAATCACCTGTGCTGCTTGCTGATAGGTACGCTGACAGCAAATACGTGCTTTGTAAAATTCAGAGGCACAACTGTTCTTAATCCCAGAGATACACTCAAAGATTCATATTTCATACTTGCAAGTCCGTTATAATAGCTTAATGCTTCTTATAAGCACCCAGGGAACATCACTGAGTATAGGAGACCTGTCTAACACGCGTGGAGTCACAAGTGAATAATAAAGGTCTGCAGATGCCTAATGTTCATTTCTGTAGTCATGGCTACAACAGAGGCTGGGGTTACTCTCCAGGACTGGATTGGTTCCACAGCAATACCAATAACTCCAGGTGGCTTTCAATAGCCAAAAAAAAATGTAAAATTAGGTCTGTCATTATTCACACCATTGCCTATTTTTGTTAGGATTAACTCCTGAAATGATTAGTGGACCATGCAGTATGGCTGTACGCTGAGCAACACTAGTGCTGGAGGTTGGAGAGGACAAGAGATGGAAAGGTGGATGCAAAGTCACCTTACTGCCTGTTTCGTTAGGCACTCCGTGAGCCTGGCCTCCTGGCTGGTGAGGGTGATCCATGTTGTCTAGAAGATACCCGGTGATAATGACAACTGTTAAATTTTTCATTGCTTTCTTGTCAATTGGCTCTAGCAGGCAGCTTCAGTGCATAGACATATACTCTTTTATCTACGCTGGCATATGCCAAGACAGATAGAGTCTAAGTGCCTGCATGTCTAGAAGCTTCATCCTTAAGTCATTACAGGAGCAGAAAATCTGGGAGTCAGCAGGAAGGCTGCCAGCACTCAGTCCGAAGCTGCCTGCCAGTGTGCCCGCACTGCTGCTTTAGGGACACAAGGAGCCTGCTCCCCCTACTCTTAAAGTCCAACTGCACCTTCCAGGGATCCAGGAGATGGTGAAGAGCGTGCCAAGAGGTGGCCAGAAGGAATCAGTGACCCTCAACTTCCTAAAAGTTCTTGATTTTCATTTTCCACAGAATATGGAGAGAGGGGGTTCTCCCTCCCTTAAAATGATTGATTATTATTTTTTTTTTAGGGTGTAACAAACTTTCAGTCTGCTAATGTGTTTCATATTGCGGCCTTTCAATACTTAAAGAGGGCTTATAAGAAGGATGGAGAGAGGCTTTTTACCAAGGCTTGTGGTGACAGGACAAGGCACAATGGTCTTAAACTGCAAGAGGGTAGACTTAGATTTGACATTAGAAAGAAATTCTCGACCATAAGGCTGGTGAGACACGGGACCAGGTTGCCCTGAGAAGTTGTGGATGCCCCATGGCTGGAAGTGTTCAAGGTCAGCTTGGTGAGTGCTTGAAGGAGCCTGATCTAGTGAAAGACGTTCCTGCCCATGGCAGGGGGGTGGACTAGATAATCTGTAAAGGTCCCCTTCAACCCAAATCGTTCTGTGCTTCTGTGGTTCCAAGGGCTGATATATTCATAGGGATGATTCCTACACGGACAGAAATTTCAAAACAAAGGCTTTAAAGAAAAAGAGGTTTCTAATGCCTAACCTGAGTGTCTCTGTACATATTCTGGGCCTGATTTCAGGAATTCAACTCCGTTATATGTTTTCACGCCACCATATTTATAAGACACTGTGTTATGGATGACCCAGATATTTTATATGAAAAAAAGAATCCTTTGTTAAAACAGTTACAGATGCCTAATGCTAAAATTCACCTACAAAAATGGTTACTGGCAAAGAAAAGCCCTTTAGCGTTCCCTTCTTTAACGTAACTCAGCCCAATAAAAGATACTCACATTTTCAGCTAACTGAATCCCACCTCTATAAATAAGAGACAGGTACTTTGAAAATGTGCAGTAACACAATAAATGCCAACTTTCTTGAAAGTCACACTGAAAGTCAAAAGTTCACCTCTCTGAAAAGCCAAGATGGATGTGCGCGTTCTGCAACACAGAGGGTGTCAGATGTGTTACTTTTCCAGGGGGAAGGAAGAGATTCTACTCGAGATTTTCCATTTTAGTGCATTTGAGGGACATTTTTTATCCATTTACTCTTCTAGCATCAGTAGCAAGAAAGTGTGCGTGAAAGAGATTACAGAAAATATAAAGCCATTCAATAAATCAATAGTGTGCTTTCACCGGGAATATTGTGTTCAGTTCTAGTCACCAGCCATCAAGTGGCTGCAGTAGAAATGAAAGAAGTTCAGAGATGGGTGACATGAATGATTATCTGCTTGGGAGGCTGCTGTTACAGAAAGATGGAGAAGGATGCAATCCTTTAGTTTTAAGAAGAGACAAGAATAGTTAGGTTAAGGGAATATATAACAGTAAATGGAATATATAGAGTTAGCATTTCTTGGAACTCTTTCCATTAAGACAAACACTGTAAAAATTCCTAGCCTAGATGATTTTTGCAAGTGATTTATTACATATAATAATAACTACCTTTATTATTATATGTAATATATATATTGTATAATATATATATGTATAAAATACATATTATGATGTATATTATATGTACGTAATTAATAATAGTTACATACATAATAACTACCGTTTAACACAGCATCATTTAAAATTATGTGCTTTACAGACAGACTAGAAGACAAGAAGCATCCACAGCATTCAGACCCGCCGTGCTGCAGACAGTTGTAACCACTCTTGGTCAGCACAAGCCACCACAGGATGAAAATTCTGCGATCACAAATAGAAGGTTCAGTAAATATTTCCACAATGTATAGATGTGCTGTAACCCTCTTCCTTCCTCTCTCTGTTTGGATATGACTAACACTGCAATGAAGCATAAGTTTTCAATACCGTGATCATTAGGGACAGCTAATTTAGGTCCTGTAACATTTAGGGCTTAGTGAGATGATTCCTTTGAATGTGTCAGCATTCAGCAGCTGAACTTTCTCTGCCACTACAGCAGTTTTTGCCTCTCTCTCTTCAGATGCTTCAAAGCCTTTTGTAGTCTTTGGTCTTCTATGTTGTGGGGTCCAAGGGAGAGAGGGATCAAGCCACATAGCTACTTGGGACTTGGTCAGTTTATAAGAAGTGTCGTGGTACAGCTCCTTTTGTTAGCAGGAGCTAGATTAAATTGCCTTGGAGAACTCTTGCATTCATATGTTCCTAGATAATTGTGCATCTAGCTGAAGAATTTTCCAGCTAATTAGTAAAGAGCATCCAACATGAAAGCCTGCAGCATTTTGCCCCACTGCAAGCTAAACTTCTGGTCATACTCCTGGTTCTCACTGCTGCAGGCTGAACATCTGACCCATACGACAGTTTACTCATCGTAGTTTCCTTAAGCATTATCTGCTATTTCTTTTATTCACAATGAATAATATCTTATTCCTTCAGCTGTCCTGCTGAAATAAAGAGATGCCGCTAGTGACGGAGCGAAGTACAGCTACATGCTGGGGGAAGTGGTGGAATTTGTGAGAGCTAGTTGAAAATGCAAATTTGTCATATTATCTCAGTCTGGTAGAACAAATCCTGACATTTCAGTCCTGAAGGCACCGAGCACATTTGCACAGGGAAGCTTGGGGTGTAAATCATGCCTTGCTCAGAGAGTAGGCAGTACGAACTGTGGTGCCCGTATCCCGAGGTGGCTCCCTGCAAGAGCGCTCTTTAAGCCCCACCAAGGCATGCTGCAATGCAATACCGTGATTTTTTTTTTTTTTTTGTCTGTAGCCTTTACTGGGAGATCAGGACCCCACAACTCTGAGGACCAGGAAAAGTAAGAGCCACCTGAAACCATATCCCCATCAGCCCAGGGTTTCACTCCAGTACCCTCTGCCACCATCGGGGAGCCCTCAGCTTTTGTGACAAATATGTTTCTTTTCCGCGACACTACAGTTAAACCCTTTTGCCTGTAGCACTGCTGATAATCCAACCATGATTAATACTGTTCAGACGGAGCTGAGCTCCTCTTCTATTTTATCATGCAGGCAGTGGTATGAAAGGCTGAGGAAACAGCTGATGTGCCCCTTTCTCTGATGTATTCTCTTTTAAATGCTTGACTCAGCTGAGAGGTGACCAAGCATCTCCTGAATGATTTGCACTGGAGCAGGCACCTGAGCTTTTCCTCAGCCCAGAGTGACACAAGTGCTGGTATTTGGTGACTTGATGCTCACGACGTGTGGAATGTGACAGGGGAAGAGCTGAATCACAGGCAGGCAGAGAAAGTGGTTGCAACCTGAGGCAAAGGAATAGGGTATCTATCCTGACCCACATTCAATAGCATTGGAAACTATGGCTTGCAGCAAGCTGAAAAACAATACCCCGCATGTTTTTGCTTAAAGAGTGTGTCGTGAACATACACTGGAATGAGATTTTGGACTAATTGCCATTTTACACACTGCATTTCCCAGATAAACCGCTCATTGGCCTCTTGGGTGTTTACTGTTTGTTTATGCTGTACAACAGCAAGCTGAAGCATATGAGCAAATAAGATCTCTGTCTGGTGTTGCACTTTGTGATAAAAGTGTCAGAGATTGTGCCTGAGAGTCTAAACGAACGGTAAGCATGGACCAAGAGCAAGTTTCTGATAAAGGTATGTCTTGTCCTAGGGAGATCTGTTTTTTCTTGCTTTGGTTTGTTCCTTATTAGCCACTGCTGGAGGAACACCAAGCAGTGTAACCGATGAGTCTCTCCCTCACGCAGGAGGTGAGGACACTGCCTGGGTAGATGCTTGTCTTGCTCCAAGAAGAACCAGTGCTGGCTCTCTCCCTGCAGCCTGCTCCAGTGGAGCCCAACAAGCCTGTTACGGGTTGGAAAACCACTGGTCAATTGAGTCAACTTCTCTTTCCTGGTGATCCCAAGGATTCAAAAACGATGTGTGAGATCACAGCATCTGTGGAATTGGCTCCTTATAAGAACAAGAAATTTTTTAAGGGACAATACTGACATTTTTTATCTGTATTATCGCTTTATCTGCAGTATACGACTATCAGTGCTGCAAAATCTCCTGTCTCAGATTTATTATTTGGTATTTGATGTATTTCTGCTGCAAATATTTTTCTCCTATCTAACTGTCTATCCCCTGCTCAGCCAACTGTCCTTGTAACCCAGGCCCCGGGGAGGCTACCGAGGAGGCATCCTGTTATGATGGACAGTTGCTCATCTGCCTCGGAAGCTCCTGCCTGACAGACTTAAAGCACTACCCCTGAAATCCCTTGGGAAGATGGAGAGATGCCACTGACTCCTGGGCTGTTGCTAAACAACTCAGCATGTGACACAGCCAGCACCACTGGCCCAGTTTCGGTGAACCCTGCGATATTTAACTAGAGGGAGATCAACTCGGGCAAGAAAGACATTTAGCTGAAGCATAGAGGGATATATTCTGACTCGCCTTATGGCCACTAGTTAAGGGACTCCCTGCCCTCCCAAGCAGTTGCCCAGATTCATCTGTGTCCTGGACTCTTTATCTCTTCAGCTTTGGACCAAAGTACAAGAGGTACCTTTTCTACAAACTCCCCACAGAACTCCCTGCAGCTGTAAATAGGAGACGCGAAGACCATTTTCCTTTCCTTTATTTAATATGACTTGGCATTAAATATCATATCATGAGCTTACTGAGGACAGACGAACTTGACAGGTGCCAAGTTCTAATGCAGTAGCTTTTACCGTTCTTGTAGGCAAAAGAGCAAGCCATCCCCAACACCAGCCTCAAGCACTGTTAGAAAACAAGGGTGCTGATGCAATCCTGATACCAGATCTCATACTCCACACCCTGAGAGCCAAGCTGTAATGTGCAGGAGTTAAAAATTGGCATTGAACTCGGCTATCACAGATAAACTGCACTGATGTGGCAGTATATATGGGAAGAAATGTTTCAGCTGCTCATGTTGCAGTGCAAAGAGACTCCGTAACAAGCGAAAGAAATTAGAGATTCTCATTGATATAATTGGCATTGCTGAAACCTGGTGGGACAATTCGCATGACTAGAATGTTAAAATCCACGGGCTTAATCAGTTTAGGAATAAGTGAGCAGATAAAAGAAGTGGAGGTGGCAGTCTGCATTAAAGACATCATTACTTGATTTAGAGTTATTGATAATCCACAACCAAAGGATGTTGAATGCATACGGATTAATGTGTTACCTAATAAAACCCTGGAGGCATGCTGGTGCAGGCATGTTCCAGACTGCTAAATCAAACCAGAAAATAAGGTGAGTTATTCTTTAAGCACCTGTCTCTTCTTCATACCTACTGCAGAAGGAAAAAATGAAAGCAGTCTTTTAAGGAGCTTTGATTGTAAGGATATATGCTGGAGCTGAACAAGTTTAAAGGTTTCTAAAATTACAGATGATAATGACTGCGAGATGATTACATTAAATGTGGGCAAACAGAGGGCAGTTGCAAAGAGCTAATTTCTCAGCAGTAGAAGAAAAATACAAGCAAAATTGATGGGGAAAAAATTAGGCATGAAAGATGAATGAAAATTGGCATGTCTTACAGAAGAGTTTGTTAGAAAAAAGTATGGCTTTGCAATCAACAAAAGGCATGCTTTGGCTGAGAGCTCATCATCCTTATTCAGCTGCAAAGTCAAAGCAGCAATCAGAAACTGGAAAAAATGTATGATAAATGGGTTATACTTACTGTATCAAGAAATAGATAGCAGTCAATATAAATTAGAAGTTGTGAATACGGAAAATTGATAAAGGAAACTAAAGCAAGTTGAAAACAAGTGACTGGTAGAGCTAAGGAAAATAAGAAGTTTAAGCGTGTTAAGAGCTTAATAAATTCTATCAATTGCGAGGGTTCGTGACTAATGGAGATCATATTTTATTATATATTGGGAAAAGGGAGACTGACTTAAGTACTTCTTCTGGTCTATATTAAAAAAATCCCCATCATAAGAGGATGAAGAAGTACTTTGCATTCCATTAGTGTCTGAAGATATTAACCATCACCTGCTAAGGTTAGATACTTTAATGTTTCCAGACCTGAATGACTTGTACCCAAGAGTCCTAAAGAGTTCGCTGTGTCACCTATTGATTAGAGACAGTAATCTACAGTAAACAGACCTGGGTACGGAGGGAAAATCGCCGAAGACTGGGAGAATGCTAATGCTGTGTTCATGCGGCAAAAGATGCAAGCAGCTCGTTCCAAGTAATGGTAGGTCAGATAGCCAGACATCAGCTGCTGACAAAGTAATGAGCAGAAATACAATTAATGCCAATCAACACGTTCTTATTGAAAGAGAACATGTGAAATCTGCTGTGATTTTCTTGGATTTGCAAAGATTAGCTGATGAAGATAGCCACATAGAATTCTTCACTTAGTAGTGCATGTTATTCTGATAAAAAAATAGACCTGTGTTGGTTTAACAGCATCCGTAAAGCACATCGAAAGTGGATTAGGAATAAACAGCTGTTAGACCCCTAAAAAGAGCTGTCAGGAAGAACAACTCTTTGAATGGGGACGATGTCTCACACAGCTCCACAATCAGAACTGGGCCTGATGCCTAATGATCTGGAAGTAAATAAAAAATCACAGCCAGTAGAGTTTATAGAGACATAAAGTTTGGCAGAGTAGTAAATATAAGAAAAAAGGCAGTCAGGGACCCTGAATTGTGTTCAATAGCAAGTGGGTGCTTACAGACAAAATGCATTTTGATGCGGTTCAGTGCAAAGCTAAGAAGTACCAGCCATCCCTACTCCTGCCACGAGTGCCTCGGTGCACATTGACTCTGAAGAGGATGCAGTGGCTGTGCCAGAGAAGCAAGGATCATCTTGTACCATCAGGAGATAAAGGGAGCTAATAAGAGTCTTCAGTGCAGAGGGAAAAAATGTTTCTTCTCTGATGTAGAGAGATTATTTTATGCTTGTATAACTATTTGTGAGACCAAGTCTAGAATAATACATTCGGTCCTTGCATTCATCCCTTAAAGGATGCTGAAAAATCAAAGAGAAAAGAAAATAGCCACTAAAACATTCAGAGGGCTGGCGAAAGTGCCTTACAATGGGAATCTCAGCATCTAGTTTGTTTAGCTTATCAAAAAGAAGGCTAAGAAGTGACTTGATTACAACATACAAATACCTTCATGGGGAGAAAATGCCAGCTACTAAAGGGATCTCTAATCTAGCAGAAAAAAACAGAGCAGGAGTCACTGACTGGAAGCTGAACAAATTTGTGCTGGAGATGAAGCGTGAAGTTCAACGGGGAGGGTGGTTAACCAGGAAACAGCACTGGCATAAGATACTGACATCCCATCCCCTGCTGTCCTTAAATCAAGACTAAATACTTACCTGAAAAAAAAGATGCTTTCATCAAATGCAAGTTCTTCCTGTCATTATGATGGCAATGGAATAGGAATACGAAAGACCAGCAGTGCACAAAAGGTCAGACTGCTTGATCAAACTGTGATTCCTTTTAGCCTGAAACTCGGCAGACCCAGGAATTGCATTTGCGTTCACTTGGCCAAATGAGCCATGTTGTAAAAATCTGAGAAATAAAGAGAGGGTCTGCTCCTGCCGCCTGTGAACCTGTCATTCCCCTCTACTGACCATCCACCGTGGAAGTAGATGGGGAGCTTGGAGAATCAAAACTAACACGCTTCTTCACCCGTCTTCCTTTTTATTGCCTTTAGAGGTTTGAGTAGCAACCCCCAAAAATCAGCAAAACGTGAGCACAAGATCCCCTGTGGCACAGCGTTGTGGAGAGTGTTGATCTCAAGTCTCCCACCTGGAAGACTGTCTGTAACCAAAACCCTTCGGTATTACTCGATAACGTTGTGTTGTGCTCTAGCGCAGCGGGGAAAGAACTCGAACAACGCAGGACCAGCTGCAGGCAGCCGCAGAGCCACAAAAGAGCTTTAATTCCCCGGACAAAACGGCACTGCAGTCCAAGGGAATACTTCCAAAACAGTTTGGGGTTGGTTTAGTCATCGAGTCAGACTGGCTGCATAGCACAGACCATGGGAGAGGAAGAATTGCCTCCATTTGTGGGGGGATCTCCACCACCGACGGACCATGTCCTGGTGTCCACCAGCAGCCAGAGGACACTGCACCTCACCTCCCGTGTGAGGCACGAACGCGTGTGCGCTGTTTGCCTGCCAGTGGGTGCCACCGGGTAACCTCTCCCTGCAATCTGAGCAAAGGGAAAAGAACGGAAAAAGCCAAAGGAAAAAAAAAAAAACTCTCAGCTTTATCTTGTAGCTAATTATTAGTCATATGCAGTTTCCCAGCTTTTCCAGGGTAGTTCCTTCATCCCCTGAGGACTATGCCTTAGTCTTATGAATCAGAAACAAGCTTTTCTCTTTCTCCCTCTTTTACCACACCTTTTTCCTTTCTTTTTGCCTCTTTTCCCCTTTCTATCATTATACACCTTCATTCCTTTCTCTGATCCTTCTTTCCCAGGCTACTGTTTTCCAGTTTCTGCTCCCTCTATCTCCTTCTCTTCCATCATCTCTTTTGCTCCATACTGTTTTCTCTCATATTGCCTCTCTCATAGCTGTACAACAGCAGTGCTCCGACACAGAAAAAGTGATCTGTTCCTGTAAGAATAATACAGCTGCCAGATATATATATCAGATACAGATATCCTGTAAGAATAAAACAGCCCCAGCCTGTTTAATGAAAGCCCTGAGTATATGGCAAGAACAGCTTGTGAGTCCCTGAGGTGGAGGTAATATTTTGTATTAATATTTGATATCTTATTTAGGATGCTAAATCAGGTGCATGAAATCTCGTGGGAAGAGTTGAAGGCAGAATTCTATTTAAATGATATAGTGCTAAGCCAGGCTGCTGGACCACCCCCTCTTGTCTTCCAGAAAGACCTCTCTGAGCCGCCCTGGTTTTAGATGGAGCACAACCTCCTGTCAGTCTGAGAACCAGGGGAATAGTATTTATGAAGACCCTATATTGCTTAGGTTAAAATTCCCTGCAACTATGTTGTCTTCCAACTTTTTTCTGGAGTTATTTCTTTCTCTGGTGCAGTGCCTAACCCCAAATGCTGAGTCAGATCCCTTCCCACATACCTTAGATTAAGCAAAGAAGATGATTGTGCGTTTTTTACTCTCTCTTTCTCTCTCACACACACATAAATATGCAGAGGGACCTTGCTCCCTCTCTGCATCCACATATATGTGGCAGGGGGAATGAAAAAAACACTATCGCTCACTGTCTCAAAATACATAAAACCAAATGATTTGGCCCCTGTCGAAGATGATGAGTTCCCAGCTTTTCCCTGAAAGCTTCATGCAGTTAATGTTTGTACCTTCCCTCATGTCACCCTCAAAATATGTATGTGCACCTTAGCCTTTCCTGCAGATGGAGACCCTCGGCTCCACATCAACCTTGTTCTTCCAGACGTGCTCCTGCAGCTCCCGGCTGAGCTCTTCCCTATCTGAAACCCTTCACCTGGAGGCAGCACAAGCCATAGCCGCTTCCAAAGCCTAACTCTGAAAAATATCTCCTTCCTTCCTTCCTGAGAGAACACAATGGGATGGGAGAGAGTAAGGAACAGGGGGCAGAGGCAGAAGCTGCCTCCCACTGGTGCCCTCATTGCCTTTTCTGCCCAGGAGACAGGCGAGATTGGGGAAGATCAGTCCTTGGAGCCACAAGCATGGCTTGTGTTCAGCCAACCATCAGTGCTGCAGGGCTTGTAGTCAGACAGGAACCATGAGGCTTGGGAGAAAATGATTTCTCCCTGGAGTTTTGATCTCAAGAGGTCAGAGCTATAAGAATCTATGGAGTACCGCTTCTTAAAGCTAACGATCCCATCTACTCTATCCCAGAGAAGCCCTAGCACAACGGCTCCTCACAACAGGGCTGCTACCCTTCATCTAGGCACTTCCCAAGGATTCCGTACCTGACCGGGTTCCTTTCTACAGGATGCAGTAGCTCAGCATGAAAGCCGCCTCAGCAAATGGGGCAGCAGGAGAAGGGAGGTTACCTGCCTCACAAAATCCCAGAAGGGCAGCAACAGGAGTAGTAAGAAAAAAAAAATTTTTTTTTTTTTAAATTTTTTTTTTCTCTTCCTTCTGGGCTTGGGCAGACTGACAGGCACAATGAAATGCGTGGGTGTCACTTGGCAGGTGTGAATCGTTCAGGCAAGCTACAGTACACATATTTAGTTGTTTTAAACTGTCTTCATACATCAGACCTCGCCGCCCCTTACGCCGATTTATTGCCGCAGTCTTTCATTGAAAGGATTAATGTCATCCAGACCTGGCTGCTTTGGACATTTGCATCAAGGCTGCCAGCCTGGTAGTCGACATTTCCTGCATGGCCGTTTCTTTCCCGAGTTATTTAGGAGAAGATCAATGCAGGGAAGGGGAAATCCTGGTGTCCTTCATCAGGTGAAGCAGTGTCCTGTCAATAAAATGACTAACTCGCTGTGGCCCCTCTCTGCTAATACACAGCACATTGCCTGGGCTGAGCAGAGAAATCCCCCCCCGGCGCCTGGGGCAGGTTTCGGGGGGAGGAATAGCCAGAGGTCTGGGCACAAATCGGAGAAGTCACACGTTCTCTTGTTCAACTCTGAGGCTGACTCACTGCATGACCCTTGCAGGCAAACCACCTCCCTTTGCTGAGCTTGTTTTCCTGCCTCTGAGTTAGGGCTGATGGCAGTGACAGAGCTCGGCGCATCACGGGGGGGTCTAAACATACTACGGGGAGCAAAAAATCACTGTTGATGCTGAGCAATTAGGCGTGTGCTTGCGTGTAGCATTTAGCAGAGTTCAGTCTTAGACCTGACAATAGGCTTCCTACAATCGGTTTGTTGTTTTGTTGTTTGTTTTTTTCTTCCTGAGGAATAGCAATCAGCTTTATCACAAGAATAAATCCAAATAACTTTCCAGTTCTAATATCCTCATGGAAGCAACACGAATATTTTCCCACCCCAGAGCTAGCGCTTCCTGCTCTCTCTCATTCACTCACTGCCGGCCGCTACACAGGAGCTGGTGGGCAATTAGCTTGCTTTTACCAGGCTGCCTGCCAGCACCGTTAACCTACCAGTTCCCCAGCAGAACCATTACACTTTTGGCGAAGCAAAAAACCACTGCCACCACGGACAGACAGCCCTGCCTGCCTTGCTCCGCGCAGTGCACACACAGGGTTGCTCCCCATAGGCACGAATTACATCCTCCCCATGATTAACCGTTGTTTTCCCTGGGCTCTTGTTTGTTTTTTCACCTCGGGACTGCAAAACCAAGCAGCACCCTGCTATAGGTACATCCTTGCCTCTCTGTGTATGTAAGCAAGCTGGAGGATGCTGGCCTCTCCCTACAACAAGCACAGACCTGGAGGCTCTGCAGGACTGTGCTACTGCCAGGCAGCCTCTCTACAGTCCTGCACCATGGCTCCCAAGGGCACATTTTCTTCCTGATATAAAATACACTGTTCTTCATGTCCTTCTCTTGGCTACTGCTCCCAGTCCTATTTTGGTCATATACATTTGTGCTATAAATGGTCTCCTAAAATCACAGCTTATCAACATTGGCTCTGGGCTCAGGGCTTCTTTTATTGCATCAAAGGTGCATTGACATTCTTCCATCTAATTTACTTCTCTTTTTTTTGGCTTTTTTTCAGCAAACTGGTCAGAGGGACATGGTAATAAGCAAAAATCTAAAAATAGATCTCTGGTAATAACCTTCTTCCCCTAAAATTGTCTTGCATTTTGAAGCTAGGAATTCAGCCCTTCCCCTACAACTCCCACTTTAGGAACTACTTGGTTTTGATTTCTCCAGTGCCCATCAGATACTTCAAGTATCAGCACTCTGAACCAGCCAGTGTGTGTTTAGCAGGGAAGGTAACAAAGAGGGCAGCTGATAGGCATCCTCGCTTTGACTATTTAGGTTTTGAACTAATTTCTCTGGGGTTGAACACTGCTTCAATCAGATCTGTAAGAGAACATGTCCTCTAACTAGGCTGCCATTCCTCCACCTGGAGCTGCAGCACTAAGTCCATGAGCTGCAGGAGGGTTGTCCATGGCCCCAGTGTAGACTTTTAGAGGTGGCAAAGCAGATTTGCCCGTGCACCCCTACCCCGGGGCAGTCAGCCATACCCACTGGCAAGGGTCTAGCTTGGTGATGTACCTGGCTCTGTTCTGCAGATCTAGTGGATCACCTAGGTGATGCAGATCATCTAGGCAAAGCAGAGGGTAACTAACCGGTGCTTCAAAGCACAAGTCAGCTCTCAGGAAGCAGAGTGCTATGAAGAGACAGCAAAGGCGATGCTTGTTAGCTGCAGACACCACCTCCTGTGCTGCTTCCTTTCTTCAGCCAGGGTCTGGAGGACTGTTTTGGAGGAAAAGCATGTCTTTTTGATATCATGCCTTGCCTGGCATTGATCTGCCTTTGCCTACATATAAACACTTTGCCAAACTTGTTAAGTCTGTGAGCTCTTCCCGCTAGCTGACCCTTTGGCTGCATACACCCCATTCCCACGGCGACTGTGTGCTCCCCTATATTAAAATGCAAGAAGGGAGGAAATATTTTTCTTCCACCTTTGAAGTACAGTTCAGAGCTTCCTGGGATTTCATTCAGGCTAGAGTCATAGAAATCATAGTAAATCAACTTCAAAGATTCTCCTCGGACCGCTCCATCCCATAAACATCACATCCCCCTTCCCTGCTCAGCCCAAACAGCTCTGGCCATTTTTGCCAGTAGTTTACCTTCAGCTGCAGGTAGTAACAACAAATCTCTTCCTCATTGCCAGCCTGATTAGTTTTATCAGCCAGCCTGCCTTGCTGCTTTTGTCTGAGATTTCCCCCTACAAGCTTCTCTCTCTTATCTCTAAACTGTGGTGGAAGTGTTTGGGGTTTAGCTTTGGACTGAGGTCCAGGAGGCTTTAGACTGTCAGCCATTCAATTCATCAAACAGAGAAGGTCCTGCTGAATCCTGTGCAACCTCCCACTGGACAAAGGAAATGTAGGACAAAAATTATCTGAGCTGCATTCACCTGCTTATGTTTCTTCTTAGGGCCTGATTCATCCTCTTTACTAATTTGTTCACCCAGTGATGATCAAAAGACATCCAACGGCTTTTCCTGGGGGAAGAAAGCCTGCAACTAGTCCTCTACGCCATCAGAGTTTCTTAGCCTACTCAGAAATGTTTAACCAAGTCTTGCAGAGCTCTTTCTGCTGTAGTGCTGTGTAATGGAGCTCCCTCTGGCCATCAGGTCATATTATCACAGATAATCAAAGCTTATCAGTTTCACACAAGGCTCAGCCAGACAAGCAAGACAAGACAGTCTCCAATGCACCATGAATCTCTCACTCACATTACACACCATTTTGCTTTCAGCAAGACCACCCTGTCACAGCATATAATGTATAGTACCCATCTCACAGGGCAGCAGTGAAAATCAGGTTATAGCTGTAAAATGATTCATTGCTAAGGCCTATTTATTCTTTTTATCCTTATTCTGAATCTGGATATCTCAATAACTATGTCTCTGTGTTTGCTTTAGGGTTTTTTCACCATCATGCCTCAGAAAACACTTCCTTCTGCTCAGTAACACCAAACAACAGAGATTTACAGACAGTGGCAGGGGAGGAACCAGTGTGTCACAGTACAGAGGATGACAAGGTAAGGGAACGTGGCCAGGAGCCAATGCAGAGTGCAAGAGGTCTCTTGCCCGGAGAGAAGCCGCAGGGAGGAACAGGGTGAACCTGCATCCAGCTTTCTCTCCATCTTGCAGACTGCAGTGAGCACAGGAGGATCATGTGGAAACACAGAGACGTGGTGGGATGTTCCAATTGGAACTATGGTCGTGGATGAGTTACAGGCTGTTTAGGGAGAACAGGCCAGGGAGAAGAGGATGGGGAGTTCAACCCTATGTAAAGGAGCTCCTCGGCTGCACAGAACCACAATGACCTGGTCAGTCTGCGAATCGAGGCCAGCAGGGAAAGAAACGTGAGGATGTTGTATTGGGGTTCTACCACAAACCACCTGCCCAAGAGGAGGGAGCAAATGAGGCTTTCTAAAACCAGCTAGCAGAAGTCTCCTTCCTGCAGGCCCTGATCCTCACGGGGGATATCAACCATCCAGACATCTGCTGGGAGGGCAGCAGGAAACCCAGGAATTTCCCAGGAAGCTCAAAATGCTGCAGGGACAAAGCGATGCTCTTCTTCCTGCTCACAAATGGGGGGAAATGGTGGTGAATGTGGCCACAGGGAGTAGTTGAGACCACAGTAATGGTACAATAATTGAGTTCAAGATCTAGAGGATGTCTGGGAAGGTAAACAGCAGTTAATGCTCTGGATTTCACAGAGCAAACTTTGCCTTTTTTTAGAGCCTTTCTAGGCAGAATCACTTGAGAAGCTGTCGTGAGGAGTTAAGATACCCAGGAGGGCTGACTGATTCTTAAAGCAAAATTATTTGAGAGCTTAGGAACAAACAACCTTACTGGGCAGGAAGACTGGGTATTTCAGCATAAGGCCCGTCTGGATAAGGAAGGAACTTCTCAATGAATTAAAATGCAAAAGGAGAGCATACAGGCAGTGGAGACAAGGATAGACATCAAAGGAGGACTACAGAACCATTTCTTGGATCCTTGGGGATGAAATAATGAAGACCAAAGCAAACAAGGAACAGAGCGAGAGAGATTGGAAACCTCAGCAATAAACGTCCAGATGGGATTCATTTTAAAAATTCAAGGCTAAAATATTACTAGCACATACTCAGCAAATAGAAGATATGTGAAATGTTTCTGGTAACAGCATAGGTCCTAGGGAGGGGAAGCACCAACTGAACAGAAGGTTTTAATACAAAAATGTGCTGAAAACGGTCCTTGTTGCTTTGGGCGCCTGACAAAGATGGGGAAAAATCTGACTCTGGCAAGAGTTTACATCAGCTGTTTACTTGTAGCACTTCTGGCAATTTCTGAAACTGGAGATCAGAGAAAAATGATGAGACCAGTCAGAGGGCTAGAAGGTCAAATTTACAGCAAGTATTACAGAAGTTAAATCTATATCTGTGGGATAATAGATGACCAAAAGTGAACACAGCTATTCCTCAATAGCCAAAGGGCAAGGCTGCTAAGGAGGCCGGGTGACAAGCTGGCATAAGCAGGAGCAAAAGAGGGTATTTCCAATTTGGTGTCAAGAAAGTTAAGTGGCCGAAGTTGCTCATGGAAAACTTTCCTGTGGGCAGAGATCGAAGCACATTCTGCTTCGTTTCGCTTGTGCCATGGTCTCTGTGCTGGGCAACACGGAGTGACCCGTGCTAGCAGCGGGTGGGAGTTTTTGGAATCAGGACATGAGAGGGGCAAGGAGAAAATGGTGTCAGAGCCTAAGAGGGGACCAGTGCCACATCAAGTGATTGACCTGGGTTTCTGCCTGCCATATGCTCTTCCACCTCCACCTGAACGAAAGCATGTACCAGGGATTGCTGCAAGAGATCGGGGGTTGGTTCAGAATACAAACTTGGTTTCTCATAACCCTTATTTTTCAGCCTCATCGTAACAGAACAGACTCATCTTTACCCAGAATGACACAGCACAGCAGGAGCTACAAGCATCTCCTGTGGACCCATTGCCTCTCTCCAGGCAAGAGTGTTAGTCAAGTCACTCAGTTCCTTTGCAGTAAAGTCCCATTCAGGAGCACAAACAGGATTCGGATTAAGAAAGCGTTGGAAAGGAGCGGGGGAAGGGTGCTGGACATCTGGGAGAAGTGAATCCTTCCTCACCAGAAGCTATCTGAGGAGGAAAAATCAAAGTGGGGCCATACAGATAATAGACCCCAGGAGATGAGACTTGCACATCTGGGGCGAACTGAGTGCTCTGCAGGGCTGCGAGAGGCTGTATCGTGGTTCCCCAATCCTGCCCCCTCTCCCCACCACATACACCCCCTTCCCAAGGGGCTGCCTATTAACTTTTGGCATCCTATCTCCTGGCTTTTCCACACTGGACCTGTGACTGCGGATTTCACTCTTAACACATGCTTCGGAGGGAAGCGGCAGCTTTGGGCGGTTGCAGCCTGGTCCACTGGAAGGCTGCCCTGCCCGTGCAGATGGCAAAAGGCAGGTGATTTCCCCATCCCCCCCGGCCGGCTCACACCTTGCGGTGCCCCAGCTGAGCACTGAGCTGCCAAGAGAGGAATCCCTCACTCGCCCCTAACAGCTGCCGAGCCGTTAGACAGAAGAGGGCTCGGTAATGATGTGTATGCTTTGCTCCGTCAGCACGAAGATTTGTCCCCCTGCTACCCTCCCCAAGCCTCACCCTGCGGCTGGATTTCAGCCAGCGGAAGCCCTTTAGAAAATGGAAATGGATGCATCTTTCACAGTCATTAGTGTGGATTGTGCTAATGGGATGTCATGATGGATACTGACAGTTAGCTGAGGGCAGCAGCGTTCACCGTGAGACTCCAAATGAGAGGGCAGCAGATGCTACAAGCAGCTCAAAGTGTGCCTGCGGAGGGGGAGGATGCAGTGGGAAGGCGAAGGCAAGCTGGCGGGCAGGCAGGCTGGTGATGTGATAACAGAGCTCGCCGCTTCAAGGTCACCAGCCTGAGAGCGGTCCTGGGTGCAAGCAGTGCTGCAAAGGGAGAGCAAGGGGGTTAAGGCCCTGCAGTGGGTGGGGATTTTGTACATTAGAGAAGCGAGGTGATGCTGAAACCTCAGGAGCATCCCACGTTACAGCAGGTGTTAGCATATGTGTGGGAAGCCCGGGAAGGGCAGGGCAGGGGGCTGCAGGGCGGGAGGGGGCACGGGCAGGACCACGTAGGTGCTATTGAGTGCTGCCTGCAAGGGTAGTTTCAGGGAAGATATGAGATGCTGATGTTCGGGAGAGAAGATTATTTGAGTTGCATTATCATTTGAGCTCACACGCACGCGAAAAAAAATGAGCTTAGAGCTTTGGTACCTCAGGGAACTGACCAGCATAACTATAGTTAGATAATTATACCATTAAATCTATGCTAATACTACTAAGGCTTGTCATGAATTTTTTAACAAACCAGTGTTTCATTGGAAAATACCAACTGATCTTATCAAAGATGTAACTTTTCTCAAGGACAAGCACAGTTCAACTCAAAAAAAAAAAAAAAAAAAAAAGAGAGATAATAGGAGTCAGAACCCACACTTATTACGGTGAATTGTTTTCAGGACATTTCTCTCTAAGCAGGATTTCCAAGTAAATACTCATCCATGAATCAGACAGTCAAAGGACCTAAAACTGTGGATCTTCCACCCATAGTAAACTCTCATCGGCAGGCTGCTAAGGAGCTCTTCCTGACATCTCTGATTTATGCTCTTTGAAAAATCTCAAAAGAATCTGATTTTCATTCTGGTGCAGATCAGAAAACAATTTTTGCATCCTGAAGTTCGGTAAGGCAGGAAAAACTAGTTCACTCCCTGCTCTTAGTATAATTCACCCTCAGGGAACTGCTGTTCTAGAATAAAAGCTTTTTCTTACTTTGGAGTAATTACCCTTATTCCAGAATAGATTATGCACATGAGGGAGTTAAAATAACATAGCTAGAGCAATAACTGTTATTCTATTGCCACACTACTCAAATTCCCAGTATATTCAAGTCTTAAAGGATACAAAAGTACATGTGTACTCTTTTTCTTCTTGAGAGTATATAGCTCTCCTTGGGTCAATGTTGCATGTAGAAGCCCTGTTGAAAATACTAGTCTTGCTTGACAAAATTAGACCTGCAAAGGCAGGTGAAGGATGAACCATGACTTGTTTGAGGAGTTAACATTGACTTTATTTATTGAGCAGCCCCAGTGTGCAGTATTGGTGTGCACATACGTCCCCATACAGACACACATGCGCACCCGCATACATGGAGCCTTTGCACATTAATGCTTATTTCATGTCCCTGGCTTTATCCCTAGATGATTCTGGGATGGGAAACACAGAAATAAAACGAAGGCCTTTCATCACAGATGAGGCTGAAATAAGGAGGGGATATGAGATGCGTGTGGTGTCGGCATATTACGTTACACCCACCCATCATTTTTCCCCCAATATTTCTCACTGGAAGTAGCTCTGAAGATATCACAATAATGACTATTGGCAGGATTTGCGTGGGCGAGGTGCTGAGAGCCAAACAAGCCCAAAGTCTGAACTGCTGTTCGAGTCTCCCACTCAGAGTGGCCTCTTCAGCACTGAGATGAGGTCAACAGATGGAGGAGGATGGAAAGAAAGGGAATTCCATATCAGTGCTCATGAGCTCATCCCATTTCCTTGCACAGAGAGTACTTCCACCTGTTTCAGGTTGGGTGGGACTGCCTCTTGTTCTTAAAGGCAGCCCATCAGCATGAGTATAACCCATGCAGAGGATCATCGAGGGCTCTGAAGGCTTTCTGAGCCCTCTTATGGCATTGCCACATCACACCGTCCCAGCGCCACTTTGTGACACTCTATTTCAGGCTGGGAAGAGAGCTTCACGTTGCCAAAATTACTTAACTGGCCATGCATTACAAGCAGGCAAAAGTGGTGGCTTGGAGGTTGAGATGCCTTTAACAGAAAGCCCAGCACAGTGGCCTTTCCATTTGCCAGCGTAGCACAATACAGCAGTCACCAAGAGCCCTTAGTTCTTCTACAGACCCTTACATTTGGAGCCGGCCGTCCTGTTCAAGCCCATGGACACATCATTCTTCACTGCTGATTGACATGGAAACAGCATGTCCTGGCATTCAGTTCTTTTATTTTGCCATGCTGTTCAGCACAGCTGTAATCACCTTGGCCCGAACAGTGCTCAAGAGATTTCCAGTAAGCAAGTGAGGAATGTTAAATGCAGTGAATCAGTAATATCCAAACTATCTTTCCAAGCAGAAACCTAAGCAGGACTGTGCTGGAGTGGTGGAAGCTGTCCATGCTGAGGGAGAGATTGCAGGCTTAGGGGAAACCACGTTGCAGAGCAAACTGCACACCATGGACTTCTCTGCCTTGACAAATTCTGCTCTGGCGTCAACAGATTCAGACGTCACATGGGGGAAGGCTCTGCCCAGCTTCAGCTACCCACCCTCACAAGGCTGGTGCCAGTGGGTGACATAGTCAGAGGGACCCATACACAGCAGAAGACTGGAGGAATCTGAGTGCATCCCAGCAAAGACCAGCATGCACCTTTCTGTGTGTCCTTAACTGACAGCAGGAGGCAGATTCTGTTCTAGCAGAGGATGATCAAAAGCTTCTGTCGCATTTGTGAGATCTCTTCACACGCTTGTGTTGCACTGACTCAGAATCCATAGGGATTCATGGCTGCCTCTCATTGAAAGACCAAAAATCATGACTAGAGCCGTTACCCGGATTAGGACATCAAGAGACTTTTCCCATCTGACCTCCAAGCGTTGGTCTCTCGAGCAGGACTTTACAGCTGCGACTCCACCAAACCCAGATGCACACCCCAGCCCTCAGCCAGCCAGCGGCGGGGGCCCGGTGCAGCCGCCAGATGTTGCCCAGATGCAGCACTGGATGGTGCAGAGGGCGGCACTGCCCTGGCATTTGCCTCCTTCCCTGCCTGGATGTATGGACTCTGCCCCCCTGTGTCCAGCGCCAGGAGGGGAGCCAGCCTGGGGGGCACGCACACAACTGATGGCCATTGTGTGTCTCCAGGACAAGCCCATACTGTGTGAGGCAGGTTCCAGCCTGTGCAGGCAATGCTATTTGACCCTTACGCGGACCATTCATTCCCCTCGTACAAAAGAAAGTCTTGTTTAATTCGATGTCGATGAAAGCCGTGGAGCGGAGAGAAGCTCGGAAACAGAAGCCACTTTCTCATATAGCCGAGGAGCTGGGTGACAACTGCCCTCTGTTCTCCACCCCCAGCCCCCCTCCGCCTCCCAAAGGGAAGGGACAAACGATGTGTCGTGATGTGCTTTTGGAAAAAAGGAGGATTCAGCATCGCTGTCAGTAGAGCGGTTGTGGAAAGCGGGGCCCTTCGCATCCTTCTGGACGTGAGATTAATACCGACTGTTGGGGGGCGGGGGGGGTGCAGGGAGATCTGCCGTGGTCGGTGTGTGCTGAGCGGCAGCGTCTCCTCGGAGAGGCCGGGCTCTCTATGGCAGTGCTTTCAAAAGCCGCTCCTGCATCAACCGGGTGGAATGGCACAGAGGATCTGGCCTGTGCTTTCAACAGACAGCTCACTTAAGAAGTAGTTCCTTATAAAAGCAGTTACACACCTTTATGGAAAAGCCTTATTGAATTTAACAGAGATGAGACTAACAGAGTGGCACAAAATCATTCTTAAAGCTGACATTTTAATAGAGAATGTCTTTTTTTTTCTTTTTTTAAGCCATCCTATAGAAATTAACGCACAGGATATAACTCTGCTCAACATTAAGTGATGGCTTATAAATCGATTGAAAGGTAAATACATACTCTTCCTCTGCAAAACTTTTCCAGAGGGGCGGGATGTTGATGTGCCATCCTGTGGGTGCACATGGAGCCCCTGCCCAAACAGCTCAATAGTTCAGGGAGACCAGAAGGGCTGGCTGCCTTCAGGTGATGGCTATGTATTTTCAAGTTTCTCACCTGCTGCTGGGGCTTAGGGAAAATTCAGTCTGAATTTGTCACCTGAGCTTGGGTTTCTTTAAACTTCTCCATCAGTACAACGCTCCTTCTCACCTCTCCTCTCCCCCCTCCTGTTCTCCCGCCCTCACGTGGGAATATTCCCTGCTGCTGGGGTGAGACCAAAGCCAGAGACTTTCTTTTGTTGTGCCTTTCTTTAGCTGGTGGGCAGGAATTATTGCGTTTTGTGGGATCTGGGGAAAGGCAGTCACTCAGGCTTTCTCTCGCTATTCACCGAGACACCCCATCCCTGGGGCACAAGGTGCACGCGGAGGCAGGCAATTGCTTAACCCACGCAGAAGGTGCATAAAGGCTCTGGCACACACGCAGCGACCCTCACACACGCTGTGTAACTACAAGCTGATTCCCAGGGGATTCTTTGGCAAAGCTCGGAGCCCCCCTGCAGTAAGGGCACCTGATGGATGGCTGAGGAAGAGGCAGCGGAGGCTGTCGGAGGCTGCGAGCCGAGCCCTCACAGCAGCTCCTTGCTGCACCTTTGGAGTTGCGCTGCCGAAAGAGCTGCCTCCCAGTTGAAGAATAACAGATGCGTTTACCGCACATCAATCTGTCTGTCTGGGTCCTTACAGGGCCCCCATCATCATCCTATTCAAGAGCCTGCAAAGTATTTAAAAATAGCATTAACACTAACAATCTCCCTTTCTTTCCTCCCCAGTTCGTAGCAGAAATAGCTTGATTAGTGTACAGTTCTGGTGCTTCAAGGGGGAGAGAAACGAAACTGCAGAGCTTGCAGAGCGGCTTTTCAGCTTTCTTCAGGCAGCAACTGCCGGCTGGTTCGTTGAAGCACAGGCTCTTCAAAGGATGGCAGGTTTTAGATCAAGGACTGCTCGTTCTGTCACACATCTTCTGAGGCAGATTTACAACCAGGAGAGGGGCGCTGCCGCAGCTTCGGACCTTGGGAGAGATGCACCTGTACCCTCACCCCACCTCCTGCCATCACCCCTTCACCGAGGCTGGGAAGAAAAGGAGTTGGGAAGGGGGGTCTGCCTTGGGGACAGAGGAGTGGCTAGGCTGCTCAGCAAGCTCTCTGAAAAGACGATCAGGCTATAGCCTGACTAGGGGCTTGGCAGGCAAGACAGTGGGCATCTTATCAGATCCC
>JAVJGJ010000057.1:4093257-4125529 GCA_035590215.1 Microhierax caerulescens | reverse complement strand
TTGGGAATCGGATGAGATCAAATTAAAGCTCTTGGCTTCTTTGACATTTTCAGTGTAGTAATAATAATTACAATAATTGATAAACCATTTAGGCAACCTTGCAATCCCAAAGCAATTGAACAAGCTGACACAGAGCACAGCTGAGATGCAGCCACCTTTACAGTGCAAGGGCCTCAGCCTGACTTGCAAGATGCTTAGCGGCCACGAGATAGAAGGTGAGCAGTTGGGCTGAGGACACTTGCTCCCATGGCAAGGATTTCTAATGAGCGAGGCTCCTGCACCTTTGCGCTTTGTTCTGGTGTCATTTGGGAAGGAAGACTGTTGCCTAGGGAGCTGTACAGAGCTATAGAGCAGCTAAATGTATGCAAGAGAGAATGTACTTCCACGGAGTACAGCCCTTAAACTCACAGTCTTTCCGTGGTTTGGGAACATCTTTGTGACTAGTGCTTGTGTCCTCTAATGGCATCTTCCCAGCACAGTGTCCGAGGTGGTACTGGACAGCTCAAGGCTGTGTCTCCCACGTACCCAGCATCCTTTCCTCTTGCCTGGGAGGCATCGCTAGAGGTGCTTTCTGGCAGGGAACTTCCCTCTGCTTCAAGTGACAGACCAGGCGATGTCCTTAGTGTTTGAGAGCAAAGGGGTACCTAGCAGGCAGCTTGCCAGCAGGAGCCTGGAGCAGCTTCACTCCAGCTGTACCCCTGGATGGCCTTCCTCCCCTCTTCACCACGGTAATCACCTGCCAGCGGCACTGCCCTGCACCCCCTCTGTTTGTCAGTGCCTCCATGGCTCTAGCCCCCACTGCCCCTCTGCTTTGGGGTGCTGGTGCTGCAGGCACAGTCACCTCCAGCTTCTCACCGATGCCTCGGGAGGCAATGTTGCTGTCCCAGCCATGAGGAGCCACCCCACAATCCCATCACCTCCCAGAGCTTCTTCCAAGGACTCTTCTTCCTCCTCTTCAGCACTCTCAGTTGTCTTTCTTATTCCCAATATTTGGGAGCAATAAAGAGATCTCCTGAATTATGCTGCAAGCCTTCATGTTATGCCTTACGAGGGATGAGATATTTGATAGGCTCCAAAGATGCCCTTTACTGAGCATGCAAAATTGCTCTGGAAAGCTCTGCAATTATTCTGCAGGATGTACACAGGAAAGATGATATCTGTCCCCTTCCTCCTTGTATTTAATTGTTCCTAATAAAAGAAGAAGCTGAAGAAGGTGATAATAAACCAGACTGGAAGCCAGGTCCCACACACCTGCAGAGGTCTGGAGAAGTCTAGAATCGCTGTGCTCCTTTTGCTCCTGGCCTTTCTGTCTAATAATAAGCATTATGTTTGTCTGCACCGCTTCCCATCCCGAGATCTCAAAGTACTCCGCATATGTGATTAAGAGTATTCCCTGCCCACATACGGAGCTGTTTGTCAGGATGACTACCCCGACTTTACAAGGGAGACACTGCAGCTGACAGCGTCAGAGCTGAGACAGCCCCAGATCGTCTGTCTCCCAGGCAAGGCCCCTGCGTCTCTGAGAAGCACTTGCTGGGAAGCAGCTCAGCCGAACCAGACTGCAATTTAAAACCTACCAGTACCATCGGAGACTAATAAATACAGCGTGCAGATGAGAGCCGTGGCTGTCGGCACCCCCCTCTTGGGTGCAGGCGTGACTGCCTGAATCCTGCTCTTTGGAGGGGACACTGGTCAGACCCCACTGATTCCTCCAGGTTGGGGGATATCTCCAAACTGCACCCTGACCCGTGGTCAGCACCCTTATAAAATCTTGGTCCGTTATCCTTTCGTGCTCTTTTAAGCTGTGCAGGCTCATAATTAAGAGCTTGAAGTCTCTTCTAGCTCACTCTCATGTGACATTAGCGCTCTCGAAGGACTTTCCTTAAGAGCTCAAATTTATCTACTTTGCCAATGTTCCCAAGTGTTCAATCAACTGCCTGTTGGCTTCCTCCGCCGTGCGGTGCAGGGAGATGTCTGAGATCCTTCTCCCCGAGACAAAAACATTGCCCTTTGCAAATACCTCAGATTTATAAAATGTGAGCTAAGTTTCCTCAGGAGACACGACTTCCCAGGGCTGTGACACAGAGCTGGGCTACACAGCTCCGGCACAGGGACCTTTAGATTTTGTTTGCCGTTCATCCCTCCTCTGAGCAGGTAATCGCGCTAATGCCTGATGCACATAGGGAGATTCGTTAAGATGGGGCTAGTTAGCTCAGGGAGGCAAATGAGGAGGGACATTCGGGTGAGAAACAAAGCCATCAACAGCATAGAAAAGGGAGAATGAATTCTTTTCTACATGGCTTTTCTGAGTAGAGGATCTGGCTTGCATTCAGGAAAATGTGAAAGGTAGCAATTTGATGATAAAAGTAAGTATTTTCCCATGCTGTGCATAGTGACATATGGAACTCGCTGCTACAAGATGCTGCTGGTGCCGAGTGTAGGATTCAGGAAAAGAGGAGACATTTTGATGGATAGCAGATATTCATCACTGGACAGGACAGTCCATTTGAAACAGATCTAAATCTTCAGGCTTCAACCTCTCACAATTGTCTAGCATAGGATTTCTTGTACTTTCCAAAACCCACAACATTGATCAATGTAAGAGACAAAGGACAAAAGGAGGCAGACATGTTTGAGTGGAGATCACTGGGGCATATTTTCATTTCCACACAGAAGCAAAAAATATGTGTTTTCCAGCCTGTGTGCTGACACTTAGCTCTCATCAGTTTGGTTTTTGTCAGCTGGAGCGGGTTCAGGTTAAGTTCTGATGAGATTTGCGCTGATCCAGTGTTGCTTATGCTGCTGCTTCCCCTGCCTGCGCTGTTGATTTTAACAGACTGCCAGCATCCTGGCAACTTTGTGTGGTGCTGGTTTATGAATATGCTGCATTATAAAAGAGAATGGTATGGTCCTATTCTTTGGATGTTACCCCCTGGCAATGAGAGCAAGGGCATTTATTCCCGGTACAGCCAGCCTCTGGCCAAGCAAAGCGCTGGGATTACTCGAAGCTGAACAGGGTTAGCAGTCAGACAATCTCAGCTCTGGATAAAACATTTTAGAGCAGCAATATTGTCTCGTTCTGTAAGTTTGCGGTGGGTTTGTGTGTGGGTGTACAGGGCACATGGGAACTGCGTTTTGCTAGGAAAGCAGGACTGCTCCTCAGCTGTCCCTGTGTGGGAGAGCTTGGAGGAAAAGCCAAGGACCAGGCAGGCAGCAGTAGCTTACGGACCCTGAGGTGACGCTCCGTGTGGCATTACAAGGCAGCCTGGCTCCTAAAGACACTTCTGTAGGGGCAGGGGTAGAGATGCGGTTTTAGCAGGGTCCTCTGTGTCCGACAAAAATCTCCCGGTACCTCTTGCTAGAAACAGCACAGTTGATCTTGCCTGGCAGGAGCAGAGGTTGCTGGCTCCTCTCCCCTTTCATGCCCCAGTCGTTAAGGTAGGATAATTAATAATCATATCTCACTCAGCCTTCCTCGTTCTGAGAGCATGCTAAAAAACAGCTGTAAGGGGATACTTCTCCTACGAGTGGCAGGTTTAATTTATCATTATGGCTTTGTCCATAGCCACAGGTCAGGCAACAGCGCTGGGCTCCCTGAGAGCCCTGGCTGTGACCACAGCACTAGGACCGCCGTTCACTGAGGCAAAACTGCACAAAGTGCCACCTCAGAGGCCAGTGCTGGGCCAGCCTGGGTGGCAGCAAGGGATCTTGTCCTCCCTGCAGTGCTGGGGCGCCTTCCTCGCTGGAGGTGGTCCAGCCTGGTGTGTTCCTTGGGTCCTCCCTCCACTTTCTCCCGCACAGATGCCAGGGCGATCTTAGCTTTCTCCCTCCTGTCCTCCCATCCCCTGGATCCTTCCCTCCCGCAGCCCTTCCCCCAGCCCAGATCCACACAAAGGTGAAAAGGAAGGAGGCGCAGATGACTTCCCTGTATCTGCCAGCTTCTCTCTCCACCTCTGATGTGAATGAGGCCCTTCATGTGCTCCTCTTGAGCAAACACAGATGCTTTTGTTTTATGGGCTGGTGGGACGGGATGGAATTAATAAATCAGAGCGCCAGTGCTGTGCTGCCACATTCCTGCAATTTTAAGGCAAGATCACACACAGAAAAAGGCAGAAGTAAAATAGGCAATCTCTTCAGAAAGAGCTCAGATGCTTTGACTGTGCCTCCTGCTTGCTGTCCCACTTGGTCTCCTGCTCCCTCACCCTTGTTCATTCCTCCTCCTGCTTTCTCCCACTCTCTCATTCCCATTAACCTCATCTCTTCTCCTGTTCCCTCTCCTTCCCTCAGGAACCGCTTCCAAGTCACACCTTAGTATCTCACCTACCCCTATTCTTCTTCCGCCACCTTCCTTTCACCTATGCTTCCCTCACCCCCACCCCACACAACCTGCCTGTGGCTTGTGCATTCAGGTAGGAAGTTCAATGTCCTGCACACAAGCCCAGGAGCCAGGAGCACCGCAGCTCTGACGCTGTGGATCGAAACGCCTCCTTTTATACCTCCTTCCTCAACCCTGCCTCAGTTTCTCCTCACAAGGAGAATGGTGCTGCCTGGGAGAGTCAGTGAATGACTCTGGGAATAAAGCACATGAAGCGTTACTCTTCTCTCAGGCACGTGCCTGGGAGCAAAATTAGGTCCTGCCCCAGAACTGGCAGGCCCTCTTCCTCCTCGAAGGCTAACCAGAAATACTTTGCCTAAAATTAATTCTTTTGAGCCACATAACAGGTTTTTAACATCTCTACTTGGCTACCACCAGGTGGTAAGGGGTTAGGGGAAGACCTTTTTTTCCCTCCCTATAATTAGCAAACTGTACATCAGGCTTCAAGAGGGCAATGCAGACCATGTGGTTCATATAAGCTACTCTCAAGGGGCTGGGATATTTTTATTCACTGCAAGGGTTGTTTTTTCTCTAATGAGCTTAGGCACTTGAAAGTCATTTCCCCGGAGTGCTTATACATTGTTGTGCTTATCTTACCTGTGGGGGAACTGAGGCACTGAAGCAGGTGAAATGATTTGCCCAGATCCACATACTTACGCACAGTTGAAGCCAGAAAAAGAATCAAGAAATCTTGTTTCACAGTTGAGTGCTTTATTCTCTGGCCTCAGAGGAGGCCAGCAAAGACCTTTATCTTGTTTAGATGAGTGGATAGTCATTCCGAGAGGATGCTGGGGCAAGGGTATCTTTCTGTACTAATATGTGTCTTAATGAGTCCTGTTGCTAAGCGGCTTCGATGATAGATCATGCATCTTCTTCACTAAGCACTGAAATAATTTTTTAATCATTAAAGCTAATATAGAATCCTCAGAAACATCCAAATCTCACAGCAGGGGCTCAAATTAGCAAGCAAACAGAAACCAAATCCTGATTATCCCTGTGCACCCCTACAAAGCCCACAGGCAGCATCTGCTAAAGTCCAACACGAGCCTGGCGGAGCCCATCTCAGGGCTGGGCTGGGTACTCGGAGGCAAGCTGGCAAATCCTACTGCTCCAAGGTCCACACCAAGTTTCTTTCCTCCCTCAGACATTCGTGCCAGCTCCTCGTGCCTGTGGGGCAATAGGAAAGGCAGTAAGGGCTCCAGGCAGCTGAAATATCCTCTGGCATATCTTTAGAAAGGACAAATTATTTGCGTTTTGGCAAGCGCTATCAAGTGGCGGATCTCAGCCTGGCCAGAGTTTCTCCCCCAGCCCGTTGTTTTTTTCCTCCCCCTTAGAACCACCTCCTCCATCCTATTCCCATCAACCCCTTGCAGTCTCTGTTTTGTCAACAACTAGATATTTCAGGTGTTCTTTCCAATCCAGACCTCTGCTCGGCCTTCACTCACACATCTCCCCTCCACCGTGGGATATCGGCTCCTTTTCCACTGTAGCAGCCCATAGGCTTTTCCATAGCTCCTCCAGTAACCCCAGTGTGTTTCCCGTTCTGGTTAGCAACTCGTTGTGTTGTTTGCTGTTTCCCTCAAACCTATAGCGCTTGGCAGCACATTATCAAATTATAAAAGGAGCTTTCTTTACAGCAGTAGTGATGCTTCTAACTTCCATGTTAGAACAGGACTCGGAGCATTAAGGAAAACACAACAACATTATGACTTGATATGCATCAATCAGCAGCTCCATTACAAGGCAAGGCACAGGACACTGCTAAGCACCTTGCTAAGATCCAGTCATTGCTGACCGCTATGCACCAAAGACTTTTGAGGGTGAATATAGTTTACCCCAAAAGATTCTTTGGGAAAGGATAAATAAAAATTCCTCTTGCCACCTCCAAGAGCCTTTGTGCATGGCGCTCCCTTCTCTTGTCACCCTCTTGAGAACAAACCCGGTACTGTTCATGTATCATGAGCAGACTCCTTGCTTGCACTCCCAGTAACATTAGCCCAGTAGACAAACGCTGCACACTTCATCCCACTTTGCAGGCTTTTCCAGAGGTGCTGCAAGGGATGCTTGTGGCTCTTCTGTCAACACTTGCCCCCATTCCTCGGCAGATAAGCTGCCATCAGCAAGCTCTGTTCGTAGTACCTCAAGACAAGCCATGCTTGGACTGTAGCTCCCTGGAAGTCAAACCAAGTCCTGCAGCTGTTAACACTGGTGCAAAACACTCACTAGGTAGGACTTCCGTGCTCCCTTCTGCACCGCGCTTATCAGACAGATAAAATATGATACTAGGTACTTCTCTCCTAACCCCAACGTGGGTCCTGCCCTGAGCATCAGAACAAATAGCCTAGAAATTAGTTACAACAGCAGAACAACGAAGCTAGTTTCTTCCTTCTTCTTCCCCAAGAGGTTTTGGGATGTTTCCTCTGCCTAGGAGCTGTTGCTGGCCCTTCAGGGGTGTTTTTTTGTAGAGCCGGTGAGGAATAGAAGTAGTTCACGCATGCATGTGGGAAGCTGGGAATGCCTCATCTGGCTTGTTGACCTCCAGATATGTCCTCTTAGAGAACTGCTTTTGGCCTCGTCCTGCTGTAGCTCAGAAACACTGAGGTGTCTGTCATGCTGAGAACACACTTACAAGACAACGGTTGACAGAAGACTGACACGCCAGGCACCAGCCAGGGATGGAGGGGGTGTGCACGCTTGCAGGGGTTTGGGGGGGAAGTGGATGGGAGCAACCTTAGTAACATCACCCTAAGGCCGGTCCCGTTTGGGTCATAGCCAGCATCCCTCTGCAGGGAGACAGTTAATAAGTTGAGGGAGACTTTGCTGCAGAGAGAAAAGACTGTTCACCAGTCACGTAATGTACCGAATCTGGTTAAAGACAAAGGCTGTGAGAAGCAACCAGAAGTGTGCTCCAGGGCAGGGGCTTGTTGTCCAGCAAGGACAAATCAGTCCCCTGTTTTAAGGTGTTCCTGAGTTTCCAGAGGTCCAGTTTCTAGTTCTGCAGCTGCCACTTTTACCAGCAGCACTATCAGTGGGGAGGCTACCCCAATGATCAGAAAACTTTTGAATAATTGAAGGGTGCCTTCCTCCCCCCCGCACAAGGAGAGAGCCGGATTCACCCCCAGAATCAGGAGAGGATCAGATCCACCTCTAAGATTTACAGCAGCAGCCCATTTCTTGTTTCAGCAAGAGCCTGCTTTTTGTCTGCCCTGACGTTTCAGGCCAACCTGATCTGCCTTTGAAGTGAGCTCAAAGGGCTCTTAAAGTGCAGAGAAGGGTTCAAAAAGCAAAGCCCAGTCCACCTTTACCCTCCAAGCAGTCGTATCTGCTTTCCAGTTGCTCTGTCCAAGGCTAACTGGCAGCCCAGCGTGTGGAAGGCAAGCAAGAAGGACAGCACTCCCCAGCAGACCTGAGTGCAGAAATGTAAAGAGTTGGGCAGAGGAGCTATTTTCTTGCTGTTATTTGTGCAAAGACGACACTCCAAGCTCAAGGGACAGATGGACCAGACAACTTACCAGCTTGGAGGGTAGCATCAACCCCTTCTTGCGTCCAGATCTCAAGCTGCCCTGAAGCACCCAAATTCACAGAGAAGCCCACAAGTACAGCACAGCATAGGCTGGCCTCCCTCCCAAGGGAAGGTTTGTAGGCACCAACTGCAAAGACAACTTCCAGCCCATGTGCAGTTATGGGGCACAGCAGAGAGCAAGCCCTATGCACTCTAGGAGAGAAAGCAGAGGCCGGTTCTCATGCTGTGAGCTTGTCTGCCCTCAGGTCTCTCACAGTTTTCCTTTCCTTCCCAACAGACTCTTCCATTTTAACAGTGCAAGACGTGGAAAACCAGAAACCAAACCCTACATCTTTTCTTTCTGGTAGGACTGGATTGCTGTCAGAAAGGGGCGTTGAGCTCTCGCTGCTCCTCAGCTCCATCTTTCTTTGCCCAAATGCATCCACTGTGTACTTTTTCTACAAAGAAAAGCTTACTGTTCATAAGGTAGGCTTATCTTCTGGCAGCTGCTGCTGGGGCCTAAGTTAGATATTTCAACTATTGCACTGACTGCTCTCCTGGCATCCCCAGAAGGTGGGAATTGCTTACAGGTCTCTTGATCTCAGATGCCCTGGCACCTAATTTGGCCGTGGCCTGCCTGTGGTCCGGAGGGAACAGCTTCCCTGTTAGGACAGAGGAGGACAGCAGGACAGCCCCAGTGGGACACTGGCTGTCACCTTTTTTCCTTTGCTGCCCTCCTCCCTTTTCATTTCACACGCAGAGGGCAGGAGAATAAACATTGTCATCTTCTGACTCTCTAATTTTCATTCTGGTATTTCTTTTAATCGAGCCCAAGCTATACAGATCAGCTGTGGCATTTAAGGTACAAATCAAGCAGCGGACCATAACATATATCTATTGCAAAAGACAATTCTCTAGGTGACACTTTATTTCTCCATTCTATGTTCATTTTTAAAAGTGTCTGCACGACACTTGGATGTCACACAGCAAGTGGCAAATCTAATGAGTGCTGATGATTTATTTGGAGGAAGAAATCAAAATTAGCATTTTGGACCATCTCAGCTAGCTACGAAGTGAGCGTATTTCACACAGCTCAGAGAGCTGCCACAGCAAAAATGTCCATCAAAGGAGACCAAAGTGGTGTTTCTCCTCTTTCCACTTCTCACTTAACCAGCGCCTGCATGATGCGGTGGCGACACATCAGTGATGGCCAGCATCTGCTCTCTGTTAATCTATGGAGCATCCACCCACGAAAACATTCTCCCAAATTTGCTCTTTGCATGATGCTTTTATTGATCACTTAATTCAGCGAGCATTCCCAAATAAAAATTCTGGGGGATTGTTGCCTATACACTGCACGCATCCTCTGCCCACAGCTGTTTCCGTGCAATAAGGGGTCTGGACCCTGATTCTTCAGGGTGCGAGCACACACGTGTAAGCTTTAAAGTGTCAGTATTTCCAGAGGTTTTGGGAAGACAGTAGACATCTTTAGGTACATCTGTGTTTTAAATGACATAATTACTGTTCCGCTCATTTGCAGTGTGATTTCAGCCACAGCAGCTTCTCCTTCGGTTTCTTTTGCCCTCCCTAGGAGTAACCGGGAAGTCCAGCAGGGAAGAGCATTTCAACATTGCCTTTGAAAACAGGAGGAAAACAAGCTGTCTAAATCAATCAAGAGTGTGCATTAGTGATAGTGTGTTCCTCTGGAGGTCTGCATTTGATGTCATATCGACACATAGCTAAGATCAAAGCCCATCTCTGCATCCTGGCTGCTACCAGAGGAACAGCATTGGCCTTTGGGCCCCATATCTTCACAAGGAGCTTGTGATCAACGTGATATTTTATTTTTTTCCCTCAAACAAGCACCTGTGAAATGTAATTATCCATCAAATAATACCTTTTTTTCTCTGAAAAAGTAATTCCTCTCCGTCTTTGAAAATGTTCTGGAAGCAAATACTATGGGTTTTTCCTTTCTGCTTTTGTAAGAAACCTGTAAAATGACAGCTCCCACTCCTGCTGAACAGGCATCAGCTGTTAACTCAGTAGGGAAAGCTCTGGATGAAATGTACAGATACTTTGGAACAATCCGGTATTGTTTTTGCTTCCTTAGAATTATTTTGCTTTCTCAGAAAAAAAGCAAGCCCTTTTTTTTTTTTTTCTTTTTTTTTTTTTCCCCTCATAATGCAGCTATTGGGCTGATTCATGCTGATACATTTGGAATGATTATTCTGTAACAGTCATCAGTGTCTAAAAAGGACCTCGGTTCTGCCAGAGCTCGGCAGCAGGAGAGAGAAGCCGATGTTTGAATAAGCCCCAAACTTCCCTGTCGAGAGAGGATAACTGCAGGCAGTGAGGTCTGTCAGGAGAGAGCTGGCTTTCTCAGGAGACATCTGGTACCTCCTGCTTCTGTTTGGGCCGGAGCTGCCAATCTTTTCCCAGGTATTTCTGGCATCGCTGGATTATGACTCTGCAGCACAGGGAAATTGGGACAGGGCAGAGGGCTGTGTCCCTCTGAGTCACAGCCCACCCTCACAAAAGCTCAGGGGGACAGGAAGGCAATGACAGGTCGCATAGGTCGATCGTGAAGGACGTTTGGGTCTGGGCTAATTAAAAATAGCCTGGTTTAGACCTCCTTTTGCAGGCTCTGGAAGGCTCCCTGCATAGCTGGGCTTTGCAGCCAAGTTCAAGGTCTAGTCTGCATCTGAAATGGGTTATCTCTGTCCCTGCTGATAGCCCAGATAGGGCCTGGATACCCTTGATCTACCTGGGGATAGCAGGCTGAGCCACGTGCTGTCTCAAAAGTATTGGCTCCCGCGGGACCTAGCCAGCAGATTTAATTAGCTTCGTCAACATTTCTTTTTGTTTTCTGTTGGGTTGGGGGTTTTTTTGCTTTTTTTTTTAAAAAAAACCACAAAAACAAACCAAAAACAACAACAAAAAAACCCCAACTTCAGAACAAAGCCCTGTAAAAAGCTTCACCGTCCCCCACTCCGTGCGGCTCAGGCACGAGCCACATGTCTGGGATAAGGATGCTCTTGGGAAAGGTGCTGAGCTGTTTATGGACCAAGCTTGGAGGAAGATGCTTGACTTGGGTTTGCACAGGTGCTGGAGGGATGGAGGGGTGCATGGCGCGTTCCCCAAGGACAAGCCTGGTTTCTGGGATGAAGTAACTGCACTCCCATATGGCAAAGAGATTGGAGCTGGCAGGGAGAGAATGAAGCCTTTCTTTGCATCTGAGGAAGAAGCGCGGGGGCTTGGGAAGGGCGGCTGTTCGGCTGGGAGTGACTCACATCCCGGGGAAGTTGTCTCTGCAGGAGCCTGTGCACCGAGTGACAAAGTGTAGATGGGGCTGAGCCTTGAAACCCCACAGCTGCTGGTAGTTCTGCTCTTCCTGCCCTGGGGAAGGACCTGGCCGTCCTTCCCCGTATTGTTTTATTATTTGTAGTTCTCTGGGGTTTGTCTCTCCAGGGGGCTTAGTTAATTTTGCCTTGCCCTCTGTCACCACAAGCGGTAGGGAAGTTCTCACCTCATTCAGATGGCAGCATCGCTCGCCCAGAGCCGTTCCCAAGGTCAGCAGCAGAGGGACCATTAAAACCCCCAGCAGAAGAGCACCCTTCTACCTTCTGCCAGGACGGCAGTGGCCCACACTGTCTGTGTTACTGGGAGGACAAGATCCCAGGGGTGGGTTTAGCAAGGAGCCTTTCCCTTCCCTTCCCTGTTCCATCATTAACAGTTCCTTTCCTAGCAAAAAAAAATGCTCTTCCTTCTCTTTTTTCCCCTCTGCTTTTCAGCCCCCCAGTTTAAGGGAGAATTTCCTGCTTCTTGAGCAGAAAACCAAATCTTCCTTTTCCCCTTCTGCTTCCTACCCCCACAAGAAGTACAGCTGGACATGAACTCTCAGGCGCTGTCCTTTCGGTCTAGCCTGCCCTTTCTGTCCCACATCGATGCCGTTCCTGCGGCCCCGTCTCAGGGTCAGAGGAGTCCTGCTGCTGAGAAATGTCCTGTTGCGGCTGTGTTTGCACAGTAATTACCCCTGCTTATCCCAGAGCAATAACCCGTTCCACCCACTTCTGCGGTTCCTTGAATCCGTCCTCCCACTTGATTGTGCACATCTCGAACAGGCAGGAGGCTGCCCGGCGAGGGGAAGCGCTGCAGCATCTTGGCGTGTCTCAATTTTAAACAGTATTGAAGTTTCGGCTGAAGGCTCTGATGGGCCCGAGGGAATGGGGGGAGAAGGGACAGCAGCTTCCTTGTGGATCTCAGCAAAGCAGAGACAGAGCCGTTGCTGATCACCACAAATACCGGCACTGCCATGAATTATGCATTCCTTGTTTAAAGAGAGGTCGCTCTCATCAATAATGGAAAGCTCCCTGCTCTGCCTTCAACATCGCATCTCCCACACCGGGAGTTAGGGAACTCATGAAATCTGCATGGACTTCCTCAAGGTGGCTGTGGGGAGAGGCAGCCAAACGCAGGCAAAACAAACCCAAAACCCTGCTGACAGTCTCGGTGGGTGAAATTAAGAGTCATCTGCACCTGCCAGCAGCTCTGCTCCAGTTCTGCCCTTCCTGCCCCTCTCCCCTCCCCGCGCATCTCTCCTCCCAGGGTACACCAGAACAGTAGCCTTGCAGACATGGCACAAACCAAGATTACGGGGTGTTTCTGGAAGCTTTTGGCTCCATTAGCTGAGACTAGTTTGCTTTGGGTGCTTGCCTAGAAAATCTCTATGCTGGATGGCAGGATGTTCCCAGGGGACAGTGAAATTTGTCCCTCTGGGAAGATAACGATCTTTAGAATCTGCATCTCAGACTACAGACATACAGTCCTGGGGCTGGGGTCGGTCCAGCGTTCAGGGTCTTAGAAGCCCAGCTCAGACAGGCTGGCTGCCCTGAACCAGAGGCTGCAAAAGCATCTTTCTTGCAGAGCAAACTTTTTGAAAGGTATGGTTCTCATGCGAATCAGGCAGGTGGAGGGCAGAACTGAAACCTCAGAACAGAAGTACCAAAGGCCCTATGATCCTCGCCATCTCTGAGTTATCAAAGAGGAGGTAAATTGAGCAGCTTTTTGGCAGGGTTCTGGGACAATCGCAGGCACCTGAACTCCCATGTCATCCTTACAATTCCCAGTCAGCTGGGCCTCTTCCTAACTTCCACCTTTCTCTACCATTCACCCTACACGTCCTTCCAAACTACTCTGCAGCTCAGGGAGAAAGTCACACATATGTGACCTCTTAAAGTTGTATCTGAATAGTGAGGCTGCCTGGGTGGTTCTCCAGCCTGGGAATCCTTATCCCTCTCCCAACATCTGAGCTGCCCTGCCTGTAGCAAATTGTACCCTGTTGGTAATTAGTCACCAGCAGATGAAGAGATCAGTCACATGTGATGCTCTGAGCCTCAGCCAGATCTTGCTTCTCTTCAGCACTGGGGCATCCAGGCTGGGGCTGGGCTTTTCCCCCCTACATGTGCTTCTCTCATTCTCTTCTCCTGAATCCTTTCAGGTTAATGCCCCCTGCATCAGCACATGAGCTTAAAAGGAGACTGGTTGGTGTTGTGTCCCGGGAATTGAGAAGTCTGTCAAAGCAGCGTGAAGCGAGAGTAGTACGAGAAACATTTTGTCCCTACCACACTCAGCTTTGTACTCTGTGAATGTGTGTTTGTTTATTTTTTAATGGAGAACGGGAGATTGATGGATGAAATTAAGAAGAGGGATGTGTAATTGGAAAACAGCTCAAGAAGGCTACAGGCAGCATATTGAAGGCATCCATCAAACATCCAGCTAATGTTGTTAAGGGTGTGTAACACAAACAAGGGCTGCAGGAGACACTAGGGGAAAAAAAAAAAAAAAAAAGGGGGGGAAGGGAAGAGAAAGGGGAATAGGCAGGACAGGGGAAACAGCAAGGGAGGAGAAGAGCCAGCAAGAGAGTACAATCAATAATATTTGTATTGCAAACGCATCCAAAGGCTCCTGTTGGGATCAGCGCGGGACTGCACAAGCACATTAAGAGACAGTCCCTGCCCTCTACAGTTTAAACCCAGGAATTACGGGATGATCGCTGGAGGTGGGTTTAGACCATCACAAAATTTTCTTTGGATCTTGAGCCTCATTTAATAAGACCTGCTCCGAATGGGTTTAAAGGCAGAAGGAAGGTAGCTGGTTGTGCCAAGAATACACGCAGCAATGCCTGCCAGCCAGGCACGCAATTCAGCTGAGCCACTTAGGAGACTTGGGTTTTAATTATAAAAAGTAGGTAAAAATACGTGCAGTAAACCTCTGCAAGCCCCACTGGGGCCATCAGCCGGCTACCCAGAGGCATTGACGTGTGACTGGGTTTTGATGCTGTGTTTACAAAAGGATGGGCTGATGCTTTAATGGACCACTTAGTGGGAAATACCCCATGTGGGATGGACATGAAGAAAATGCAAAGGGTCTTTGTGTGGGGAAGGAGAGAAGACAAAGGCTAAAATTATTAGTAGGCCAGGGGATTCTTCTGGTCCTGGAGACAGGGGGAAAGAGAGACTCTCAGTGACTGAGAAAAAGCAGGTGAAAGATGTAAACGAACAAAAAAGAGCACAAGCATGATGGATGCAGGGGATGGCAGTGGGAGAGAGAATGTAATGTTTTAATGAGAAAATAAAATATTCCAAGACAGATTTTCTGAAAATGGGGTTAAAGTCTGCTCCTCTGTGAGGTTCGCAAGCAATCTGGTGCTTTGTGTGGGGTTTAACTTGTTCAGCATTGCATGCTTTGGGAAAGCAATAGAGAGAAGATGCATGTAGAAATAAATGAGCCAGGAGCACCAGGGGACCTGCACACACAGACAGCATCTCCACTTGTTTGCAGTGTCTGGGAAGCATGAACAGGGGCTGGCTGTGAGGAGGAGGAGAAAGAACTAGAAAGGGAATTCGTTAAAGCTCTTCTAACTCTGATCCACTCTCCTCTGTGCTCTCTTGGTAACACAGCTGCCACCACCACCTCCTCCTCTCCTTCACTCCAGAAGTGACCTGAGTTTGCAGCAGTGGCAGGCCTGCTGCATAGAAACTGTGCCTGGATAATCAAGGCATTTTTTTCAAAGGGAAAAAACACTGGCTGCCTAACTCTAGTGCAGGGACATTTGTAAATGTAAGCATACTAGAGGAAGCAAGGAGCTACGATGACCCCAAGCCAGGGCCCGGGTGGACCTAGGTGTCTGCCGCTGTTACGAGGCAGTGCAGAACCCTCCTTGGATTTCTTTGGTGTCTTTGTCTGTTCTCATGGCCCTGAGTGATGGGAAGCTTTGCTCTGTGCTGGTACTGCTAAGGGAAGGGATTTCCTGGAAGGAAAGCAACCCCTGGTGTGGGTAACACCATCCCCCCTGCGTCCAGCCTAGGTCTCTACCTTATCAAACACGTACCTTTGGCAGTAAAGCTTGAAGGAGACACTTGTACCTGCCCTGGACCCAGCTGTCAGAAAGCAATGGAGAAAGCAGAGCCAGCATGTTTGCTGCACAAGGCTGCTGCTGGCATCACCAAAGCACTCCCATGTGCCCCTGGCCACACGGGTTCCTTGGCCCACTTCTTCATCAGTTTTCCATCACTTGATAGTAGAGGAATGGGCACCACGGTGTTTCCTGAGTGAGGAGGTAAGAAGCATTAGAGATTATCACCACAAACAGTTGGTTTGGGTAACAGTGAAGATAGGTTTCCTCGAGGGATTGTTCCAACGTGATATTGTTGGTGTCTGACAAGGAATGAGCTCGTATTGCAGCAATTTCCTTGATAGGGCTCGTGAATATCTACTTGCCCACCAGAAGACTTGTGGGACACGGTAGTCTTCTGTCAGATTTGGCTGAAATGGGTTTGATGGTTACTGGCAGTTGGGCACTGATGAGCTCTGCGATTGTATAATCCTTGTTTTTTCAGGACATCAAGGTAAAATGTCAGGGAAAAAAATAAAGACAGGTCCTAAGAAGGTCCCAGAGGATTAATTTAGAATAGCATCGCCTGACATCTTCCAGGAGCGCCATGTGGCTGCTGTCACTGCAAAGCAGAGCCCTGTTGGACCAGTCATCACGTTTCCTCTCACACAGTTCTCTAAGGCTGAAGCAAGACAACCCTTCCCCTTGGGACAGACGAGGACCTGCTGAGCCCAAATCCCGACAAGGAGTCTCCTTTGCACAAAATGTGCCTACATCCCTTTGAGGACCCTGGTTTTAGATGACTGGCCTTCCGTACACCTAGGAAACCCCTGGCAGAGCAGGAATTTAAGCAAACCAGTTTGAACCTCCTTTCCATTCTTTTTATCAGTGTGATGCTGTCGCTGTCTTCCCTCAAACTGCCTTCAGCTTAGGAGAGCAAGAGGGCTCGGTGGGGCTGTGCTGCTCAGCAGCTCTCCAGTTCCCAAGGCATGTGACTGTAGTTTCCCAACAGAAATCTCTCTGCAGGAGGCTAATGAAAGTTTTATGCTCCCTTTGCCTCCTAGTGAGCATCGCTGTGGTAGTGAGGAAGTCCACCAGGAGAAGTATTTGGCATCAGAAAGGTAATCCCAGAAGAAACAGATTACAGACATTACCAGGAGAGACAGGGGAAGGAAAGAGGGGGGAATAAAACCCAACTATCAGACATCAGGCAGCCTGCTTGGAGTGATAGCAGAACAGCCTCAGGTGGTAACAAGTCACTTTGCTCTGCATCCTTCTGTGTTTCCATAGGCTGCTGTTGTGCAGCAGCAGAAGTGGATCCCTCTTTCTGGAGCACTGCTTTTGTTGCTGGTGTATAATAACAGCACTGGGACATTTTATACCCAGAGAGGGACTAAAGCAGAAGCTAGAAGAAAATGTTCCTGACTGTATGGCCAGAGCCATACAGAAGGCAGCACATGCACTAGGCAAGCCCATTTGATGTTGGATTTCCAGAAGTCATCTCTGGGTTCTCATGCTTTTACGATTCACTGCATACAAGGGTCTTTCAGACAGGTGAGCCAGGACTGGGATCTCATCCCACTATGACTTTACACACGGCTGAGTTACGTCCCTGAACAAGTAAGTGGTGGCAGTAGACATCCAAAGACTTTAGTCTGTACTTTCCAAACTGATCATTAATGTTAGATACTTTGTTGAGGGCATGGCTACCTTGAGAAGAAGGATCTGATCTGCAGGCAGATGGACCGCTTACTAATCATGTTAACTAGTGGGAGCTGAAGGTGCTCAACAATTGCGAAAAATCAAGTACAGGATTAGGATCACTGTATCTTGGACCACCTGTAAATAAGCCACCCCCTGTAGCTGACTATTTCTGATACTTTTGTCCTTTATTTCTCTTTATTTTCTTTTAGTTCCTCTCATCTTATAGAAGGAGTTTCGAAAACAAATGTTGCAATTCCTCAGATCTCATGACCACGTACATTACAGAAATGCTAAGAAAGGCATTAAAGTATTCTAAGTCTGTGATTTAAACTAATGCTGCTGTGGCCAAACACTGCAAGCCAGGAGTAGAAAGGGCCATAGAATAATTAAGTTTTCAGCAGGCATCACCAGCACTGTGGAAGGACTGAGGCAGGGATTTTGTGGAAAACTCAGTAGGTGATAGTGTACATCCCTGATTGCCTCAATGTATATGCATAAGGAGAATGAATTAAAACTGCAGGAGTGAAAGAGATGCTGGCTGTCTTGAAGATACCTGACATTTTCTGTTTTGTCCACTTGCATATGCAGGAACACAAATCTTGCACACAGTTTTAAAAAAAAATTACAAAGGAAGCAAATTAAGTGGTCATCACAAAGCTCAGGATTGAATACCAGCTGCAGAGAGGGGACGAGTAACAGTCTTCCCTGGCTTCAGAATCAGCAACATGATCAACCCTAAGTCAAGGACAGTGGGTTCATCACGGGGCAGCAGGAGGTTCTTTATAGCAACATAAATAGATAAAAGCTTCTGTTCAATAGCACAGGAATTGGCCAGGGCAGCTGGATAATGGTTCAGGCCTGCCACATTAATGGGGCTCCTTGTAAACTTATACTTAGACAAACGCTTCACTGGATCGGGGCCCAACATTTATCATGCCTTCCTTCCAAGCAAGCCAAACACAATCCATTAATTTGGCCTCTAGACTTACTGCCCTAATGTTTGTGGTGACTGATATTTCTTTTTTAAAAAAATATTACTCTTTTTTTTCCTGCTCTGAAAGTTAGAGAGATGCCTGGGCATTGGAAGCTCTCTGCAGCATGCTGAGGAGACGTAACCTTCTTACCACGCTCCTGATTGCCTTGCCATGGGCTCTTCTCCTAACCTTGTGGCACCAGTACCCAACCACCCACTACCTCAGCCTGCTGAGAAGTAAGTGCAAGAGTTCTGCTGTCAGTGTGCTGGTGGTTGTGATGACTGCTGGTGCGAACCCTCTACAGGAGATGCTCTCTTGAGGGATGGGTTAAACAAAGACACGCTTGCCTGAAGGCCCCCTCGGGGTTTGCCTATAGCAGGCACACAAACTGTTTTTAAGAGTGTGTTAAACATGCACCTTAGGCTGGCTTTGGGGAGAGGGTGCTGATGTGCTGAGCGCTGGCTCCAGGCAGATGTGTCCCCAGCACTCCCTGGAGAGGAGGCAGCCCAGCAGCGATTAGTTATCTAACATCTTTCTTCTTCCTTCCTTCCTTCCTTCCTTCTGCCCAGAAGAAACAGATGAGAACGTGACCTCTAAAGCTCTCCTCAATGGTACATCTGCACTGAGAGAAGAAGGCCTCCCATCATGCGTTCGGCAGCAGCAAAGCATAGGAGCAACGCCTAAAGTCATCCAGAATTACGTGTACTCCAGGCCTCCACCATGGTCAGACACCCTGCCAACCATCTTCGTTATCACCCCTACCTACACCCGGCCAGTGCAAAAAGCTGAGCTGACCCGTCTGGCCAACACCTTCCTACACGTCCAGAACCTCCATTGGGTGGTGGTGGAGGACTCGCCCCGGAGGACCAACCTGGTATCCAACCTGCTGGAGAAGGCAGGGCTCAACTTCACCCACCTCAATGTGGAAACACCCAAGAGTCTGAAGCTGGGGCTGTCCTGGATCCCATCCCACACCCCAAGGGGGACACTACAGAGGAACCTGGGGCTGCACTGGCTGAGGGACAGCTTCAGCAACACAGCACCTCCGGAAGGGGTAGTGTATTTTGCTGATGATGATAACACCTACAGCCTGGAGCTCTTTGAAGAGGTAAGAACTGTAAAATTACTTGGGACAGAAAAGCAGCGCACAGCTACAAAGCCTCTTAAGGCCAGGTGCACTTGGAAAGACCTTTAAGAAAGGGCTACCATCGGACTTTTAGCATCAGCTGGGAGACGAGGGCTCTGGCATACTGCCTAGAGCCTTCCTCACCTGCTCTGCACTCAGTGGGACCTGGGTATAGGGCAGATGCAAACCTATAGTTATGCAAAGCCAGCAGCCATGCTGCAAAGGGCTGAAAGAGCAAAGAGCACATCTGCCACGGTGCAGATGTGACTCACACAGCACTGCACTAGCCAGAGCCCCGTTCACCAGGGACCAGCGGATATATACTCCAGAATTTATACCTCTTCTCAGGGAGCACTGACCTGATTTAAATAAGCATCAAAGACAAACGCCTGGCAAAGCATAAATCTGCACTGTTGGAGGGGTAGGATGGGTAGGAGATGTTGGAAAAGTTGACTGACTTTTTAATCCACCTTTTCTCCTTGGCTGCCCTTCTGTACTCTGAGTTCCAGCCACCGCAACACGGCTGTGCCCCTGGGATCACAGAACCTTGCCAAGATTTCTGCTGGAAACCTGGCTTTTTTGAGATGCCAAGTCTATTGTAAACTTGCAAAAATCCAGTAAAGTCCCTTGTCGCCAATTTAAGCCAAACTGTACTATGCCACTTGAAATACAGAGTTATGCATCAGAACATGTTTTCAGTTTTCAGAATTTTTTAAATTGCTGTTAAGCTCATCTTTTCTTACTTCTTTCCTGATCCTTTCTGATAATTTCAGTAAATGCCCACTCTTTTAGGCAGTAGCCATGGATGGAAGAACAAGGGTGGAGGTAATTCGCAATAAATGAGGACAAAGATGCATCGGTCAGGGAGGGAGATTACTTGCATGAGGGTGAAGCTGGAGTGAGTGCAGTTGATAATACAGAGCTAGAGGCCAGGTAGAAGTTGTGTTTGTCATTTACAAAAATGGTAACATTTTGAAAAGATGATAAAAGTTCAGGAAAACCAAAGGTTTTCCTTCTTCTGAGGGACTGAACGCGGGCACAGAAAAGCAGTGAGTTTGGTGTTGAGAGATGTCCGCGCTGCAGCAGCCTCGTGTCTCTGCAAGCTGTAGCTCTTCGGGCAGTAGCACAGGCGAACAGGAGCTTGTGCTGCCTGGAGCTGTGTGATTGTGTGGGAGCCCAGCGGGAGAGGACAGGTGCAGAAGATGGTACACGAAAGGGTCGGGACAAACACTGCGGGGTTGAATTCTCACAGCACTGTTTCTTTCTGGCACACAGATGCGCTACACGAGGCGGGTGTCCGTCTGGCCAGTGGCTTTCGTTGGGGGGCTGCGATACGAATCCCCAAAAGTGAGCCCAGCGGGGAAGGTGGTGGGCTGGAAAACCGTCTTTGATCCTAACCGACCCTTTGCTATTGACATGGCTGGATTTGCTATCAGCATCAAGCTGATCCTGGAGAAGCCTCAGGCCAGTTTCAAGCTGGAGGGTGTTAAAGGAGGCTACCAGGAAACTAGTCTGCTGAAGGATCTAGTGACTATGGATGGGCTGGAGCCCAAAGCAGCCAACTGCACGAAGGTGAGTAGGACAAGGGACTTTGCAAGATACATTCTCCTTGCCGTGTCCTGGCTGCTTTTACAGCCTCCTGCCATGCTCCTCCACCTTCCACTATGCCTGCCCTGTGCTGGCACGTGTCAGCGCCAAACTGTGCTGGGACAGATGGCCAGAGCCTGCCAAATTCTTCACAGATGTGAAGCTCAGGGAGTGCTGAGGAACAGTTAGTGCTATGCACTCTGTGTTAATAAAGAGCCTCAGGCATACAATTCGTGCCCAGGCTACCTTCTTTGAAGAGGAGGGTTGGCAGAAGGTTGAGTCTGGGGTTTTGCTCCAGAACAACCCCTCCTCCTTGACACTGTTTTATGCACATATGAAGTCTCTCCCAGGCTCAATCCCATTGAATCATCACATGCTTCAAACAGCTGCGAGCCCCAGGTTGCTGAGGATCCCACCCGAGGGATGCGTGCTGCTCTCAGCATTTCCATGGCATCCAGAGCCCCTGAACTCTCCGTGATTCCTTCTAGGTGTTGGTCTGGCACACAAGAACTGAGAGGCCCACTCTGGTTAACGAAGGCAAGCGTGGATTTACAGACCCCAGAGTAGAGGTGTAAGCAGAGAGCCAGCTCCAGGGTGTGAGTACTCTTGTCCTTACTGGTTTTGGCAAGGCAAATGATCTGTACCTGTTTCCTTATTTATGCTATTATTTCCTTAAAGGCTCCATACACAATTGTCCCAGTAACTCCCTTACCATGCCACCCTTTGCATAAGAAGTAGATCCTCATCTTTACCCACTTATGGTCTGCATTTCATACTCATTCAAGCCTCCCTGCAGTCCACACGGAAGCTTTGCCTGCAGACAGACAGAGAGAAAAGTGGCAGAAGAATCCCACAGTTTCACTCAGTAGTAACGACAAGCCAAGTTCCTTGCTCTCCTATTTCTGCCAGCTCCAAACTCCCTTTAGTGTGGGAGTTGTCCTACAGAGTGTGGCAAGAGCTCACGCTCCTGCAGACGAGCTTTTCCCCCAGCAGCGCTACCACCTCTGCAGGTGGCATCCACCTTCAGCTTTCATCCTGCATGAACAGCCGTGGTGGGAGTGCAGCAGTGAAAGGCTGATGGGACACTTAGACCACCCCAAAACAGGAACCAGCAAAGCACAACTTATACAGACTTTCAGAATTTGAGGGGCTTGCTACCAACATTACCACAGCTAGGAATACATCTGTTGTTGAGGAGAAATAATGAAGGCACTAGGAGCGCCTCTGTGGTCCACAGAGCCAGGTTTAGTGGCAGGATGGGGAATTATGGCAACAACCATAGCTGAGGGCAAGAACATAATAGAGGTGATCAGTGATATGTTCTTAGAAGTAGAGACTGATGAAGAACAGGCTTCAGAGGAGCTGTGACCTCCTCTGCCAGCTGCCATGCCATCTGATCCCAATATTTGCCCTTGGCAGATTCCTATCGCAAATGTCCCAAAAGAATAAAGGTATCCAGTTTAGGAGTGCCCAGCTCTTCCTGGAATCTGTGGCAGAGTACAGGATGCTGAATGATTTACTCCTACTTTGGAAGATATTCCAGGGCTGCTTTCAGTCCTGACCCCAATGTACATCTCATCTCAGCTCTACCAGTGGAAATAAAACTGACAGCTTTAGTATAGGCAGTCATGAGTATTTCAACTTCTGCACTGATCTGCTGTGTGCATTACTAGTAGCTGCATACGGCATTTCCACATCACCTCATCATCTCTGAATGACAGCTGTACAAAGAGTGCAAAGCAATCCCAGTGCCTGCACACCCAGCAGCAGACAGGCGGGACAGGAGTCAGCTGCCGAAACCAGGCACGTGGTGCTGCCGCAGGGACGCTGGGGTAGCCTGCCTGGCCCTCCTGTGGGGCACAGACTCTTTATTGCCTCTGCCAGCTTTTCATTAATACCTCAGATATCCTAGCAACCCATAAATGATGCTAGACACCTATGCTTAGGCAGCAGCCCTTCTTTTAACCTGTGCTTCTGTGAAATCCACTAGCAGTACCAGGCTCATTTCACATACCCATCCATGCTGGGTTTGCAGTAGCTAAAGCTATGACTGCCTAAACTCAGCTCACAATGACTTAGAATCCAGTTAACTGGTCTGGAGGTACCACTTAATTTGTAAAGAATGAGCAGGCTTATAAAACCTCAGACAGATTAGACCTGCCTTGCCTACTTGTCAGAGGAGGGGTTGACTGCACCCCTACAGATGCAGAGCGTGGATGTGACGTTTTCATACATGTGCCGTGTATGTATCAGTGCTTTCATCCTCACCCTCTCTCCCTGGCCAACCACTCTGCCATCCTCCTTGAGCAATGCCACACACCCACTATGGATTTTCATGGGAATGGCTCCTCATATGTCATTTGTTGTGAGAAAGGGAAGCGACCAGTCTGAGAGATCAAGCCGCTGCTACTCATGCACCAGCACCCCTACCTAGCGCCGGCCCCTCCAGTGCTTTGAGGCCAGAGCACCGGCTGGGCCAGCTCTGTAGCTTTTGAAGGAGCTTTCCCATGCATTAGCAGCAAATTTGACCACAGTCCCTTCTACACCATGGTCTGCTATGTGGGGCAGCTGCTCTGACCTGCTAAGTGGGCAGGTGACACCACTTCAGGAGATACCTGCAAGGTAAATTGCTTGACTGGGCAGTCAAGCAAAATCATTAGATTCCCTTCCTTAAAGTTTTAAACTGAGATCTCTACTGACAGCTACAGTGTTTTGGAGGTCCTTACTATCAAGGCCGCTGAGCTTCAGAACCTTGACAGACATGATCTAGATAAGCCATGCCTGAGAAAAAAAAGAAGTAAAATTGCTCCCCTGAGGATGTTCTGTTCTTAGACAGAATAGGGAGACTATTTCTGTCTCTCCCTCATGGCAGTTAGTCCTCGTGGAGGATCAGATCCAGCCAGTTGAGTCCCAGACCTCCCAGAGGCCTCATTCCCCTTTCACACCTGCAGGTAGGAGCCATGCAGACACTGTCTGGTGCTCTCTTAACCTCTGCTTTGACCACTTGCATGGCTGCTTGGCACGTGTGCCTAGTTGGTGGGTTGCCACAGACACAGTGTCAAGGGACCTGCTGATTATGTGAAGATCGGGCTCCAACAGGTGCTGAATAAACAGCAGATATTTTGTCCTAACTGGATTCCACTCTCCTCCACATTCCCACCACCCAGCTGAGTCTGGGGGGAAAAAACTCTATGTGCCAAATCAGGACAGATCTGCACAGGGAGGACCAATAAAATACATCAGGGTTTTGCTTTTCACAAGAGACAAAAAAACCCAAAACATAACTCAACATTTAGAAAAAGGAAAGTGTTTCTCTTTTCTGCACTAGAAATTCTGCTTTTTTTGCTGCCCTGAGAACCATCAGGCAGGATCTGAGATATGCTGGGTTTGAGATATGAGGGTTTGAGGCTGAGAGCCTCAGCTACTTCCCCAGCCTCCTCATGCAAAGTGGAGAAGCAGGAGGGACAAAACGGGGGTCTCTGAGCCTGTCTTCGGCTGGACAAAGGGTTTCACTGTGGAGATGTTGTGGAAACTGGCCGTAAGCCTGGCCTCTGAGAAACACTGTGGGGTCACGTAGAGTATGAAGGGGGATGTGGTGGATGGGGAAAATCCTTGGGATTGTCTGGATTGCAACAGGGGCCACAGAGCAACCGAAAGCTGTGATAGACACATCCCTGCTGACGGTATTGAAACCCCCTTGAAACACAGGTTTGTCTTCTGAAAGCAGGAGACAGACATTAATTTCTCTTCATATTTTACTTTTCTAAAGCCCTGGAAACTATCGCTTAAGACTGATGTTATAAAACCCACCCATTCTTATTACTAACATCTATTTACACGCAACTGAGAGAGAAGAGTTTGCTTAGGTTAGCATAGAATTCCTCCTGCCTTCTGATATTTGGAAAGAGGAAAAGAAGTTCATCTGCATTTCAGAGCTTCCAAACAGACTGAACAAGAATCCTCAGATCTCATCCTCCTGCTCTTTCTTATCAGAAATTATCAGAAAGGTTAAAATAATGATTTTATGTGGAGGGGGAAAAAAATCCTTCAAAACCTTTTTCTAATTTATAAATAAAATCTCCCAGCTAGGACTTTGTAGTGCAGATAGAACAAGCAGCTCTTCAGCCACGTCCTAGCCCAAAGCTGTGCATAGTGTGGTTGAGAAACCTGTTTACTGATGCCTGCCTGGCATCTACCTGAGCCAGGGAATAGCCTTGTTGGAAGAGTGTCTCCTGCCCCATTGCACTGCATGTGGTATCAACACCTCTATCTCCTTCTTACCTCATCTTGTGTTTCTTTTGACAGAGGCAGTGGGCAGTGATTGTTTCCCAAAGTCTGTCAGCAACCAGAGCAGCTGCGCACCCTGCCTGTTCTGCCCAGCACTCTGCTCCACTGCTGGAGGATGATAAACACCCCCAAACGTCATCACACTGATCAGCTCCCACTGCCCCAACGGCAGAAACCAACAGGGACAGAGCTGATGTGGTGCCCTGCAATCCTACAGCTCTTCACCTTTGACTGCGTGCGCTGGCTCCTGGTTCCCATTCCCCACCTGGGAGAGGAGTGCTCCCCTCCCCCTGCGGGCTCTGTGTTTTTAACCATTTCTTAAAATTTATTAGATGTGATCTCCATTCTCGGCTGTGTCAGCATAGAGGCTGAAATCCAGGATGGGCGCGGGTGCCTCTGAAGGTCTCTCCTGGCATATTGTAAAACCTGAGCTTCAGTACAGCAGCTGCGAGCTGCAGTGGTTCAAGGACAGGAGTTGTCACAAGAGCACAAACGCGGACATGTCAGCCTGAGGCTGTTACGCTCTCAAAACAGCTTTCAAACAAAGCTAGCCTGAGAGAGGCTCTCCCGCTGAAGGATGCACTCAGATACCTACATGGATCAGCCTTCAGTGTTGGAGAGGGAGCTGTGCTGAAGCACCTCGTTGGGGTTTGGGAGTTCGGAAGGGATCTGGTGCTTATGCCTTGGCTGAGATCCTGAACTGCCCTTGCTTAAGGTAGTTTTGGAAAATGCTGCCTCAGATCCCCAGGCCCAAAGCCCTCTGGATAAAGTTTCCCTCCCACTCAGGGAGACCCAGCAGATACTGCACCTCAAAGGCCATCCCTCCATGTTTGCTGCAGACACCAGAAAGCAGGGGCAAAGATGGGTGGATTTGAAATTGTTGTTCCTAGCCTGGAAGCCTGCTGCTGCACCATCAGGTGCTTCAGTAGCCTCGAATCATGTATACAGACTTGCTTCCTCGACCACTAGAGGGGAAAACACCGCTCTGAGGTGAAGGTGGGTGAGAAGTGCTCACAGGAGAGGAACCCTCAGCCTGCACTCATCTCCTGTGAGAACATCGAGAAATGCAGAGAGACATCATTGGGAAATATCTCTTGGGCACATAGATGACAACTGAAATAGCAAATGTGACAAGCTCTTCCAGCTGAACTTTGAAAAGCATGTGTGGTGCTGTGAAGAGAGAGGAGACAGTGTCACGTGGAAGGGTTTCCCTTTCCCTCGATAAAACAGGAAGACAGCCAGGTGGAAGGCAGCCCACAAAGGAGGAGGTGGCAAATGAGGACCGAAGGAAGCATGCACTGGATTAAAAGCACAAGTGTTGGTACCATGTGTGTGCGTGGGGAGTGATGTCGCTGTGACTTTTCCAGGAAGATTCCTCGAATGACCCAGAAACCCCTCTGAACATATCTTGAAAACCATCTTCACTCAGGCCATGAGAACCAAGGCTTTAGGCATTCAAAACACATTGACGATTTCACAGCTGGGGGAAAGTTACGAGCAATTGAATCATCCCCTGTCCAAGAAGTTCTGGGCTGGCAGGAAACTTATTTATTTGTTGATTTATTTATACTAGAATTCTTCTCTGCCTATTCCTCATTTAGTTTTGTTTTTTAGCATAGATCACCTGACGCATTCATGAAGAAAGGATATTTCCCCCTCACCCTGGAACAGTAGAGCTTGGCGTTCACTGATGAATGTCGTATGTTCTGCGCTCCCTGGGGTTTCTTTACAGTGGTGTCTTAAAGTGGCAAAATAATCAGAAACACAGCAAGGAGGGGAGCACAGCGAAGGGAATTACAGTTCCTTTATGCAAGAGACGTGGGTGGCACTAGGTTTCTGGCTCCTGAGCAATCATAGTGAGGTAAAACCATGTGCAAAGGAGTGCCTGGCTCAGCAGATAGTCCCCATGGGATCTCGGGAAGCCTCCATGATGGGGGCTTTTTGAAAGGTATCTGGGAGAGGGAGTTGGTCAATGTTCCCTCAAAAGGGGAACGAGCAGCCCACACATTCTGCTGTAGGAGGGACGCTAAAGTGCAGGAAGGGGCAAGGGGATGAGATGCCTCCTAACAGAAAGCAGGGCAGGAGAAATCAAAGAATAAGCAGCAAATAGAGTAACGGAGACAGTGTTTAGTGAGGCTTAGGCCAGGGTCTTTCTGGATGAACACACCCAGCACAACAAGGCCACCCTGCCAGCCATCTCAGAGCGAAGAAATACCAATGGGCCATGAAAACAGTGTCTTCTCTGTGCCCTAGAAAGGTCCTCACAGAGCAAGGGTCTGACGTGCTGACACTGGATAGCATGAAGGAAGCCCGGCATCCACAAAACACTTTTCATTCTCCATTTGTCAGAGCTCTGTGTCCTTGTCCTCTGCAGGAGGTAACAGGCCTTGCGGTCCAGTGGGTTTTGCCAACCCATCCTGCTCCAGGCAGGTGGGCTCAATGCTTCCACCCAGCATGAAACCAAGATTAAGTCCCCTCTGAGGTTTCGATGAATGAGCAAGAGCAAGGGAATAAAGGAGCTGATTTATGATCCTCCGTTTTCTCCTTTGAGATGGGCAGGGTTTCTGCCCGTATGAACAGGAGGGAATATGGTGATTAATTCCCTGGCCTTTGGTCTCGCACGGGTCCTACATAGGGTTTTGGCACTGACGGTGGGTGTTTGTAGCAAGGATCTACTCCAACTGCAAAGGATACCCACACAGGTTTTTAGAGAGTTGTTCTCTCTGCATCCCTGTAAGAAAGCAAAATTATTATTCCCATTTTTCCCATTGGGGACCTGGATCCCAGTGGTATGCGTTACACTGTCAGTTCAGTGATGATCAGAGTCTGCTTTCAAGGCCAGGCCTATCACACCATCTCCGTTGCTGCCCCAGTGTAGCCCTGTGGAGGAATGTTTCTGTGAGTCAAGAAATTCTGTCAGTCACTAAATTGTGCAGGACCAAGACCTTGTATGGACAGCACGGATGTACAACAGCTGATATTCCAGGCTAGCAGACATTTGGACCTGTTCAGCACAAACACTCTTTTCCCTATAGAGCAGCCTAAGGACAGCAAGGGCTGCTGCTGCTGGCTGAGGTGTATCAGCTAAGGGTGGGTGAGTAGCAGAAGCCACATGTTGGCTGTTTGTTAGCAGTGCTGGGTGGGAGAACCCAGGCGTGGAGCAGCAGTCAGAGTTACAGGCTTCAGGGAAAGCGAATGCAATAAGGAGGGAAGCTGCGGATCAAGCCTGAAGTATTCAAAGAAGAGAAGGCATCCCAGCGCCTGGTTTTTACTAGCATATTAGTACCTGATATTCATGTTCCCTGAGATTCATCCGATTCACCAACCAGTGAATATTACTAACATTTCCTGTTGCAGAAAATACTATTGACAAAGGAAAGAGAATGTCAAGAAAGTACTTTTTAATGGTTATTTATTTATATTGAATGGTACTAGAGCGTTATTAAATATGATGTGAATAGTACGATATTGTACCATTGTCTTGTCTTGCAGTGTAAGTGCTTACTCCTTTTCTAGGAAAACACAGCGGACTCTGTAATGGAGAATAACTGGTTTAGCTGTTCTCATTTCAAGGGTACGCGCTTCAGTCTTCATCTGACCCAGATGCTACAAAAGAAATTCAAGCAAAAATATTTCAGGTCCCTGAGACTGCTGCGATATACAGAGATAAGGGCAAGAGACAGAAGGAGACAGGAGAATATAGCCTAAGCTCCATAGGCTCATAGCATCTCCAGCTGTCATTTCGGTGACATGGTGACCACTGTTGATATTGCTCTGCAAAGGTTCTGGCCACTACTCAGAAGTGAGTGGTGGTCAAAACAAAAAGCAGGCAGGCAGTTCTCCATCACAAGGGAGAGGAGAAAGGTGCCACAAGCTCTCTTAGTGGAACAGCAAGCAAGTGGCATTGCATGGTCACACCTAAAGAAGGCTGCTGCTGGCAGTGAGCAGGCTGCCTGACCTCTGCGGAGGTCTGCTGGGAGACGTTACTGAGGTCTGCTCTGCAGTTGCTCCGTATCCACTCGAGCTCTGTTGGGCTGGGCAGCTCCTGCTCACTGTCCTCCACTCTGAGAAGAGCCAGGGCAAGCTCTCCCAGCAGTGGTATGGTAAGTTACAGTTGGACTTGATGATCTTAAAGGTCTTTTCCAACCTAAATGATTCTAGTCTATGTTCCAACCCCCCTGCCACAGGCAGGGACACCTTCCGCTAGAGCAGGTTGCACAAAGCCCTGTCCAGCCTGGCCTGGGGCACTTCCAGGCATCCACAGCTTCTCGGGGCAACCTGTGCCAGTGCCTCAGCACCCTCACAGTAAAGAATGTCTTCCTAACATCTAATCTAAATCTACCCTCTTTCCGCTTAAAGCCATTCCCCCTTGTCCGATCACTACATGCCCTTGCAAGAAGACCCTCTCCAGCTTTCTCGTTGGCCCCCATTAGGCACTGGCAGGCTGCTGTGAGGTCTCCCTGGAGCCTTCCCTTCTCCAGGCTGGACAACCCCAACTCTCTCAGCCTGTTTTCACAGAGGAGGTGCTCCAACCCTCTGATCACCTTCGTGATCTCCTCTGCGTTCACTCCAACAGGTCCATGTTCTTCTTATGTTGGGGGCCCCAGAGCCAAACACAGCATTGCAGGTGGGGTCTCACGAGAGCGGAGTACAGGGTGAGAATCCCCTCCCTCAACCTGCTGTCTGTGCTTCTCATGATGCAGCCTGGGGTACAGCTGGCTTTCTGGGCTCTGAGCGCAATTGCTGGGCCATGTTGAGCTTCTTGTCCACCAGCACTCTCTTCCTCTTCCTTTGATAGAAACCCTGGGGATTGGGAGGGCAGTGGATAAGACACATCGACTGACACTGCATGAGCACCCTGCTTGGTATTACACTAACATTTTCGCATTGTTCCTCCCCTCCTTGCTCGGCATTTACAGGGCCAAGTTTCCCAGACACTCTGCTGCATTTTCAACAGGCATTTAGTGCAGGCCCCAGGAGACAAGGCATGGCAGAGAAGGGGAAAGAGCAAGAGCAAGCAAGAATGAATCTTATTAAACAGAGCGAGGTACTTCTCTCAGTCTCTCATCATGTTCAGGGCTGATTGGAGGTGAAATTGCACTTGGAGGGAGGGGAAGCCCCCTCCCCTGGGACAATCCAGAGGCTCTCACACAAACTTAATTTCAAGCTCTGTTGAAGATGGTGTTTGTCTTTTTTTTTTTTTTTTGTATGCATTCAATTTAATTTCTCAGGCAGACATGTGAAAATGAGAAAGGCAGACCTTTGACTGTGAAGACAGTCCAGTGCCTGCTTCTTACAGAGCCACGCTCACATTGTTTTCCTCCATCACTGCCCTCAATAAATCTGTGCACAGGGGTTGCTAAAATAAATGCCCACCACTTCCCTTCCATGCTTTGGTGCAGGCAGTTAAATTATTTTTTTTGCATTTAAGCAATCCAATTCATTTTTAATTCAAAACACACCCCAGCTTTCCACGGCTCTGTTTAAAGCAGGAGCACTGTGACCTTGAAAAGGCTCAGACCTGCAGGCACCATGAAGTTCTGATCTGTACTCTGCTCTCCAGTCCATCCCAGCTTGCTGCCTTGTGAAAAAAAGGCTTGTGGTGGTTTCTGATGCACCCATTTCAGTGACAGTGGCTGAAGGGGAAGAAGAGGAACTGCATTTGGTTTTGGAAGGCTCCTGAGGGAGACGTTCCTGGAGATTTAACGCTCCCAGCCTGCCCAGAAACGTGCTGTTCAGCTCCTCTGCAGACAGTTAATCTGGCTAGTTGTATGTTAGTTTTCCAGTCTTGAGAGCACATATCCACACAAGTAAACCCACCAGCTGTGGTAGGTGGTTGTCTTTCCAGCCAACCTGCTCCTTCTGCCCAGGGACTGACACACAGTGACAATTTTTACAACTAATCCCTGACTGCAAGGAAGTCAGCAGAGCCATGAGCGCAGGACAATTCCAGTGGGTCCAGCTTCTCCCTGCTTCTGAGATGGATGGAAGCAGGCAGGCCTTGCCCAAGGTGTTCCACATCGTAATTTCCTACTGTAAGCCAAGGAAGGACTGCAAGCAAAGGAGAAAGCATAAAGCAGCACCAGGTCCTAAAACAATTGCTGCCTGCAACCCCGGAGCATACCATGAATATCTTGGTTCCTTTGTTTGTTTCACGGTTGACGCAGAGATTAATTCTTTCCTGTCTGTGGCATTGTACTCGCTGGAGCTTTCAGCAGAACAGCGAGTGTTGCTTTGTTTTACAGAGGGGAAGACAAGCAGGGTGGGTTTGCTGTGGTCATGGTGGGAACAGCACAGGGAGAACGTAAACGGCAGAGGCTCACAGCAGCGTGCAAGAAAAGCAATCTTTGCAGCAGCAGCATTGGGTGGGTCTCAATGAAGCAAAGCTTTGCCCAGGCAAAAAAAAAATGTTAAACACTTTTTTTTTTTTTTTTTAATTTTAAAAACCAATTAAGCTAAAATTAAACGTGAAATGATGACAATTTGCATCCAGGCCTAAAGCAACCCCCTGAAACTGATTGTTCTGTGCAGCAGAGTGACTGAGGTCAAGTTTCCTGTAGACGTGTCCCCTAAATCTTAGTCCAGCTCTGAAGCAGGAGTACTCCCAGCTCCCCACATAAATGCTGTCACCCTTTCCCCCCATCTGTGCCCCATGCCACCCTGTTCGGAGAGCAAACAGCCCTGGGTTGGGGCCAGGGCAGTGGCAGGGGGGGCCAGCACAGGCTGTGCCTTGGAAAGCAGGGTGGGAGGCTGAGCTGAGGGTGCCAGTCCCCTCTCCCAGGCACAGATTTCCTCTGTACTGCTCTCCTCAGTACAGGAGAGTACAAAGCCGCCGAATTTTGCTGAAGCCTTGTAGGGATGCAGCACCTGCACAGACTTCTCTGCCAAATTTAAGTGAGCAGGGGGAGCACGTTGTGAACCCATTATGAGAGCAGGCAGACAGGCTGACAGCTCAGCTCGTAAGCCCCATCTCGTTAAAAAATCAGTCAGGAATGAGACGGGTGTAAAAGCCCAGATTTGTATGTGCGGCCAGACCATGACAGAAGGCCCCTCGCTGTGGAGGCCACGCGGGTCCCTTCAGGGGTAGGCAGCGACTCGTGTACTCATTTCAGTTCATCTCTCTGCGCAGTTCAATCACTAATTTAAAGCCGGGCACACTAATTTAAAGCCAGGCCGGCGGCCGCGAGTTGATAGAGGCCCCAGGGTACTGCGACCCCGGCCGCTCTCCCCTCAGCCCCACAGCGCCGCTAGCCGGCGGCCACCCCGGCTGATGGCGGGAACTACATCTCCCAGCATGCGCCGCGGCATGCCTCCGGCTGGGGCC